>CAUOFW020002919.1:0-42195 GCA_963454935.2 Ilex paraguariensis
CTTACACCTCCTCATCGAGGGAAAGTTGTAGCCAATTTGAGCTATACTTGAGCCGTTAGCTCCTATTAAAAAATCGTTTCGAATCAATTAAAATTATATTTTTTTATTGATTAAAATTCGATTCAACTTGATTAAAATTTTATTTGCATCAAAATTCAAGTCAATTAAAAGATATTTTTTATGTATCAAAAATCGGATCGATTAAAATTTAATACAAGTTGATTAAAATTTGATTTGAGCCTCAAATAGAATTTAATCGGCTCAAATTTTAATACGTTAAAAGAATATAATTTTTAATCCACTTTAATTTTAAATATATATAAAAAAATTAATTTCGAAACAATTTTTAATCGATTTCAATTTTAATGCGCACAAAAAATTTAAAATATAGAGGAAGTATCATTGAAGATGTCTCTCTAAAAAGGGCGTGGATGAAGTTTTTCCTAAAATATATCATGAACAATTTAGTGAAATTGCATTATAATTAACACATGTAATCTGACAGGGGTGTTATTGAAGATTCAAAAAATAAAGAGGGTGTTTTTAACAATATATAAACTAAAAGGGGTGTGGTGAAAATTTTCTTATAATTACAACGTATCTAGGTGACACCAAAAAAAAACTTTTTATAGCTCCTGCTACATCTGGAATTCGAAAACCCTTAACCCTTATTCCATTTTCTCTATTTCTGTTCTTTCTATCTTGTGTGTTGAACATGCATTGCAGTCTTGAAACCATGGAAGATGATCTTGATTTAGATCCTTGGAATTTATGTGCAGAAGTGGAAGCATTTTTCGAGATTTTAGAACTTCCAGACTCAAATAGAAGTAAAATTGGTGCAATGGCAGAGAAAATTGACAATATGTGGAATATTGTCCTCTCTTCTGTACGGTTTTTTGATCGATCAAAAAGAGTCGATCGCTTGATCAATGATTAAAAAAATTAAAAAGATCGTTTTGAAATAGGATTGAAGATTCAACAAACATTGGACGAAGTATATGATTCTTCGACGAACAAAGTTAGGAGGCTGATGAGATTGTGCTCAATTCACACGATGTAAAGATGATAAAGGCAGTAGGATTCATGTCACAATTTTTTGGCTACACAAGACCAATTACAATTTTAGGTTTTCCAGAAAATCAACGAGCAATCATGGCCACAGAAGCACTGTGGGTCAATCTTAAAAGCAAATTGTTGATGAAGTTTCTCCGGTTCAATTTGTAGATAGGCTAGCCATTCTGTGTCGATCTCCGCCTAGACAGACATATCCACCTCCTTCTGGATCATTACTTACGCCTCCTTCTGGAGGGAAACGTTCTAGTCAATTTGAGCTATACTTGAGCCGTTAGCCATATTAAAATCCTTTTCGAATCGATTTAAAATTTGTATTTTTTTTATTTATTAAATTTTGATTCAACTTGATTAAAAAAAAATTTTTGTATCAAAATTTAAGTCAATTAAAATTTATATTTTTTATATATCAAAAATTGAACTGATTAAAATTTAATACGAGTTGATTAAAATTTGATTTGAGCCTCAAATAGAATTTAATTGGCTCAAATTTTAATACGCAAAAAAATATAATTTTTAATTCACTTAAATTTTAATATATATATATATATATATATATATATATATATATATATATATAATTTGAATCAATTTTTAATTGATTTGAATTTAATGCGCACAAAATTTTAAAATCTAGAGGAAATATCATTGAAGATATGTTCATTTAGAAGGAGTATGGATTTTTTCCTAAAATATATCATGGGCAATTTAGTAAAATTAGATTCTAATTAACACCTTTAATCTAACAGACGTGTTATTGAAGATTCAAAAAATAGATAGGGTGTTTTTAACGATATAATAAAGAAAAAGGAGTGTGGCTGAAATTTCCTTATAATTTACAATGTATATAGGGGACTCCAAAAAACCTTTTTATAGCTCCCGCTACAACTAGAATTCGAAAACCCTTAACCCTTATTCCATTTTCTCTGTTTCTGTTCTTTCTATCTTGTGTCTTGAACTTGCATCGGAGTCTTGAAACCATGGAGGATGATCTTGATTTAGATCTTTGGAATTATGTGCAGAAGCGGGAGCATTTTTCGAGATTCTAGAACTTCTGGACTCAAATGACAGTAAAATTGGTGCAGTGGCAGAGAAAATTGACAATATACGGAATACTGCCCTCTCTTCTGTACGATTTTCTGTCGGTCAAAATATCGATCGCTGATCAAGATTACAAAATTGCAAAAATCATTATGAAACAGGATTGAAGATTCAACAAACGTTGGAAAAAGTATATGATTCTTCGACGAACAAGGTTAGGAGGCTGATGAGATTGGGCTCAATTCACTGTGATGTAAAGATGATAAAGGCAATAGGATTCATGTCTCAATTGTTTTGCTACACATGACCAATTACAATTTTTGGTTTTCCACAAAAACCAACGAGCGATCATGGCCGCAGAAGCACAGCGGCTCAACCTTTAAAAGCAAATTGTTGATGAAGTTCCTTCAGTTCAATTTGAAGATAAACTAGCCACTCCGCGTCAATCTCTACCTAGACACACACATCCACCTCCTTCTGGATCGCTACTTACACCCTCTTCCTAGATGGGAAGATTTTAGCCAATTTGAGCTATACTTGGGCTGTTAGCCCATATTAAAATTCGTTTCGAATCAATTAAAATTTATATATTTTTATTTATTATAATTCTATTCAACTTGATTAAATTTTATTTTTATGTATCAAAATTTAAGTCAATTAAAATTTATATTTTTTTATTTATCAAAAATCGGTCCGATTAAAACATAATACTAGTTGATTAAAATTTGTTTTAGCCTCAAATATAATTTAATCGGCTCAAATTTTAATACGTAAAAAAAATATAATTTTCAATCCTCTTAAATTTATATATATATATAATATATATATATATATATATATATATTAATTAATTTTGAATCAATTTTTAATCGATTTGAATTTAATGTGCAGCAAAATTTAAAATCTAGAAGAAGTATCATTAAATATATGTCTATCTAGACGGGTGTGGATGAAATTTTTTCTAAAATATATCATGAGCAATTTATTAAAATTGTAGAAAATAGATAGGGTGTTTTTAACGATATAATAAACTAATAGGGGTGTAGCTGAAATTTTCCTCATAATTTACAACGTATATAGGTGACACCAAAAAACCCTTTTATAGCTCCAGCTACAACTGGAATTCGAAAACCTGTAATCCTTATTCCATTTTTCTCTGTTTCTATTCTTTTTGTCTTGTGTCTTGAACTTGCATCACAGTCTTGAAACCCTGGAAGATGATCTTGATTTAAATATTGGAATTTATGTGCAGAAGCGGAAGCATTTTCAAGATATTAGAACTTCTAGACTCAAATGGAAGTAACATTGGTGCAGTGGCAAGGAAAATTGACATATACGAAATACTGCCCTCCCTTCTGTACGATTTTCTGGTCGGTCAAAAAGAGTCAATTGCTTGATCAAAGATTACAAAAATTACAAAGATCATTTTGAAACAGGATTGAAGATTCAACAAACGTTGGACGAAGTGTATGATTATTTGACGAACAAGGTTAAGAGGCTGATGAGATTACGCTCAATTCACTGTGATGTAAATATGATAAAGGCGAAGGATTCATGTCTCAATTGTTTGGCTACACAAGACCAATTAGATTTTAGGTGTTCTAGAAAATCAACGAGCGATCATGGCAGCATAAGCACAACGACTCAATCTTAAAAAGCAAATTGTTGATGAAGTTCCCCTGGTTCAATTTGTAGATAGACTAGTCATTCTACGTTGATCTCTACCTAGGCATACACACCACCTCCTTCTGGACCGCTACTTACACCTCCTTCTAGAGCGGAAGGTTCTAGCCAATTTGAATTATACTTGAGTCGTTGGGCCTTATAAAAATTCATTTCAAATCGATTAAAATTTATTTTTTTTAATTATTAAAATTCGATTCCACTTGATTAATTTTTTTTTTTATGTGTCAAAATTCAAGTCAATTAAAATTTATATTTTTTTATGTATCAAAAATCGGACCTATTAAAATTTAATACGAGTTGATTAAAATTTGATTTGAGCCTCAAATAGAATTTAATCGGCTCAAATTTTAATACGTAAAAAAAGTATAATTTTTAATCCACTTAAATTTTAATATATTTAAAAAAATTAATTTCGAATCAATTTTTAATCGATTTGAATTTTAATGCGCACAAAAAATTAAAATATAGAGAAAGTATCATTGAAGATATGTCTATCTAGAAGGGGTGTAGATGAAATTTTTACTAAAATATATCATAGGCAATTTAGTAAAATTGCATTCCTATTATCACATTAAATCTGACATGGGTGTTATTGAAGATTCAAAAAATAGAGAGAGTGCTTTTAACGATATAATAAACTAAATGGGGTGTAAATAAATTTTTCTTATAATTTACAACGTATACAATTGACACCAAAAAAACCCTATTATACCTCCCGCTACAACTGGAATTCGAAAATCCTTGACCCTCATTCCATTTTCTCTATTTCTGTTCTTTCTATCTTGTGTCTTGAACTTGCATCGCAGTCTTGAAACCTTGGAAGATAATCTTGATTTAGATCTTTGGAATTTATGTGCAGAAGCGGAAGCATTTTTCGAGATTCTAGAACTTTTGAACTCAATTGGAAGTAAAATTGGTGCAGTGGCAGAGAAAATTGATGATATGCGGAATATTGTTCTCTCTTCTGTACGATTTTCTGATCCGTCAAAAAGAGTCGATCGCTTGATCAAAGATTACAAAAATTACAAAGATCATTTTGAAACAGGATTGAAGATTCAACAAATATTGGATGAAGTATATGATTCATTGATGAACAGGGTTAAAAGGCTGATGAGATTGCGCTCAATTCACTACGATGTAAAGATGATAAAGGCGATAGGATTCTTTTCTCAATTGTTTGGTTACACATAACCAATTACAATTTTAGGTTTTTCAGAAAATCAACGAGCGATCATGGCCACAGAAGCACGGCTGCTCAATCTTAAACAGCAAATTGTTGATGAAGTTCCTCTGGTTCAATTTGTAGATAGACTAGCCATTCCGCGTCGATCTCTGCTTAGACATACACATCCACCTCCTTCTGGACCACTACTTACACCTCTTCCTAGAGGGGAACGTTCTAGCCAACTTGAGCTATACTTGAGCCGTTAGACCCTATTAAAATTTATTTCGAATTGATTAAAATTTATATTTTTTTATTTATTAAATTTTGATTCAACTTGATTAAAAAAAAATTTATGTATCAAAATTTAAGTCAATTAAAATTTATATTTTTTTCATGTATCAAAAATCGAACCAATTAAATTTAATATGAGTTGATTAAAATTTGATTTGAGCCTCAAATACAATTTAATAGGCTCAAATTTTAATACGTAAAAAAATATAATTTTTAATCCACTTAAATTTTAATATATATAAAAAACAATTAGTTTTGAATCAATTTTGAATCGATTAGAATTTTAATGCGCACAAAAATTTAAAATCTAGAGAAAGTATCATTGAAGATATGTCTATCTAGAAGAGGTGTGGAAGAAGTTTTTCCTAATATATATTATGGGCAATTTAGTAAAATTGTATTCTAATTAACACCTTTAATCTGACAGGCGTATTATTGAAGATTTAAAAAATAGATAAGGTGTTTTTAACGATTTAATAAACTAAAAGGAGTGTGGCAGAAATTTTCTTTATAATTTACAACGTATATAGTTGACACCAAAAAAACTCTTTTATAGCTCCCGCTACAACTAGAATTCGAAAACCCTTAACCTTTATTCCATTTTCTCTATTTCTGTTCTTTCTGCCTTGTGTCTTGAACTTGCATCGTAGTCTTGAAACCATGGAAGATGATCTTGATTTATATCTTTGGAATTTATGTGCAGAAGCGGAAGCATTTTTGAGATTCTAGAACTTTTGGACTCAAATGGAAGTAAAATTGGTGCAATGGCAGAGAAAATTAACGATATGCAGAATATTGTCCTCTCTTCTGTATGATTTTCTGATCGGTCAAAAAGAGTCGATCATTTGATCAAAGATTACAAAAATTACAAAGATCGTTTTGAAACAGGATTGAAGATTCAACAAACGTTAGACGAAGTTTATGATTCTTTGACGAACAAGGTTAGCAGACTGATGAGATTGCTCTCAATTCACTGTGATGTAAAGATGATAAAGGCAGTAGGATTCAAGTCTCAATTGTTTGGCTACATAGGACCAATTACAATTTTAGATTTTCCAGAAAATCAACAAGCGATCATGGTCGCAGAAGCACGACGACTTAATCTTAAAAAAAGCAAATTGTTGATGAAGTTCCTCCGGTTCAATTTGTAGATAGATTAGCCATTCTGTTTCGATCTCTGCCTAGACACACACATCCACCTTTTTCTGAACCGCTACTTACACCTCCTCGTCGAGGGGAAGGTTCTAGCCAATTTGAATTATACTTGAGTCGTTAGCCCCTATTAACATTCGTTTCAAATCGATTAAAATTTATATTTTTTTATTTATTAAAATTAAATTCAACTTGATTAAAATTTATTTTATGTATCAAAATTTAAGTCAATTAAAATTTAAATTTTTTTATGTATCAAAAATCAAACCAATTAAAATTTAATATGAGTTGATTAAAATTTGATTTGAGTCTCAAATAAAATTTAATCGGCTTAAATTTTAATACGTAAAAAAATATAATTTTTAATCCACTTAAATTTTAATATATATATATATATATATTCATTTCAAATCAATTTTTAATCAATTTGAATTTTAATGCGCATAAAAATTTAAAATTTATAGGAAATATCATTGAAGATATGTCTATCTAGAAGGGGTGTGGATGAAGTTTTACTAAAATATATCATGGACAATTTAGTAAAATTACATTCTAATTAACACCTTTAATCTAACAGGGGTGTTATTGAAGATTCAAAAAATAGATAGAGTGTTTTTAACGATATAATAAGCTTAAAGGGATGTGGCTGAAATTTTCCTTATAATTACAATGTATATAGGTGACACCAAAAAAACCATTTTATAGCTCCCACTACAACTGGAATTCGAAAACCCTTAAACCTTATTCCATTTTCTCTGTTGCTGTTCTTTTTGTCTTATGTCTTGAAACCATGGAAGATGATCTTGATTTAGATTTTTGGAATTTATGTGTAGAAGCGGGAGCATTTTTTGAGATTCTAGAACTTCTGGACTCAAATGGCAGTAAAGTTGGTGCAGTGGCAGAGAAAATTGACGATATATGGAATACTGCCCTTTCTTCTGTACGGTTTTCTGGTTGGTCAAAAACAGTCGATCGCTTGATCAAAGATTACAAAAATTGCAAAGATCATTATGAAACAGGATTGAAGATTCAACAAACGTTGGAAAAAGTATATGATTTTTCGACGAACAAAGTTAGGAGGCTGATAAGATTGTGCTCAATTCACTGCGATGTACAGATGATAAAGGAAGTAGGATTCATGTCTCAATTGTTTGGCTACACAGGACCAATTACAATTTTAGGTTTTCTAGAAAATCAACGAGCGATCATGGCCGCAGCAGCAGGGCGGCTCAATCTTAAAAAGCAAATTGTTGATGAAGTTCCTCCGGTTCAATTTGTAGATAGACTAGCCATTCCGCGTTGATCTCTGCCTAGACATACATATCCACCTCCTTCTGGACTGCTTCTTACACCTCCTCCTGGAGGGAAGGTTCTAGGCAATTTGAGCTATACTTGAGTCATTAGCCCTATTAAAATTCGTTTCGAATGGATTAAAATTTATATTTTTTTATTTATTAAAACTCGATTCAACTTGATTAAATTTTTTTTTATAATTCAAAATTTAAGTCAATTAAAATTTATATTTTTTTATGTATCAAAAATCGGACTGATTAAAATTTAATACGAGTTGATTAAAATTTGATTTGAGTCTCAAATAGAATTTAATCGACTCAAATTTTAATACATAAAAAAATATAATTTTTAATTCACTTAAATTTTAATATATATATATATATATATATATATATATATATATATATATATATATATATATATATATATATATATATATATATATATATATATATATATATATATATAATTTTGAATCAATTTTTAATTGATTTGAATTTTAATGCGCACAAAAATTTAAAATATAGAGGAAGTATCATTGAAAATATGTCTATCTAAAAAGAGTGTGGATGAAATTTTTCCTAAAATATGTCATGGAAAATTTAATAAAATTGTATTCTAATTAATACCTTTAATCTGACAGGGGTGTTATTGAAAATTCAGAAAATATATAAGGTGTTTTTAACGATATTAGAAACTAAAAGGAGTGTAGCTGAAATGTTTCTTATAATTTACAACGTATATAGGTGATTTTATAGCTCCTGCTACAACTGCAATTCGAAAACGCTTTATCCTTATTCCATTTTCTCTGTTTCTATTCTTTCTGTCTTGTGTCTTGAACTTGCATCGCATTCTTGAAACCATGGAAGATGATATTGATTTAGATCTTTGGAATTTATGTGCAGAAGCGGAAGCATTTTTCAAGATTCTAGAACTTCTGAACTCACATGGAAGTAAAATTGGTGCAGTGCCAGAGAAAATTGACGATATGCAGAATACTGTCCCCTCTTCTGTACGGTTTTCTGATCGGTCAAAAAGAGTTGATCGCTTGATCAAAGATTACAAAAATTAGAAAGATCATTTTGAAACAGGATTGAAGATTCAACAAACATTGGACGAAGTATATGATTCTTCGACGAACAAGGTTAGGAGGCTAATGAGATTGCGCTCAATTCACTGCAATGTAAAGATTATAAAGGCGGTAGGATTCATGTCTCAATTGTTTGGCTACACAAGACCAATTACAATTTTAGGTTTTTCAGAAAATCAACGAGCGATCATGGCCGAAGAAGCACGGCGGCTCAATCTTAAAGAACAAATTGTTGATGAAGTTCCTCCGGTTCAATTTGTAGATAGACTAGTCATTCTGCATCGATCTCCGCCTAGACACACATCCACCTCCTTCTGGACCACTACTTACACCTACTAGAGGGGAAGGTTCTAGCCAATTTGAGCTAAACTTGAGCCGTTAGCCCCTATTAAAATTCATTTTGAATCGATTAAAATTTATATTTTTTATTTATTAAAATTCGATTCAACTTGATTAAAAAAAATTTTATGTATCAAAATTTAAGTCAATTAAAATTTATATTTTTTTATGTATCAAAAATCGGACCGATAATACGTAAAAAACAAATAATTTTTAATCCACTTAAATTTTAATATACATATAAAAAATTAATTTCGAATCAATTTTTAATCGATTTGAATTTTAATGCGCACAAATATTTAAAATCTAGAGGAAGTAACATTGAAGATATGTCTATCTAGAAGGGGTGTGAATGAAGTTTTTCTTAAAATATATCATGGACAATTTAGTAAAATTACATTCTTATTAACACTTTTAATCTAACAGGGGTGTTATTGAAGATTCAGAAAATAGAGAGGGTGTTTTTAACGATATAATAAACTAAAAGAGGTGTGGCTAAAATTTTCTTTATAATTTACAACATATATAGGTGACACCAAAAAAACCCTTTTATAGCTCCCGCTACAATTGAAATTCGAAAACCCTTAATCCTTATTCCATTTTCTCAGTTTCTGTTCTTTCTGTCTTGTGTCTTGAACTTGCATTGGAGTCTTGAAACCATGGATGATGATCTTGATTTAGATCTTTGGAATTTATGTGTAGAAGCGAAAACATTTTTCGAGATTTTAGAACTTCTGGACTCAAATGGAAGTATAATTGGTGTAGTGGCAGAGAAAATTGATGATATACGGAATATTGTCCTCTCTTTTGTATGGTTTTCTGATCGCTCAAAAAGAGTCGATCTCTTGTTCAAAGATTACAAAAATTACAAAGATCATTTTGAAACAGGAGTGAAGATTCAACAAACGTTAGATGAAGTATATGATTCTTTGACGAACAAGGTTAGGAGCCTGATGAGATTGCACTCAATTCACTATGATGTAAAGATGATAAAGGCGGTAGGATTCATGTCTCAATTGTTTGGCTACACATGACCAATTACAATTTTAGATTTTTCAGAAAATCAACTAGCAATCGTGGCCACAGAAGCACAACGGCTCAATCTTAAAAAGCAAATTGTTGATAAAGTTCCTCCGGTTCAATTTGTAGATAGACTAGCCATTCCGAGTCAATCTCCGCCTAGACATACACATCCACTTCCTTCTGGACCGCTACTTACACCTCCTCCTAGAGGGGAAGTTTCTAGTATGGAGGATCCACTAAGATGCGAGAAGCTGGATTATTGGAGGCAACGCAAGTGGGATTAGAGGGCAGAGTTATTATTTAACTGGTCGGGGTTTAGCATGTGGTAGAATTGGTTGTCTGGTAATTCATTTTGTGCTTGTAAAAGTGTTGTGAGCATCATGGGTTAATGTACACTTTCAGAGTATCTACAATGCGAAAGTGTGGAAATTTGGAATTTGAGTCTTTGTTATACTAGTGGTAGTTGAACATAAAATGTAATGTTGGTGTGCATTTTCTCAACCATTACATTATTCTTGTTAATATGAAACTGTCTTCAGTTGTGATGAACCATCATAGTGACTTCTTGGGTCTCCTGTAATTGATAACTCGCTAAGTTGTTCATCATGTCGATCTGAAACCCCTTGCCTTCAGCTGCTGCTGCCCTCTGATTTGGCTTATAATTTTTTGTCAATTTTCCGTCCCTTTGGGTTTTCCCTGCCACTTGTATTTGCTATTTTTTTACGTTCTAGATTGTTAGGGGATGACGGCCACAATGGTGGGTTTGATGTTTGATGACCGGAAAAAGTTGTTCTTCTTCCCATCTGTTTCTCTTTTTATTCATTGGCTTTATGACTTTTATGTGCATAGATGAAGATGTCCTATTTTATTTTGGTCTTTTATGGATATTGAATGGAATTATTAGTGTTGATTACTGCCATGTTGTTTTCCTTTGTTGGCCTTAGATTAGGCTTGAACCTTGATTAATTAAAGAAACAAACAAGAGACAAAAAATGAACACATGGGAAGCTTTGGAACTAAAATTTTCATTCCATTATCTTCTAGAAAAGTCTCTTACAAGCTTTATATGGACACTTCATATATTCTAGAAAAGTCTCTCATACTTTATCTAGCCACACTTAAATATTGACACTCCATATATTCTAGATAAGAATCTTATAATTTTTATCTAGACATACCTAAATAATTCTAGAGTTTTCTATATTTGGGCCTAATTAAATACAACAAAACATGGCCCAAACACAGACTAACATTTTATAACCCAATTACAAACATAATATTTTTAGCCCAAATACAAAATAACACAACAAAGTATTAACTTTAACACACCCCCTTAAACTTGTCCTTCGGAAGTGCTTTGGTGAAGATGTCCGCCACTTGATCCTCCGTCTTGCAATACTTGAGTTGAAGTTCATCATCCTCCATGGCCTCCCGAATAAAGTGGTGCTTGATTGCAATGTGCTTGGTACGGCTATGGTAGACGGGATTCTTTGTCATTGCTATCGCGGACTTGTTATCACACAAAATTGGAGTATGCTCTCCTTGCTTCTCACCAATATCTTCCAAGATTCTCCTTAGCCATATTGCTTGTGATGTCGTCAATGATGCCGAAACATATTTGGCCTCGGTGGATGATTGTGCTACCGTTTGTTGCTTCTTAGAATTCCATGAAAAGACACCCAAGCCAAGAGAAAATGCATAACCGTAAGTGCTTTTCATATCATCCACACACCCAGCCCAATCACTATCGCAAAATCCAATCAATTTTGTATCCACATTTTTCTCAAATAAAATCCCATAATCAAGGGTACCTTTGATGTATCTTAAAACTTTTTTTGCCGGCCCCAAAATGAGTTTTGCTTGGCCTATGCATAAACCGAGATAATAAACTTGTAGCAAACATAATGTCCGCCCTTATAGTCGTCAAATATAACAAACTTCCAACCAAACTTCTATAAAAAGAAGCATCAACTACTTTACTTCCATCTACCTTTGTCAACTTTTCATTCACCACCAAAGGTGTAGCAACCGACTTGCAATTTACCATTTTAAACTTTTCAAGGAGAGTTTTTGAATACTTCATTTGAGAAATAAAAACACCATCTTCATTTTGAAAAACTTCAAATCCTAAGAAGTAATGCAACAAACCCAAATCACTCATCTCATATTTTTTCATCATGTCTCTTTTAAATTCTTCAAGCATTTTTTCTTCATTTCCGGTAAAAATAAGATCATCAACATAAAGAGAAACAATAAGAATACTGGTGTTACCTTATTTTTTGACGTACAAGGTTGGCCCGTTTTTGCTCCTTTGAAAGCTTTTATTGTTGAAGTAGGAATCGATCTCGCTATACCATACTCGTGGTGCTAGTTTCAACCTATATAATGTCTTCTTCAACTTGTAAATTTTATCTTCTTTTCCTTTGACAATAAAGCCTTGAGGTTGATCCACATACACCTCTTCCTCCAAGTCTCCATTTAAAAATGAGGTTTCATATCAAGTTGGTACAAGAACCATCCCTTTTGAGCCGCCAAAGCAATAAGTGCTCTAATTATGTCAAGTCGAGCCACCAATGCAAATGTTTCTTAATAATCAACACCCGGTTGTTGAGAATACCCCTTTGCAACAAGCATTGATTTGTTCTTTTGAATTGACCCATCCGGATTAAGTTTTGTTTTGTAAATCCACTTCACACCAATCACTTCTTTTTCTTCGAGTCTCTCCACCAACTCTCACTTCTTGTTCTTTTCAATTACCCAAATCTCCTCTTGCATTGTTTTTTTTTCAAACTTCTAGTTTAATTGCTTCTTCAAAGTTCTCCGGTTCAACCACACAAAGTTGCATCTTGTATACACATCACTAAGACTTCTCATTTTTCTTGGAGGTGAGCTTGGAGACGTAGAACTTGAGCTTGATGAAGTTGATTGTGGACTAGCAATCAGCGATATTTGATTTGGAACATCAAGGTCCTCACCATCACTTTCTTCACTCCTCTCCTCTTCATAAGTAGGAGAAAAATGATTTTGCACCTTTTTTTTTCCAATCCCAAGAGGTTTTTTTATCAAATATAACGTCTTTTGAAATGATCAACTTTTTTTTCTTCAAATTGTAGAGCCTATAGCCTTTTGATTGAGTGTTATAGCCCACAAAGATACATTTTTCACTAACTTCATCAAGTTTATGCCTCTTTTTTTTGGAAACGTGTGCATAACAAATAAACCCAAACACTTTTAAGTGATAAACTGAGGGCTTTCTTTTACTCCAAGCTTCAAATGGAGTTTTGTTTGAAAAGGTTTTTGGTGGACATCTATTCAAAAAGTAAATCACTATGTTAACAGTTTCGCCCCAAAAGGTTTTGAACAAACCCTTTTCATGAAGTATTGATTTAGACATTTTTTTAATTGTTCTATTTTTTCTCTTCGCGACTCCATTTTGTTGTGGAGTGTACCCAACGGACAATTGTCTTTTCATCCCAATATTTTCACAAAACTTCATAAATTCATTAAGTTATACTTACCACCTCTACCATAACACTTTCATAAGGTGACTATTTTGCCTTTCAACAAGACTTTGGAATTTTTGAAAAACATTAAATACATCCGATTTTTGTCTCATAAAGTAAATTCATGTCATTGTAGAAAAATTATCAATAAAAGTAATGAAATACTTGATACCTCCATGGTTGTTGTGTCTATAGGCCCACACACATCGGTATGAACAAGCTTCAATGGTGCTTCAGCCCTTCGTGCCTTGTCTTTTGAAAATGTCTCCTGGTGTTGTTTCCCAAGAGCACAACCTTCACAAACTTTTTTAACTTCTTGATTTATCGGCAACCCATGTACCAAGCCTTTTTATGGTAGATATTTCAAACTTACCAGATGAGAATGAAAATTATACCTATTAACAAGATAAACCGGAGATTAACAGAGTTTTTTTAAGCGGATACAAAAATGGAGTCTACATCTCTGCCTGGCTTCGGTCCACTGCCACAGAGATCGCAGTCATCGCTTCTCAGATTCACCGAAGATGACTCCCTCTGTTTTCGATTTACTATGCACGTGAGCCTGAGTGGATGTGTACATATATTTATGTATATGCGTGAGCTTTTGGCTCCTCAAAAGCCTTGGGTCAGTGTTTTAGGCGAAATAGGATGGCGATGAGAAGGCGGTGAGCAGTTTTTATGTATTTAATTCATTCCTAAGACAAAAATGTTTCCTTTTTTATTCAGGAAGTGGAGACCTAGAAGATATGCTCTCTTGATTACTACATCTTCTTCTCCATCTTACGGTATGCTCTCTTGATTTCCTGTTTTAATGTTTTTCTTCAAAGCTTGGATTTTGGAAGTTTAACACTGGCAAGCAATCCTGTCACTATGGCTTGTGAATTGTTCTATTTTGATGCTTATGCAGCTTTTATCTATAAGTTAAATTAACGATTGTATATTATCAGTAAGATGGAGAAGAAGGCGCCTATCACTTTTCCTTTTGCACAACATAAGGTAAATTTTGGTTTTGTTATTATTTTTCTGTGTCTTAGTTTTAGCACAAATGCTAATTGTTTGTTAAGGTTGTAATTCTCTGTTTTAATAATCAGTATCTTAAAAAGTGCAATCATGAGGAGGATAGGCTGAGTCGATTGCCTTGTGAAATTCTTGTGACTATCTTATCCCGGTTGGCAGTGAAAGAAGCTGCGAGAACTAGTGTCCTTTCACGCGGATGGGAAAATCTGTGGAAATATTCCACCGGCGTTTTCAATTTTGATGATGTGGAGGCAGTGCGTGGCTTGATAGACAGAAGTAAATGGCGCTTGAGGATGAAAGGACTACTTATATAAATTGGGTATATCAAGTCTTATATTCACATCGGGCTTGGACCCTAGATGGCCTTAGAGTTTCTTTTGATTTGGATGAAAGTTATGGACTTGTTCTGGATAAATGGATTAACTTCGCAATTATGAGGAGAGTTGCAATGCTTGAGTTGGACTTGTTAACATTCAATGGAATTGATCGGGCAATTAATAATTCCATTGATAGCTAAACTAATAATTACACCTTTCTGATGGTACACTTCTAGAAAGGAACAAGATCAATAACACGTGTCCTCGGCCCCGAGGAACTTGTCTTATCTCTAGCGAGGCCACGTGTCCTCGGTCTCATTATCCTTCTGCTCTTTAATTCCACCAAGGCATGTTCCACATGCTCGGAGGAGTACCCTGGGTCCCAAGGAATCATATATCCTCGATCGTGAGGGTCATGCTCTGATCTCGTCATAAGTCAATGGTTTCTGAAGAAGTTACCGACCGACAACTGAACAACCCATAGCAAGCTAGGAACTTTAATGGCACTCTATACATGTGGAGTCAGAATGACGGGGGGAATTTGACACTCAACCGTAAAGAATTAGACACGTGACATGATGTGCAAGGCCAGGGGTAGAAAGACAAGACTACCCCTGTTATTATGCAGCTAACAAAGACAAGTATTTAATAAAGTATCAGTTGATGAGACGTCTATCTTGACTTAATAAGTAGAGAAGTAAAAGCATTAAATACTCAAGGACTCACGTATTTAATGCCCCTACATTAGAGAAAGAGCATTAAGTGCTCGGCAGTCCAAGCAATCAATACTGGGACATTCTCCATCAAAATAAGGGGCACACTGCTCCATCTTTGAAGGCTATCAGTAACCTGGGTTGTTAGCAATGATGAGTCTTTGAAGGTATAAATAATCTTCAAAAATACCTTACAAGGGGACGAAAAATCATCTCTCAAGAACCTCAAACAATGTTTTCTTCTTCTCCTCTCTCAAACACCTGACTTGATCGTCAGAGGGGTTACGCCAGAAAACACTTTGGTTTCTAACTTGTTTTCTGTGTTTTAGGAATCCCCTGTGAGCCATCGGAATCAGTTCGACAGCACCAAGAACAATTCATCACCACTCATAGGCCCCCTTTGGCTCTCTCAACTCATTCCTGAGTGCCGAATCCACCATCCTGACGGGTTGGAGCTCACCATGGGAGAGATTTGTCCACATTTCAACCATTGTGCAAAAATCAGCACACACAGTTTCCATCACGACCTCTTTTCTCTCCCAGCTTTGCTTCACTAACGTCCCTCATTTTGAAATCGGTGAATGTAACTGAGGAAGTTCTTTCATACTTCCTGTGCAATTGTCCCTTGCTTGAAGACTTACGTGTGCGAGGCTCTGGCACTCTTGTTAATTTAAAAGTTGTTGGCCCTACCCTCAAGTTGAAGTACTTGGAGATTAATGAGTGTTACAAGTTAAAACATCTCGAGATTCAAACACCAAATATTGTGTCGTTTACCAACCATGGGCCAGAGATAAGTATGCCTTTCAAGAATGTTTCCCGTCTTTCTATGGTGTCTCTTGGGGAAGATTATTGTGGATTATTGCTTTTGGAATTATATCGGCTTTCATTGCATCACTCTCAGCTAGAGACGAATATTATGGACTTTGAATTTTGCCAGCTTTTGCTAGTTCTTTCTCGGCTAGAGACTCTTAGACTGTACCTTGAATATATTTTTTTTATACGCAAAGAGCTTCCAGGTTTGTTTCCTTTGTTCCTTCCTTTATGGTTAGTATTACGTTTATTTATTTACAAGGCTAACAGGGAGGTGCTATTGTGATTTCTTACTTTGTTGATGACAGTTCGAATTTCCATCTTGGAATTCTTCGACTGAGTAATCTCAAGCACTTGGAGATGAAGGTTATTCCACTTCCCGATGAAAACATCCTTTACCTCTCTTGTTTGTTAAAAGCGTCTCCTCACTTGCATAGATTTTCAATGCAGGTAACTATACTTCTTTTACAAAGCTTAAAACTTAGTTACCATCTGTTTAAGCAACTATTAGATCCTTTTGAATCTCTATCAAAATAGTAGTCTTTTTTGTGGGTCCTATGCATGCATTCTTGGTAGGACTTTCAAATGCTCTGTCATTGTTCAGGGCGTCGGTTCCCTACCTTAATTGTCGATTGAATCCCTGATGATTTCTGGGATTTCTATTAGTTATCACTCTTTAGTTTCTCGGCTTTCTTGCCAAAACTGAGAATGATATGAATTATGTTTTTCTGGTGGCAGATAATATTTACCTGGACTTCTGATATGAAGGTATGTTATGTCCTTATCAATGCCTTAAAGTTGTGGAATTTGTTGGGTTTGCTGGGCATCAAACTGATGGTGAGTTTGCCAGACACTTGCTTTGGAATGCTGTTTCACTTGAGAAGATGATTATTGATCCTCGTCCACGTTATCTGGGACGAGAATTTGAAACGGGAATTGAAGTGGCCAGAAAGCGTGCCAAGGAGCTGGAAACAGAATTGCCTCTGAAATTGTGATACATTAGGATTGAAACTATCAATACCTATGAACCATTGGACTATGACCTATCAATTTTTTTTCTGACGACGACATTACAATTTGTTACTTTTTTCCGAATAAAATGGTAAATTTCAACATGTTTTGTACAAGCATGAAATACCGAATTGGAAGCCAAAGAAATGACGCTTATATTGTCACACCATAAAATGGGTGGCAAGGGAAGAGCTATTTGTAAGTCATGAAATAGCATCCGGATCTAATACAGCTCAGCGGTAGTTAAGGACAATGCTCGATACTCGGCCTCCGAACTTGAATGAGAGACCACACTCTGTTTCTTTGTGTACCAAGAGATCATGCAGGAGCCAAAAAAGAAGCCATATCCAGAGGTAGAACGTCGATCGTCCAGATTGCCAGCCCAATCGAAGTCGCAAAATGCTTACAAATTGAGGTCACCTTTTGTAAACCAAAGACCACGGGTGATAGTACCCTTGAGATAGCGAAGGACTCGTTTGACAGCTGCCCAATGGTAGGTGGAGGGGCATGCATATGCAGGCAGAGCTAGTTCATCGAGTAAGAGAGATCAGGACGGGTAAGAGTACGATACTGGAGTGCTCCAACAATTTGGTGATATTCAATAATTTCGGCATCTACTAGCAAATCTTCATCAAATGAGGATATAACTTAGACACCGAAACACATGGTGAAGCAATGGGTTTTGCACCAACCATACTTAAGAGATCATTGATTTATTTAGATTGCTGTAAATGAATGCCATCAGAGGTACGATATGCCTGTATCCCAAGAAAATAATTGAGCGGGCCGAGATCCTTAAACCAAAAATCTTTTTGAAGACTATGAATAATAGAAGATATAACGGCGGAGTGAGTATTAGTAACTAGTATATCATCTAGATAGACCAAGAGAAAAATATGAACGTCAGATTGATGAAAACAAAATGATGAAGAGTCGGAAACAAAGCCCAATTTCAGTAGTGAATCTTGTAACCGAGTGAACCAAGCACGGGGTGCCTGTTTGAGGCCATAAAGAGCATTGTGCAAGCGACACACATGATCCGGAAATTAAGGATCCAAAAATCCCTTGTGCTGCTCCGTATTCACCTCTTCGGATAAGAAACCATTCAAGAAGGCATTTGAAACATCCAGTTGATGTATACCCCAATCAAATTGAACTGCTAAGGCCAATAAAACTCAAACGGTGGAGGGCTTAATAACTGAACTGAATGTTTCGGTGAAATCAATCCCACTACGTTCATCAAAATCTTTAGCAACTAGTAGGACTTTATACCGATCAATCGTTCCATCTTGCTTTTGCTTGAGGCGGTAGACCCACTTATTCCGGACAACATTATGAGTGGAAGGACGTGGACATAATGACCAAGTACCATTGGCAATTCAGTTAGACCACCAAACTCATCGCCCATGGTAGCCCGCCACTCGGGGGACAACAGGGGCAGTGGAAAAAAACGTGGGCTCCGGAGGTAAGGTAACAGTATGCAAGGCTTTGAGAGGATGGAAAGTTGAATAGTACATTTGATAATCTGGGAAGAGTTTGGGACGTGAGTTGCCGATTTGAAAGCGAGTAAGAACTCGTGAAACAGGAAGGGGTGTAGACGAGTGGGTGGAGGTGTGAGATGTATCAGTAATGGGAGGTTGAGGAGAGGGTGGGGTGGGCATGATGGTAGGAGATGGGAATGTAGGCAAAGGTGCCAGGCCGAAGAAACAGGAGAGGAAGGTGACTGCGTAGGGGGCAGTAAAGAGGGATGTGGTGAAGGTGAGGCAGCTGTGGAAGGTGAGGAGTGGGCAGGAATGGCCGCTGGGGAAGGGGCTGGAGGAGTGGGAAAATAATAGGAGAGACATTATCGCAAAGGGCAGTGGAATGGGATGTGCTCAGGGGTGAAGTTGAATTATTACCTTTACATGCTGGAAACAACTCCCCATCAAACATCATGTTTGTTTTTAGAAACAGTAATGTTATACTGACCAATTATTCTAGAAATAGTAGCGTGCATTATCATTCTAGAAATGTAGACTCAATTGGTAATAGGATCTAAACATCGGTACCCTTTATGAGAAGAATTATAGCCTTGAAAAATACATTACTTGCTACGAAAAGTAAGTTTAAGTTTTTGAGTCATATATAGGCGTAATAAAGGATAGCGCACACAACCAAATGTTTTTAAGAAAACATAATCAAGTCGTTTACCAAATAGTTTAAAAAAATGTGAGGAATTATTTAACACCGGTGATGGTAGCCGATTAATCAAAAAGGTGGCAGTTAAAAAAGCATCAACCCAATATTCCATAGGAAGACCGGATTGGGCAACAAGTGAGAGGCCTGTTTCCATTGCATGGCTGTTTTCGTTCTACTAGTCCATTTCGTTGTGATTTGTAAGGACAACTTAGGCTACTTTGAATACCACTGTTAAGAAAAAAAGATTAAAATGGCAATCAATGTACTAATCGCCGTTGTGCGATTGCTATTGTTTAATGAGAGTGGAGAATTGATCTTCAACCATAAGTTTGAATAGGACAAAGCAAGAATAAACATCAGCTTTTTATTTCAAAGGACATATTCAAGTGAACAAAGAAAAATCAACAATAAATAAAAAATATGATAAACAACCACCAATTAATGGAGTCGAATATGATCATACATCAGTGTGAATAAGTTCAAAAGGAAAACTAAATTCTCTCTATTGGACGTTAAAAATGGTTGTTGTTTACTTTTACATAATTGGCATGGCACACATACACCAAATTTATTTAAAGGACCAGTAACAGGAAGAGAAAAGTTCTTTAAGAACACGAGATACGACAAGAAATGATGGATGTCTTAATCTAGAATGCCAGATTGAAACAAGAGCCATAACACCTAGGAAAGCAGTAAAATTTTTTGGGTTTGACTGGAGTTGATTTCTGCAGGCGTATAGAATATAACCCACCTTCACTTAGTCCCGTGAGTAACATTCGGCCCGTCTACATGTCATGAACAAAATAGTGAGTTCCAGTAAGTACAAAAAAAAGTTTTTGTCGGTACAAAATTGATTAATAGATAAGAGATTGGAGAGGACTTGGGGACAAAGAGAAAAACATGAGACATATTTAACGAAGAAAGATGTTAAGATATAAGGACAGAACCTATAAAACCCAAAAAAATTAAAAATTAATTAATAGAGCAAAATGATAATTAGCCGTTAAGATACTGGTTAAAAATCTATCACGGCTAAGTCTACGATTGAATTTAATCGCGAAACTTGTAATATAATTTAAAGTAAATATTATAAAATTATATTAAATATCACATATTTCGGAGCGGGATTGGTTGAGATTAATATTAGGCCAATCAAAGGATGACACGTAACCCATTTTGGGCCAAGTATAAAAAAGAAAAGAAAAAAAGGAGACTTAGTTTCCAGCACACACCAAAAACATTCACTTGAGATAGAGAGAAAAAAAGAAAAAGTTATTTCTTGAATCTTCATTTGCGATCTAGCAAGATTCGACGGCAACTTGACTCGAATCAAGTATTAAAGTTATGCACAACGTCAAGGGTTACACGTGGATACCAACTGCGTTCAATTACGATATCTTTCGAAAATCAGATTTTTGACTCAAGATTAAATCAAGGCTTGAGAAATTAGATTTTGGGGTTTTCTTGAGAGTTCTACTACATGAATTCACACTACGAGAGGTAGGGTTTCCTCTATTTAGATGTAACCTCAACCTGAAATATAGTACATGAAATAGATAGGTTATGGGTGTGTGTATCACATGTTTAGCTCTTGATTAATATGGCTAGTGGGTTAAATGTAGGGTTTCTAATTAATCTTTCAATTTGCGAAACCCTATTATGATTAATTGAGTGTGTGTTAACATTAGTGGTTTAAAACATGTTAATTATAAATTAGCATAACTTTGATGTATAAATGGCATATCATGCTTAAATGATTTATTAGCTTGTGATATTACTATGAAATTGTAAGTATGTTAAATGATCATTTATCATATAATTAGTGTAGTGGAATTGTATTTATATTTATAGAATTAATAAACATGTTGTCATGTTTGAAGTAACAACCATGCTAGTTATGTAAATTGATGTGCCCTCTAGGTGCTTGCGTAAGTGCTTAAGTGAATACAAATATGTTAGTTGAGTTAATTATCTTATATAACTTGCTTGAGATGATTTTGAAAATATCATTATATTGCACTCATCATATAATTCACATTGTAAATAGTATCAAAGACAATTATACATTGCATTACATATGCACGAATTACTCTACATTGATAGGCATGACATAAGTGTGAGTATGTGTGCATGGGTTTGGGTCAATCAGCATTTAGTTGAGTAGATGAGTAGGCTTGGGAAAGTTGGACTTAGGTCCAGCTGAGTCCCACTAAATTTTGTATAAATAAATGTTTTGGGGTGTAACAAGAAAGGTTAAATTCTTATTTGAGTGCAAGACCCATAAACCTTTGAGTATGGACATTCCAATGATGTAACAGGCCCACAAAATTGTGTGACGAGGAGGATAGAGACACAAGTGAAATGTAGTGAAAATCTATCTAAGGTGTGATGTTCCTTTGATGAAATAACATAAATTATCGTCCCACAAAGACACGAAAAATAAATTAATTAATCATTGAGTATAAATAGCACCAATGGCAAAGACTTGGAATGTCTAAATACATACGCATGACATTATACGTGTTGTGAGAACCGAGATGGAACTTGGTGTTAGTATTGCAACTGTTTCCCTGAAGGCACTCTTACGAGTCTTGTATTTATTGGTTTTTATCTGTTAGGAAAGAATATAATTGATAATCCTTGTATTTGTATTAGATTGACATAATAAGGATAATTTAGTACTTATATTAAATTTTCTATATTTTTTTAACAAATTTTTCATTCTAACCAAACGCATACAAGAAAACGGAGCTTAAGGAAAAAAAAAACTTGAAGGTTCAATCAGAGAGTTTTTGGATCAAAATCATCTTCGACAACAATGTATTGGTGCCTGAAAATTCAAATCTTCTAACTAGTATCACAAATGCAGAAAGGTTTGACTGTAAGATGTGAACAACACATTGTAACTGGAGAAGAAGAGAGGGAGCATATCTTTTTGTTTTTCACCAAGTGGTGAAGAGAGAGAGAGAGAGAGAGAGAATTGTGTGGCTGATTTTTTTGGTGAATAGAGGAGTACTTGATAGAACTCCTAAACCTCATATCTCATTTGGAAGCTTACCTATTGGAGGAAGATCTCTTTTGGTACAAGACCAACGCCAAATCAGCATGCTGACGAGAAGGAATTAGGAAATTTCCTTAATTCTTTTTAATTCCTCTTAATTATCTTAAATGTAATCAACATGCATTTTTCTTAGAAAAATGCTATTTCAATCTAAAAAACTAACCTAATAATGTAACTTCAATAGAATTATTGAATAGATACAAAATTTCAAAATTTAATAAAATCCACAATCAATTCAAAAATCATAATAAATTAAATCAACAAATTATATCCCAATAACATTGCTCTTTTTTTAATCTTCTCAAAATACATCCCCTAACTAGGTGTTATTCTTTTTTATCTAATTAATAAATCTCCTCCATATCATCGAGGTTATTTTTTAAAAAAAAAAGCAATTGCAATAAATTAGAATCCAATTATTTGAACTCTTTTGGGATCAAAAACCCTAATCCAATTCTTAACTTGGAATAGCAGGGGATGAGCAAACAAATTTCTGTTGCAAATGCTTTCTTATGCAGATCATCAAATGATAGTTGCTATGGCTCAAAAATACTGGCAGACGAACAACTGTCTTTTTTCACCATTGTTTCCTCATCAGGAGAGCTTACAGCATTTTGAGAACTCTTATACCTGGAAAACAAGTAAAGAACGGACACATTCCTGCTCCATTGCTCTTTCGAGGTTCCCATGGATGGAATATCACTAGAACCCTCTAAAGAATGAGTCGAACAATCAGCATTTATCATCACTGCCTCGTCATCTTGTGTAATCCTTGTCAAGGTAAAACTTTCAGTTGTCTTCGCACAGTCTTCAGGAATTAAGCTTAGATCACGACGAGAACCTTGACTAAGCTTCTTTAGTGTGGCCTCTACATCAAGGAAAGTACATTAACAGAAACACCCCAAATCTCTATTTACTGTCATACACATTGCATAGAATCATTTTCCTATCAGGGAGCATTATGTTTACATTCTTTGTAACATTTTTTTTAATGAGATTGTAAACTTCACTGCCTCAAAAATTGTGGTAGTCGTCATGATTGACAATAAAAATTTACTACTATACAAAAATCAGCAGTTACACCCATAACAAAAAGTAGAAAGGATATTCCATTACAATCCAAAGATGCACAAGAAGTTTTCTTTCACTAAAAGCAAATTTTAAAATAAATCAATGAGCCAGGACACTTATTCAAATTTATATTTTCTATAATGGATTGCCAACAAGGAAAACTTCAAGGAAAAAAGAACAAACCTTTCCTATTAACTCTGCATACATTTTATCCGTTCATTGGCAGCAAATGATTCATTACAGTTCCCGTTGACAGAATTTTTCGGGCATTCTTTTTCTCAAAGATTTCTTCATAGATTAATATTGGAATTATGTGGTGGAGCATTTTCTAAGGAAAGTGCAATGTCATCTACAACCACTTTCATGAAGTCACCACCTTGGGAATCCATCATATTTTCTCTAGAGAGCTAGTAGTTCACAAACCATAATAAGAAGCAACTTACCAAAATATGATTTGCTCGGGATGAATCCGACTGGATCACAGTACCAAAATCTTATGACCGTATAGACATTCGTGAGTAATTATGTGTGTGCAAGGTATCTATCACATCATCTACTTTGTTCCCTAATCAAAACAAAATTGAGACAGCAAAAACAAAATAAGCTTAATAAAATTGTCTACAAGATAATGCCATTGTGTTCATTGAAAAACATTTCGAGTATGGCAACTCAAGTTATGCTTTGTTAGATATATATGGCTCACACATAGACAACCAATTCCGTGTTATTCCTCTCTTCAATACAGCTTGTGTCACAAAGAAAGAAAGAACTATGGTGGTTTCTGTTGGAGTATAGATAGTCTAGGTTTATTAGGATTTCTTTTCCCTTTTTTACCCTTATTATGATTTTTATATTTTGCCTAAACTACAAGGATGTTTAAGTCACTCTGTATTATTTTTGGATATATATACGGGATTCTACTCTTAATTTGAGTATCCCTTTTCATTCACAACTATCTCAAGTTGGTATCAGAGCCACCAACCCTAACCCTAACCTCAAACGTCGCAACCAGCGAAAGACACTGCCACCACTGCACCGCTACCTACCATTGCAATCTTACCCAGCAACTCCATTAAACCTCAATCACCGTCAGAAGCACAACCAGCCTACACCTAAATCATCATCCTGCAACTCCTCCAGCGACAAACCAGAACCCAGACCAGCATCAATCCAGCCAGCGACAGCAAGCTCACAACAATTCTGCCAACATCCACACCTGCGAAACCAGCAACCACACTTGTGAAACCGACGACAACAAATACCCAGCTAAACATAACAATCCCACCGACATAACAAAAATACCCAGTAGCGAAACACCCAATCCCAAACCACCGACATAACAAATACCCAGCTAGACCAGCCCAGTAGCAAAACACCAAACTTTATCCGGCCCAACTTTACTCAGCCCATCCACCGACAGTCAAACTAGCAGCCAAACCCCACCGATTGCCCATTTTTTCAGCCCAGTCCATCAAACCAGCTCCACTGTGTCAAAGACATACCATACCCAGCGACCCACAAAACCCCCACTGCCCAAACCCAGATCAGCCTATTACCTATCGCACACTTTGTCATAGCTTTGTATTTTTGCCTTCAATTTTCACTCTGTCGTAGTGCCGCAGCATCGGACCTTTTAAGTGGGGATGAATCTTCTTCTCCATTGATCTGCTCTTGATGCAGTAGATTACTTATTTATATATTTTGGATTTCTGGGCACCGTGACTTGATTATTTGGGAGTTTTTTGGACCTTCCCTATTTGTCACTACTGTTCGACTGAAGGTATATTGTTCTCCCTTATTTTATTCCTCTATTTATCTTAGAGTTATTTTTCTGTCACGGGTGCCCTAGTATTATTGTTGATATGGCTACTACTGAGGGACTTGAGAACCCTACTGTTGACACCTCTACCGTTGAGACATCTATGGATACTTCCACTTTTATGTTTGACCAGTATACAGTACCTACTAGCACAGTTGCATTACCAGCATTACCGGGCATGATCTCTCAAAAAGTTACGGCACAATTGTTGAATGGTCGTAACTTCGCTGAGTGGTCACGCTCATTCCAGCTTTTCTTAGGCCGTGTAAGGAAGCTTGGTTGACTGACGGGATCTCACCCAAAGCCAGCTGATGCCGACCCTGGATATTCTGCATGGTTCTCTGAAAACTGTGTCATTCTTGGATGGTTATTTGGCTCAATGGAGCCCTCTGTTTGCAGGATCCACCAGTTTCATAGCTTTGTTCCGAAGCTATGGAGCGCATTATCAGAGATGTATTCTCAGTCAGGACGGGGAGTTCGTGTTTATGAGCTTTCTCAGGAGCTCTCATATGCTCGGCAGGGAGATATGACCGTTCAGGATTATTATGGCTATTTGACCCAGCGCTGGCTTGAGTATGAGTCTCTACGTCCTCTTGCTGCTATTCCGAAGATAGAGCCCGAGGGAGCAAAATTCTTGCATACTCGAGAGCAGGAGGATAGGATTCACAAGTTCCTTATGGGGCTTCGTGATGAGTTTGAGGGACCTCGTTCTCAGATCTTGTCGATGTTGACACTTCCTTCTCTTTATGAGGTGTATGGGATGATTGAGCAGCATGAGCGTCGAGTCCGTATTGCATCACTTCCAGTTGCAGCTTTGCCTCCTTCGATTGACCAGATGGCCCTTGCAGCTGCTGTAGGGTCCCGTTCAGGATCCTTAGTCAGGGATAGGCAACGCTCAGACCAGCGCCGTCAGGGCGCCCCAGATCAGCACAGACGGGGGGATTCCCGTCAATGTGATTATTGTGGCCGACCAGGACATCTCAGGGCTACTTGCTGGAAGCTCCATCCAGAGCTTAAGCAACCTTCTCGCAGCCGTACTGTTGTTATTGCTGAGGTACCACCGCCCACTACCGCCACTCCTACTACTGCTCCTCCGTGGCAAAGTGATATGGATTCTATCACTTCCCGATTAGATATACTTATGTCTGCTCTGACTTCTCAGAGTCTGACTACTGCTGCTGTCACCACTACAGGTATATCTCGTGCCTTTCACGCTTGTGCCAGTTCATCTCCCCTTTGGATGTTGGACTCGGGTGCGAATGGTCACATGACAGGTGAGGCCCATCACTTCACCACTTTTGACGAGCCATTACATACACAGGTTCAGTTAGCAGATGGAACACATGCCCCTATTGTTAGTAGGGGTACAGTCCGTCTCCCAGATGGCCTTACATTACATTCGATTTTTCATGCGCCAAAGTTGGCCATGAATCTATTATCTGTACATCAGTTAGCCAGAGATTTTCACTGTGCGGTTGTATTCTTATCTGATTCGTGTTATTTGCAGGACCTGAGTACCAGGAGGATTATTATCAAGGGACATGAGAAAGATGGACTGTATTATCTTGGCAATCCATCTCCAGTTTCACCAATTCCTTCACCTGCACCTGCTTTGTCTTTTTCTGTTCCTAGCTTGCATGCTAGTATTTTACCTAGTAGTTGTCGTTATGATTTTTCGTCACAAACTGTTCAATTGTGGCATGACCGTTTTGGACATACAAATTTTAAATATTTATGTATGTTGTTTCCTGCTTTGAGTAATGCTTGTGTTGGTGGTAAACTTGATTGCGTTATCTGTTCCCTATCAAAACATGTTAGGGCCAATTATATTCCTCGCATGCACCAGTCACCCAAGCCATTTGACCTAATACACTCTGATATTTGGGGACCCTCTCCCGTTACTGCTCTGTCAGGTGCCAGATATTATGTGACATTTATAGATGATCATACCCGTTGTACTTGGGTCTACCTTTTGCATAGGAAGTCTGATGTGCTCCCTATAATCACTCAGTTTTTACAGATGATTAAGACACAATTCGATGTCATTGTTCGTGCTCTTCGTTCGGATAATGCCAAAGAATATGTGTCTGATGCTTTAGTGTCTCACCTTTCTTCTCAGGGTATCCTTCAGCAACTCACTTGTCCATATACTCCTGAGCAAAATGGTGTTGCTGAGAGAAAAAATAGGAGTTTGATAGGGATGGTACGTTGTCTGCTTAGAGGCATGAGGGTACCAAAATCTTATTGGCATTTTGCTGTTTTGACTTCTACCTTTCTGTGCAATCGTACGCCGAGTCGTGTTCTTCAGCATAAGGCTCCCTTACAGGTCTTATTTCCTGAGCGGACACTTTTTTCGGTCCCCCCTCGTGTTTTTGGATGCACATGTTTTGTTCAGGATCGGTCTCCTACTCGTCATAAACTTGATGATAAAGCGATTCGTTGTATCTTTGTGGGCTATTGTCATCAATCTAAGGGGTATCGATGTTATGATCCTATTAGGCGTCGTATGTATCACAGTCTAGATGTTACCTTTCTTGAGCATATTCCTTATTTTTCTTTCAGTCCTTTGTCTGCCCCTCCAGTTGATGATACTTCCTTTGATTTTCCATTACCACAAGAGTCAGAGTCATTGATCACTATCCCTACAGGGTCATCCGTTTTTCCTCCAAAGGAGTCACTCATCCCTGTCAGTACAGAGTTACCAGTCTCTCTTCCTTTGCAGGTGTATGCTCGTTGTCCTCGCTCTCATCACCCTGCTGATATCCCCTCTACCTCAGGCGATGCAGGTAATACTTCTCAGTTTGTTGAGCATATTGATGCACCTGTTGTTAGTACTGATGAGATTACAGGTGCTGAGCCAGTTACTTTACCTGATAAGATATTATCAGTAGAGGATGGTGATTTAGGGCGTCGTTATCCAAGGCGTGATCGCCGTCCAGTTGATCGATATGGTTGGACCGCAAAGATTTTATATCCGATCTCTGCTTATGTTTCTTATGGTAATCTGTCTCCCACATTTCGAGCTTATACTATGGCCTTATCAGATACGCTGGTTCCTCGCTCTATTTCGGAAGCTATGCGGGAGCCCCAGTGGGTTCTTGCCATGCAGACAGAGATGGACGCTCTTCAGCGTAATCATACATGGGATCTTGTCTCCTTACCTTCAAGGGTGAAGCCTGTTGGCTGTCGCTGGGTTTACACCCTGAAGTTTCTTGCGGATGGTACTATTGATCGTTACAAGGCTAGATTTGTGGCGAAGGGCTTTACTCAGGTACCAGGTCGTGATTTTGGTGCTACATTTGCCCCCGTGGCAAAATTGACTACTGTTCGGTTAATTATTTCTCTGGCTGCGGAGTACTCTTGGCCTCTTCATCAATTAGATGTGAAGAATGTGTTTCTTCACGGTGATCTGGACGAGATTATTTATATGGATGCACCACCGGGCTTTCGTGGTGATGGGGAGTATGCTGGAAAGGTATGTCGACTGCGTAAGTCTCTTTATGGACTGAAACAGTCACCACGAGCCTGGTTCTCTCGCTTCAGTGATGTAGTCATACGATTGGGGTTCACCAGGTGTCATTCTGATCATACCTGCTTTATTCGACGGAATACTTCTGGACAGTGTGTCATCCTTCTGGTATATGTTGATGATATTATTATTACTGGTGATGATGTTTCTGGGACTGCGCAGGTCAAGATAGACCTTGGGAAGGCCTTCGATGTGAAGGATCTTGGATTTCTGCAATACTTTCTTGGGATTGAGGTTGCCCGTAGAAGCAGAGGTATTGTTCTTTCTCAGAGAAAGTATGTTTTGGATCTTCTTTCAGACACTGGGATGTTGGGGTGCAAACCGGCATTATCACCTATGATTCCAAACCTGAAGCTTACTGCTGAAGGTGAGGAGTTGAAAGATCCGACAGTTTATCAAAGATTGGTAGGTAAACTTATCTACTTAGCCAATACTAGGCCGGAGATTTCATTCGCAGTCAGCCAAGTTAGTCAGTTCATGCATAGGCCATGTCAGCCTCATCTTGATGTAGTTTATCATATTCTTCGGTACCTCAAGTCTTGTCCTGGACTTGGGTTATTTTATGCATCAGGATCTCAGACCGGTTCTCTAGCCTGTTATTCAGATTCAGATTATGGGGGAGCATGTGATGGTCGATCTACTACGGGTTTCTGTGCTTTTCGAATGACTCATCTTATCTCTTGGAAGAGCAAGAAGCAGGCAGTTGTCTCCCGCTCGTCCGCAGAGGCAGAGTATCGGGCATTGGCACTTGGCACATGTGAGATTATCTGGCTACGATCGATTCTTGACGAGTTGGGTTTTTCAGTGACCTCTCCATCCACATTATATTGTGATAATCAATCTGCTATTCAGCTCGCTTCTGACTCTGTACTACATGAGAGAACGAAGCATGTAGAGATCGATGTTCACTTTCTTTGGGAGAAGGTCAGCAGTGGTCTTGTTACTCCATCGTTTGTGGGGACCAGTGATCAAGTTGCGGATGTTTTTACCAAACCAGTCACTCTGTCTATTCTTCGGGACTCCGTTGTCAAGCTTGGCTTAGTTGACATTTTTGCGCCTAGCTTGAGGGGGAGTGTTGGAGTATAGATAGTCTAGGTTTATTAGGATTTCTTTTCCCTTTTTTACCCTTACTATGATTTTTATATTTTGCCTAAACTACAAGGATGTTTAAGTCACTCTGTATTATTTTTGGATATATATACGGGGTTCTACTCTTAATTTGAGTATCCCTTTTCATTCACAACTATCTCAAGTGTTTCACCACTACCAAGTGCACTAAATTGAAATGGAATCCAGTTTTTGAAATGAACTATTATTCAAAAGAATCAAAATACCCCCTATTGATTCTAGTACTTGTCAAGGACCTAGATGCCCATAAGCAAATTGTAGAACACGAATGACATCTGAACAAGATACAGGTTGGTATAATCTCCATGTTGATAAACTGAGTCCTATCTTCAGATGATATTGTAACCCAACAAAATGCACATATCTAATTTCAATTTGCCTATTGGTAATTGAGACCATATCCGTGCTTAGAGAAATGATAGTTCAGATTGTTTTGTCAAAAATAAAGAAAAGTCATTTCTAAGAAGGGGGAAAAAAAGAAAATTGTCTGGTCAGACCCTAAGTTAGGTCTAGAATAGGGTCTAAAGGTTGGTTCCTTGAAAACTAGCTTGTGGAGTGTCTCAAAATCCATCCAGTGCTACAACATTAGAAGTCCCTTCTTTTGATCTTACCTAATCAACCAATGCCCATTCAATAATTTCATAACTTTATACAATATTTCACCATGAGGATCAGGAACATTATTGGATAAGTATTAGTTCATATATATACAACCAGATTAAAGAAACAACAGGAACACGAGGGACAGTACTAAAAATAACACAGGATTTATAAACAATTTCTAAAAATTCTTGAAGGGACAGCATATGCTATGGAAGATGCCTGACCTCCATTTTCATGTTTATGCAATGTATTAGTTACCACTTCAAAATTGCTTTTTCTTTTCAGAATAAAAGTTCTATTTAACCAGAAACAGCAAAAAGCAAGGAGAAGACCCCAGGAGCTTACATAAACATGTACATCAATACAAGTATGAGAGTAACAGATTTGCAACTAATATCAGAAGGGAGTGAGAGCAAATTTTTAAACAAAAAAAAAAAAGTTTCTAGCCCTACTCATATCCTCACAAAATAGAACACAAGCCTAAGTTTGTACTTTCAGCTGCTATGTCTTCCACCTGAGGACTGGAAAATAGAATCGGGCAATTTCAAGTCTCTTGGATGTGAATTTGTGCAGTAGTAGAGCTCATTAACCCGCCTCTCACCACAACTACAGTTTCTTTTTGTGCTATTACTACGTCCTATAATCACTTAAAAATTCTCACAGAATTTCATCACTTCCATTAGCTTTTTCAAGTTACTACCACCAATCTATTTCCCATTCCAAACAATTGCCTAAGTCCCAGGCTAATGCTGCACCAGAAAGCTTGGAAGGTAGTTAACAATAGATTCTCCTTAATCTTGACGTCTGCTGTTTCCTTCTTCAAATAAATCTTGCACATTGCCACAAAATTATAACTTTTCGGCAGCCACCATTGAAGACAACTTTTTTTTTTTTACAGCTAATAAAACAAGTAAACATAAAGGCGATCACATTTTGAACCTAAATTTTATCTTTTATTATCCTCCTACATTTCCCCCAAAAAAGCAATTCAGTTCAACAAACCCAGCTTTGGATTTTAAGTACAGTGGAGCAACCCAATTACAGAAAATTTTGAAACTACAATTTATCACATTACAATGACAACAATACAGGATAAAATCAAAACCTCCCAGATAATGCAAGGTAGAGACCCTAAATTCGTTCTACATTCACATGAACAAAACTGGCCTTGTCTACAAAATTGAAAGGAAAAAAAAACCCACTTCACATATAAAGAAGTATGTATAAACTTATATATGGGAGAAAGAATCAATAGGAATTGTCATATAATAGAACTAGACATAATAGAACTGCAAAGTAGAGGTAGAACAGTAGTACCATAGATGGAGAAAGGGTCGTCCTTCATGATTTTAGAAGGTGGCCTCTCCAATTCCAAAATTTCCATGGATCTAGTCGATGATGGCCTCACCCTCCCAAACATTCTCTCTCTCTCTCTCTCTCTCTCTCTCTCTCTCTCTCTTTTAGTTTCTCAGATAAGGAAATAGCAAATGAGATTTTTGAAACCGTGGATCTTTGACGCGGCAAATGACCCAAAAACAGAAAACAAAAGAGCGGGAACCAAGTGTGTTGGTCTGGGCTAGTACTTGGGAGTTGGGCCCATATACATAAAAATAAGTCTCTAAGTGTGGCGAGTTTTAGTGAATTTATATCAAAAAATATTTTAAATATATCCGATTCGTACTTAATAAATCGTATCGTATTGAATTTGTGTTATGTATAAATTGTATATAACTGATAAAAAATACTATTTGAATCTAATTTGAGGGCCTTTTTTAATGATCTAATAATGTACAACAATTGAATTCTCCATCTAACATTAGAACATATAACTAATCCAATTGTTATGTTGAAACTACATCATTAAATCTCTAAATAAAATCTTCAAATAAGATTCTTATAATACTGCTCATAACTGATATACAAACGACACGCAGTAAATCTAAGAAAGTTATCAAGTTTTCAACTTAAAAAATTTAAGTTCACAGTTTGTCCCTATTTGTCCCAGACTCGCTAATTATAGATTTTTTTTTTTGGTTGCAAGACACAAACATAAGACAAAGTCTAGTGTAAGCATTGAAACACGAGGGAACCTTCATGTAATTACTGAAATGATTGTTTATGTTACAAGATACATGTTAGGGAGAGTCCAGTACAATTTAAGAAAACACCAACGGCTGCTTTGCACTGTCTTAATTAACAGTATGGAAAAAAGCAAGCATACGATATTAACATCATGTGCAGTAAATCAATAGAATATACACACGTATAAAAATATATATTGTATTTTACAACACAATTATATATTTACTTTCACTTTTTTTGCTCAATTTTGGAGAAAAAAATTTCAATAGAATGTAAAAAAAAAAAAAAATAATCCCTCCACGTAAACTTCTATCGTCCTACTCCTTCTATCGTTTCACTTTTTCTATCATATCAATCGAAACATTTAGAGTCGCCGTAGTCTGTAAAGTTCACAGTCAAATTCAAGAGACTCAAAACCCACAACCACCACAAAGCATTCCAATCAAGGTTATCATCCGATAAATTAATATCCTAAAATGCATATAAAAAACACAAAAAAATAGAGATTGATAAATTCCGAACGAAGGAGACAAAAAGACTGATTGATTACAATTAGACATCCACTTTTTTTTTTTTTTTTCCCCTTCTAGAATACAAGCAATTCCATGTCGAGTCACACCAAGCCTTCTTCAGAAGCCAATTACTATCTCCAAAATAACTTTCGAAGAAAACCGCGGTTACAACTTCTATTCTTCAGATCCTCATCTGAAACAGAAACATTTGAGTATATTTAATATCTAAAAACCTGCAATGGACTAAAGACCATTTATCGTGGAGTTATTCCAATTTCAGCACATATTCATCCCTTCAAGATGGAGTTGTTGCAAAACAAAGATAAAAAGAATAGAAAAAACTGGATTTATAGTAAAATGTGAACAAAAACTGAAAGCATGCCAAAATCACAAGGATTCTCTCCAAACATGTTTGCACTTGACGAAAGGGACACATCCCTAAAGCAGATACACCAAACCAAGCGAGCACACACACAGGGAACACCAAAAGAACGCCAGGATACCATGATTTAATACACCAAACATGATGGGTATGGCAGCTATTACGTAGAGGATACCCGATACCATGACTTGATCACTCTCCCTCTCTCTCACACACACACACAAAAACAAGCGCGTGCACACAAACAAATTAGGCTTGTTGCAAAGGCAAGTGAAATCGGGTACTTCCATTTCTATTGGATGTCCAACTGTCAACCTTAAATGCAATGAGTTCAAAAGAGTCGGTCACCTTTTAGTTTTCCAGCAAAATACAAAGCTTCTTCAGCAATTGGTCTCCATTGCTCTGCGCAAGAGTAGTTGATTCCAAGGCCAACACTAAGTCCTCTCAACAGATGTACCGTGCGCAGCACAGAAAACAGTTCCTCTGGGAATGCCTATTATCAATGGATGACAATAGCAAAATCGAATTCTGATTTTAAGTCCAAGCACACACTTCACTTATTGCAATATACAACAAAAAAAAGACACATAGTATCATATGGAAATAACTAATGTACCAGACACAGAATCACATATGTAATATATATATCGAACCGACTTCCATTTGGTAATGGTATGAGAAGTTACTTGAAAAATCATATTATTGAGGGCTGGAAAATGTTGGGAACTAAATTCCCTTTTACCAATAGCTCATTATATAAGCAACAATGATCATCATGTGCTGATGGAGTATTGTCGAACCACAAGCAAAATTTTAGATTGTGGAAACTTCTAGATCAATCAATGATCTTAAAGAAATTAACGCATACCTGAACAGCAATTTTTTTGATTGAAGATTCTTCTGAAAAAGGTTGCAACATGGTTACGCCAGGTGGAAGCTTCGTATCAAACATTGTCTGCGCCAATCTGAGCATTTCCTTTTGTTCATCCTCACAGTTGCTTAAAGTAGTTATGCCGAGCTCCCTGATGTTTGGGGGAAAGGGAAAGAAATGAAAAGAAAACAGTACAGAAATAGAAAGAGGATTAAGAAACAAAGTTACTAATCATAATCAGACCCAATAAGACTGTGCTCCCTCCCACTCCTGCTCGCCTTTGGCTCCCTAATCAGGAATTAGCCTAACGGCGGAGCTCTTGCTGCACTCAACTAATAATTGGTGTGTGTGTGTGTGTGTGCAAACAGAGTAGTGTATAGGATTCTTGGAAATGGTATCTTCTTCTTTTTTTCTTTCTTTTTCCAGCTTTCCATATTTGTACTCCAGAAACTCAGAATATGGAAGCCCACCATTTACCAGACATAGATGCCCTTCTCTCTTTGGAGAAACAAAAATTACAGAATAAACAAGGAATTCATAGGCAAACTTCAGTACCTGTAGCTCTCTGATGCCCTTACAGGATCATTATCAGCGATAGCAAGAACTAGATAAGCATATCCCAGCCTCAATTCTTCAGGGAGATCCTTCACTTGCCCATAGTCAAGCAAAGCAACCTAAATATAAGCAAATTAATAGTACTCCATTAAAAGTATATGAGTTGCACATTGAGCATGCCGATAAATGATACAGAGCGCATGACCCAGGATAAGAGACTGGTAGGATGGCAGCATCATATTAGGGTAGGAAATTTTAGATAACCACTTGCCTCTGAACCTTTACAGATCAGAATATTTCCAGGATGGGGATCTGCATGAAAGAAACCACTCCTCAGTATCATTTGTCCATATGCAAGCGTCAAACTTTTAAGTATGTTCCTGCATGAAGAGATAAGAAAGAGAGTAACGCTTTTCATCTGCTCAATTACTCTGTCAGAAAGACCGAAGAATGACTACGGACAAAAAGATCAGGAGACTTTCAAGAGTCGAGACTAACCAGTTAGAACTATATAAGGCAAACTTAACATCACATGAGTATTAAACCAAAGAATTATTTATTTCCAGAACCAAAAAGTCCAGACAATCAGAAGCCCCTTTAGACAATAACCTAACAGTACATATTGAAATGCATTCATGTAAGGATTTTCTGTCGTCACTGGGGCTTAGCATGTAACTTGGTTAGCAATCGTAGATCCTAAAATATTGTCCAGGCATTACTCTCAGAGATGGTTGACAAAGCACGCACATGTTACTCAACTCAACTAAACAAAACCTTGTCCCAACAATTTTGGGATACATAAATCTTGTTTCACCATCATAAAAAAAGCAAATATTGTTAAGGGAAAATCTACAACGGTCCATTTCTTGGCTTGCAAAGGAATCCTCTAATAGTTGAATTACCAACAAATAATTTACATTCAAAAGAGAAATCAGAAGTTGGAATTTAACCTACGTGACCACCCATCTTTTAGATTCTTGCATTGACAATCTAGAAGACCTCATATTGGGGAAAAGTGCCTCAATATTCTGTTGGAAAGATTAATTGATCCAATCGAATGTGATTCAGCAAGCTTTGACAAGTTATCACAAGAAACGTAACTGAGGTCATTGAATTCATCACAATGACCATCATACTGATCCTCATTAGCCCTAAGGTAGCAATCAGCAAACATCATCTGATGAAGTTGCTTCCTAACACAGCCCAAGGAAGAAAATCCAAAGGAGATTTGCTTTCAAGGACAAGAAAGAAGACAAAAAGAAGTTGATTAATGGGAGGGGGAAGGGGGGGGGAGCAACCAATGAGCAAATAAAGACTTCATACTCTCTGGATAATCTAGGGTCTTACTGCTTTGCTGCTGCTGCCATCTTACCGCCAGGATTTATGCCTCTTTTTGCTATTTCGTCTCCAAGCTTCAGGATTGGGATTCCATCAATGTATTCCATCACTAAGACCCTCCTACCCCAGACAATGGAAAAATTAGCTATCAGAAATAGATAAATGCAGTTACAAAATCAGCAACATAGTGGGACAAAAGTCTACGAGGAAAGCCCACAAACTTAGCTTACTGGTAGGGCAAAAAAAGTTATATTAACGGCAATCAATCTTCTTGTTGAAGAAAATAAAATTAGAAAGCTATGATGACGAAAATAAATGATGGAAGTTAGGTATAGGTAGGGGAAAATGCATCATGTCTTGAGGCAAGTCTTAATTGCATGGGTGAAAGAAGGTTAAAAATATGACAGAATATCAAGTGGGGACTTGAGAAGTGAAATTTAATATTGAAACTGAATCAACGAGATACAATAGGGCCTCACCGGTCTGCATAAGACATGAATCTTTGTCCCTCATTCATTCTGAAATTTTTTCTTCAAATATTTTTTTTTTTTTTGACAAGTAAAATGGCAGCACAGTGCACAAGCTTGTAGCCACCGAGAGTCGGGGAATTTCAGATGAATGCAACTTTACCCCAACATGCAGAGAGACCATTTTTACTTTTTTTTTGACAAGTCATTCTGCAATAATTCAAAATGGCTTTCAACCCATCTGTATGCTGTGCGTTATTTCAACCTTTTTGGTCAGCAAAATAAAGTTTCTGTGACTAATGTCTATAAATGGATTAATTAACCAAACAAAATATGAGAACATATATATTCTTCTTCCTGATGATATTCGTATCCTTCCAACGTTTCTTGATCGACTCATATACCACACTCTAACTTCAGAGAGTTACTTCTATTGGGGCTTTCGACATGCTACAGGGAACTAATTGAAGTGGTATAAGCACTAATGTGATTACTCGTCCTGTTATTAGCTCTGCCAACAACATCAAAATAGCTTTCAGAAGGGCACTTATGACAGCAATCGCAATGTTTGTATTGTTGGCAACCTAAGCTAGATAAAACAAGACCAAACTGGGATCCAAGACTGACTGACAATCATGAGTCCAATGGCGTATCATATGCCAAGCTTCAAGACACATCTCAGATTCAATAATTCATACAAATAGCTATCACAACAATCCAACCAGCAGAAAGTCAAAGATAGAAAAACATCCAACAAAACAAAAGAACTGATAAATATTTGATTAAATCAAGCCACCAAAGAAAGCAAACAAATGACATTGACTTTTACTAAAGGAAATGCTCAGCTGCATTTACACATTTGTTCCACTGTTTAATACTTACCCAATATGCTCTACTGTACAGAAGATAACAATCAGTCCCAACTCTCAAATGATCAAAATAGCTCAAAGAATTCAAATTATACTCAGATTTGCCAATCCCAGCTAGAAAATCGTACTGCAGCACCACATACCTAGTGACCAAATCCCGCATTACACGTGGAACAGAAACAGGAGCCTTTTTGTTATTCCCATACAGAAAACGTTGAATTCTTTCCATAGCACTAGCCTCCCTCTCAAAGTCGAATTCATAACCAATCTTGAACCAAATAAATGAAATCAAATTATCAACCATTGCAGAGTTGATAAAGCAAAAAGAATGTTTTTGTCCACTAAACATGTGAAATAAATAGTTCATGGCATATTTTAGCAACAAAAGGTCTTGAAGATGCAATGTTTTAGTATGTCAGGAAATGGATTTGGATATAGAAGAAAACTCAATTCAGTATAAAACCACAGGCCCCACTACCATCACCAATGCTGCCAGTACCACTAGAAAAATACTTTCCTCGCTTTTTGGAAGATATATAAGCAGTTGTTTCAGGTCTAAAAAGGAAGAAAAGCGATTCCAAAATACAAATAGGTTCAATAAATGCCAATGTTTTGAGAAGACGCTCAAAAAGGAGAAACAAAAAAACTCGATCATAGATGCATCTATTAACTAGAATAAAATGAAACAGGAATTGTAGATTTATAGTACGAAAACAGAGTAACAAAAATTCATTCATTATAAATGTTGAAAACTCAATGTATAAGCTATCAACTCTCCGCTTTAGGTGATGTTTAGATAAAGTGTTATAATGTTCAGAAAAAACACTGTACTAATCATCTGAGTCACTACAAAATGAGAACTTATGTCTAACCACATCCATTCTGAATTTGGTTTTTAGATCCCACAGAGTAACTGGCATGCATGAATCCTGATTTTAAATCAAGACGTACATCAAATGTTCTGAGTTCAGGCTAAGAGCTAGATGTACATCATGTGTTTGCAAATCAAATGTTGCAATGTTACAAACCTATGGCTCGTCCAACTGATCAATTGTATAATAGATGCATTGTTAACTTTGGAAAGAGGAAAAAGAGATGATAACAGAAAATGTTACATAACAATTCTTGATTCTAACTTTACTAATTAAATTTCTGAATTTCAATATCCTCTACTTTCCCTATTCATCTATACATCATTACCCAAAGACCGGATTAAACAAATTAATAAGTCAACACTGAAGCACTTAGTACATCATGAGAGAAGCATTAATTTAAGTCTGATGGATATAGTATGATGAATTTATGATACCAAATCAACAACTATCCCCAGGTGTACTAATGATTTCTTTGGTAAGGAACAATTATTCTTGGGTTAGTATGAAGCTACCTACATCATGTGCACGCAGTTGACACAACACAATAGCTAGAATGACATTGCAGAAATAATGTACACCTGTTTCTCCATTTCTTTAGTTATAGAGTATAAATCAAACTTGATATCTGTCTTTTGCATGTATAATGCAAAAGCTTGCAAGTTGTGGATATCTGTCATCATCAAATTCTGAACCCCAGGATGTTGCACCTATAGTACCCATGAATATTAGGATGTCACAAGCTTATCATGGCTGCAAAGAAGATGTGCAAGTTCCCTTACCTTGACAGCAACATCACGCTGACCACCTCTCAGTCTTGCTCGGTGAACCTAACCCAAATGATATGGAAGTTATAACTCCTTGTGAACACATAATGCAATGTTCAGCTGATTAGGAAAAGGAACACCCAAAAACTCTAACACAGAAAATGACTTCAATGTTCAGAATAAAATTCAGTCAATAGGAAGAGCATTTATTCGAACTATATAACTGTCAAAATAAAGATACTCAAGTTTCTAACCATCAATCACGAGCAATAAAAACCAGAAGAACCTTCCCCCAACCCAAACACAAAAAAGTGGGTTTTATCTCCTTTATATGACTTCAAATTCGTTTTGATTTTTGAATAACACAGCCCGTTTTGTCAATGTGGATCAGGTCCATGATGAAATAGACTCGGACAGGTCATCCTAGGCATGTGTTTATATAAACCAATACATGATTAGTAATATTGCCTTTGTCTCGATGAACCGATATAGTACAGTAATTTTGCCACTGTATCAAGGATAGGTTTTAAACTTAATAGGAATTAGGATAAAGTAGAAACAGTATTAAATAGTCATTATGCTGAAGAATAAATAAAGTGACCAGCCAATATTATGGAAAAACCAATTAAAGTCTAATATTTGAAACCCCTTTCGGGAACAAGTTTTCATGTGAAATTTGTGTGCTCAAGTCAATCTCCTGATTTTTATTGACTCAAGGCTTTTGGATTTTTTTCACTTATTGGGAAATCAACCAACATCCATTGTTTTATGTTCACAGCCAAACTTTTGGTCAGACCTACCTCCCGACATTGATTTTAAAAACTCCTACTTCTGGCATTTTCCAATGGTAGGCATGTTTAATCGTCCAGTGTCCCGCATCAATATTTCAAGCGGTTGACACCAAAAGGATCATTTGTCTTAATTGTCTTGTTTTAAGAAGTACTTTTGTATACACGGCAGATTTTTTTTTTCCTTCAATTTTATGTCTTGTTCAATGACATCGTATTTTTGCAGGCACCTCTTTGATCCGCTGCATTGAGCTTTGTAGAAATTTCGTCTTTTTTTTTTTTGGTCATCATAGAAATTGTGTTATTGAGCATGCTCCTAGACAATGTTTCACCATTACCTATCAATGTTTCACCATTGCTAGAAATATCCACTTTTTAACTTCAAATTTCTTAGAGCTTCTGGCCCAGTGTATCAACCCTGAAGGAAATTGAACATGGTATCAACATTTTAACTTCTATTGTATCCTCAAAATTCAATGCAGTGGAATTCTCAGATGCTCCAAGTTCGGATTCAGCATTCTGACCCAATTTGGCATAAATAGAGGTACCTGGGCAATTGAAGCAGAACCGAGAGGAGTCGGATCAAATCTTTCAAACAATTCATCAACACTCCGACCCAACTCCTTTTCCAGCAAAAGTTGCACAACCCCATAATGGGTTGCAGGGGCTTGATCACACAGTGTAACAAGTCTTCTCACCCATGCAGCTGGGGCCAAGTCAGGCTTCCCAATTATTTGGGCAACCTAAACCAAACCACATCCAACAAAATAAATCAATTCCTCTCCATCACACATAGCATACACCATATACAAATTACAACTATCATAATCCAAATTCCTCAAAAACCCAATTCAAATTGTCAAAAAAACAAACGAATACCTCCAACCAAACCCAATTAAGAGCCCACGGATGATCAAGAGCACCAAAGCAAAAAAAATTCTTGCTGTAAAAGAGGGGAATCAATCAATACCTTGAGAAAAAACCCACCAGGTCAGAGCACATATTGTAGATTTTCTCAGCCGCAACCTCATGTTGTCTCTCCCACATTGCCTCCTGCTTTTGCACATCCTTCTCGAAACTCACTCGAAGTTGAAACACCTAAAAATCCACAAAAGTTCCAAACGACAATGTCGAAATCAACTGCAATTGTAATGGAATATCTATGTAAAATACTAACTAATTCATAAATAAATTACATAAACATATGAAAAGCAAGACCTTGTAACCGGTGTAGATGTCAGCTGCACGAACCCAGAACTGAAAGGAGCGTTGCCAAGGCCTGAAGTGGGTGGAGAGCTTTTCTTGTATTTCTTTAGGATCAACGGGAAGCATTTTTTTCGTGGGTTTTGGTGCTTTATTTATTCATGACTATATAAAGTATGAACTCAATAGAACTACCGTACTGTTCTATATACAGTGTTCTATGGCCACAAGTGTATGGTTTAGAACTCGTGTAAGGAGGGCAATTTATTGTTTGTGAAGCTGTGGCTGAGAAACAGAGAGAGTTGTGGTTTATGTACGTATTGCGAAGTATTGGAGCTCACTGTTGTAAGTAACAACTGAAGGGGATGTTTACGAAGGCGTTGCACGCCACAGAAAATTGGAAGTGAAGGAGCACCTTTGCTTGGGACGGTGGATCACTTTTCTTTCTTTTTACTTTTGGGTTTTTGCACGCTGAAATTGTGTACCCCCCCCATGTATGTTAAAAATATGTTACTTGTTATTTAACAACTTAAATTTTTTAATATTTAAAATGTTATACACGAACTCCTCGAAGTTTA
>CAUOFW020002920.1:0-42189 GCA_963454935.2 Ilex paraguariensis
AAGCTTAACCCTTGACCTCAAGAAGGTAAAACCTTCACAAGGCAAGGAATACTATTGGACCAAAGACTTGTTGGTAAAAAATTGTATCTTTTGGCCCGGCCTAGGCCAAGGCGGGTGGCACACACGTTTGTGGTAATCAAGGTAGTGTAGGCGTTCACTTCATTCACAAAACTGTGGTACCCCTTAGTGTAGGCATATATAATTGACAGCTTTTATATTTCCAATATCTAAATATTAGAATGTGAGACTTTCAAAATTCCTTTTGAAATTTGTGTATCATTTAAATTTTAAAATTTCATATATAAATATATATATATATATATATATATATATATATATATATATATATATATATATATATATATATATGATGCAGTAGCTATTGGGCTACTAGGAGGAGGTTGATGGGCCTGGAACTGGAATGTACTTGGATTTACTAGAGAAGACTGGTAGGTTGATCTTACTAGGTTACCAAGGGCTTGGTAACGGTTTGCTTTGTAATTGCAAAGGTTTGGTTGGGCAATTGACTGAACTTTGGATTTGGGCTAGGTAAAACTAATTGTTTTCCAGTATCTCTCCCGGGTTTGAAAAAGGAACTGGGCTTACTATTTTTCCTATCCGCCATGAGGTTCCTACAGAAATTCATGGGTTAGGAAATCGGGGATACAGTTATTAATGTCTTTAATATATTTGATGTCAAAATCGAAAATACTCAAAATAGATTTTCAGTTGGCAAAAATTTGCTTACTAGCAATATTTTGTACGTCTTTTTCTAAAACATATTTTGTTGATTTACAATCAACTCTTACTAAAAATTTCTGATTTAATATATCATCCTAGAATTTTGAGATGCACAGGACAATAGATAAAATCTTTTTTTTTAATAGTACTATAGTTTGCTTGTACTTTGTTCCAGATTTTAGAGTGGAAACAAATAATTTGCTCTGGGGAGTCTGGAGTGACTCTTTGAAGAATGATACCATTGTAGCCAATGTCCAGTTAAGATGTGGAAGATATTTAATCAAAGAAATCCTAGACCGTAAAGATCCTAGTAAAATTATTTATCATTTTTTATACATTCTAAAGTTTTTCTCTCTAAAAGAGAGGGGATCTCACCCTTCTTTGCTCTAAGATCTTCCTGGACATAGTAAAAAGTTTAGTTACTGTGACTACAAAGAGTCATGGTTTAAACTTATCCTCTATCAAGATAAGTCTTACACTCACTCTTAGTTCATACAGTTTAGTAAGGATTTCAAAAGCCAACTTCCTTCTTGGTTTTCCCATGGATATGTAATTAGAAATGGGATATAATAGCAAATCATGTTGTCAGGTAGTATCACGCTAAGTGGTGGCCCAAATTCCAACACGCGCATAATTGCACAGGTACAACAGGAATATCCAGTCATGGTTACAAGAACAACCAGTAATGTTCCAGCAACTGCAGTAAAACAGATTATGTCATCTCTCAAGGTTTCAATCCCAAATGAACCATCGGCACAACCTCCACTAGCAAAGCAAAAGCAGAAAAAATCCTCCCCTAAGGATTCTAGTAAGCAACCTAAAAAGAAGTCATCTGAACTCATCGAGTTAGCACTTTTTCAACAAGCAGTTAGTCAGAGTAGTTCTCCTGCATCATCCAAGTCATCAGTCAGCCCCTCCATGGATTCCTTCCAAGATGCTTAGGATCCCTATGAAGGTTATGACGACTTGGATATCACTACCCCATGATTCTTATCTCTATGTTTGATAACTTCACTCACTACTTTCTTCGGAAAGGAAAGCTATCTATTACACATTCCGATGGAATCATCAAGTAACAAGGCTCATTTCTCCAATAAAGTAGCCGACAGTCAGCAATTAGATCTATTTTTCCACTAAAAGCAGATTCAACATCAGGGACCCACCAGGCCCTTTAGTCAGCATTCACCAAAGTAAAAGCATTTCACTCCCACTTTTCCATCAAAAGGCAGAAGTGAAAGCATTTCACCCAAATTAAAGCAACAACAACAGTCAAAAGAGAAATCATTGCAAAGATTCTCTTTGAAATCCTTATGCCTATATAAGGGTTTCATTCATTCTTAGCAAACCAAGCTTTATTCAAACAAACTTCACTCTACTCAATTGATATATATATATATATATTTTGATATGCTCAAATCTCCTAAAAGTTGATATGCTCAAATCTCATGCAGTAGATAAGCCCATGTGCAGCCATCAATAATTACCTTCCTTGCTAAAGGATATGGATTTTGGCCAAAAAAGTCAACAATTCTCCACCTTGACCTGAAATCGTTTAAGTCATCTATAAAAACCTTTTTCGATCGTCATTTCAGATGAGTCTCACCGGGTGCCCAAACTTGTAGTATGTTGATCAAATCTAAGCAATGCTCGAACTTGATTGGTTGAACCACTTTGATCAACATATCAATTGGATTATCTTTAGTGCTAACCTTCTAGTAGAGAAATCTCTCTATCGTCAATAATCCCACGAACAAAGTGAAATCGAGCATCAATATGTGTGGTTCTAGCATGATAAACTTGGTGTCTCGCCAAGTGAATGGCGCTCTGACTATCACAAAAGATGCTCATATGCTTTTGCAATTCCCAAATTACCAATCAAATCCCGGAGCCATAAAGCCTACTTGATGGCCTCGATCACTACTATATACTCTACTTCAATTGTTGATAGAGCAACTGTTGGTTGTTGTATAGACCTCCAACTGACTAAGCCATGAGCTATTGTGAAAACATAGCCCGTTTTAGATCTTCGTTTGTCCAGGTCACCAGCATAATCAGAATCCATACCACCACTGACATGAGATTCTAAACTACTGTCCAACTGACACACCAATCATATATTCAGAGTACCACAAAGATATTGTAGTAACCATTCCACAGCCTGCCAATGTTCCTTACTAGGATTTACCATGTACCTACTTACCACACTTATTGTATGTGAAATAACTGGATGAGTGCATACTATAGCATACATCAAGTTTTCAATTGCACTCGCATATGGAACATGAGACATATACTCACGCTTCTCCCTACTACTTAGAGACATAGCTACCAAAAGACTGAAATGGACAACTAAAAGAGTACTCACAGGCTTTGAGTTCTTCATACCAAACCGAGAGAGCACCTTCCCCAAATACTTCTATAGTGATAAGCACAAACTACTCTTCTCTCTATCTCTCAGAATTTCTATGCCAAGAATATTCCTAGCTTGATGTAGAATGAGATCTGCAATTTTTTATGTTTTATTTGATTTTATTTTATTGCATTATTAGAATTAGGATTTAATTATCAATATTATAGAATATTTAGTTTCCTAAAATATGTCTATTTTCATAATTCATTAGACATGTATTTTATTGTTTTAGGTAACTTTCTTAAAGTTAGAGATCTGTTTTTATAATTCATTAGACATGTGTTTTTGTTTTAGATAACTTTCTTAAAGTTAGAAATTTGTTTCTATTTTGGAAATTTTAGGATTTTAGTTCTTTCCTATAAATTGTCATATGTATTTCAATTATATTAAGTTGATTGAATAATATACCTTTTTCAGAGATATTCTCTTATTATTCTATCTGTGGATTCAGAGTATTTGCTCTATACACTTAGAATCGTAGTGTTCTTTGTGTCTCTTTGTTCCGCTATGTCAATTGGTATCAGAGTCTTGACTGACCTGGCATGATTTCTAATAAGCGAAGTGATAACAACTTTTCTCATAACGGTGATTATGTGGAAAAGGCTTTTCCAAGAGCCAACTTCTTTAGTTCTTGACTTTCATCCAAGCAAGCCTAATGTGAGGTCCATGATCTGATTGCTCGATCGAAGTTTGGAACAAGCCAAGATCTAGATTGGAATAGGGATTGCAACAACGATATAACTCGTGTTCAGCCTATTCGGGATCTCAATCCTGTCCCCCCCACATATGACATCATATTTATGATTCTGATTCTATTGATGATGATGAGTATGCTACAAGTATATTTGATAGCAATGATTGTAGTAGATATTATTGGAGACGTAATAATGATTGTAGAAATTTATTTATGAAAGTTAACTACCTAGTTTTGATGGTTACGTTCATAAAGAAGATTTTCTAAATTGGTTGGCCAAAATAGAACGGTTCTTTGATTATCATGAAATTCTCGAGGAAAGGAAGGTGGGACTAGTAGCATACAAATAAAAGGGTCGAGCTTTTGATTGGTCACAACATGTAAAATTGTTACGTGCGAGCCAACAAAAATCTAAAGTTCATTCTTGGCAAAAGATGAAGCGGTTATCAAAAAAGAGATTTGCACCTTCATGTCATAATATGTATGAAGGCCAAGGATACAAGGAATATGGTGTACATCGATTTGTGAAGCGAAAGGAATAGTCAATTCGAGGTAATATTGGGTTGCAATATTTTTCACAATATAATGATTATTATGTGACTCAAATCTTGCATCAAACCCTTGTGACTATGAATTCTTCAACTGCTTGGGTGGCTAAAAAGATAATAAATATATAGAATATTTAAGTATTTCAATATTCCAAAACCATGCAGGCCCAACTCAAAAAAAGATTGATTGTTATCATGAGAAAAATATTGAAGAGGAAAATGACTGCAAGTGGATTTATGGTGATATAGAGGAGTCTCTTGAAGATTATCATTGAGGGAATATTGAGGAAAAAAGTGAAGACAAAATTAATGGTTGTGTCACAAGTGATGACACAACACCAGAAGTCATTATTGTTAAGCCTAATACATGAGAGCTTGGTAAAATCGATAGAAAAGATAAAAATTGTGATGATATATCATATCATAATAGTATCCACATTGACTTTATTGACTCTCACGACAATTCAAGGAAGTTGATTGATGTGCATTATGGATATATCGACCGAATTAAATATGGTTATTTAACAAATTTGGATATTGATAATCTTGAAATAAATAAAGGTGAAGTAGACACTGGTTTTACTTTAGAAGAAATGTATCAAGAAATTCTTAAAGTCGTGCTATGGGTACCAAAGGATGTTGAATGGAAGATTATTTTATTGATTCTCCCAGGCCTTGAAAATTCAAGTAAAAGTATGCTTGAAAGGATTAATCTAAAGGTCAAATTAGATGCAGACAAGAAAATGTGTATTGAGTTGTTACAAGTAGAAACTCGAGGATGAGTTTTTCTTATGAGGGAGGGTGTGATGTAGAACGAGATCCGCAATTTTTATATTTTATTTTATTTTATTGTGTTATTAGAATTAGGATTTAATTATCAATATTCTAGGATATTTAGTTTCCTAAAATATGTCTATTTTCCTAATTCATTAGACATGTGTTTTTTGCTTTAGGTAACTTTCTTAAAGTTAGAGATTTATTTCTATTTTGGAAAACTTGGGATTTTAGTTTTTCCTATAAATTGTCATATGTATTACAATTCTATTAAGTTGATTGAATAATACACCTTTTTCAGAGATATTCTCTTGTTACTCTATCTGTGGATTCAGAGTATTTGTTTTATACACTTAGAATCGTAGTGTTCTTTGTGTCTCTTTATTCCTCTGCGTCATAGCTGCACCCATATCCTTCGTCTCAAACTCTTTGTTAAGTTGAGACTTCAACTTGTTGATTTTCACCATACTATTAGTAACAATGAGCATGTCATCAACATATAAAAGCAAGTAGACAAAAGAATCATTTGGTAGCTTTTTAAAGTACACACAATTGTCATAATCACTTCTGGTGTAGCTTTGCTACAACATGAACATGTCAAACCTCTTGTACCATTATCTTGGCTACTACTTCAGTCCTTACAATGACTTCCTCCGTTTGCACACATGAGATTCTTTTACAGTAGCCTTAAAACCTTTAGATTGAGTAATGAAGTTTTCCTCCTCCAAATCTCCATGGAGAAATGTCGCCTTGACATCCAACTGCTCTAGCTCAAGATTAAACTAAGCTACGATAGTCAATAACACACGGATTGAAGTGTGTTTCACCATTGATGAAAATACCTCATTGTAATCCACCCCTTCTTTTTACGCATATCCCTTGGCTACAAACTATGATTTGTATCTGATGTCATCTGTTCCTGGAGAACCCTCATTCTTTGTGTACACCCACTGGCACCCTATCACTCACTTTCCCTTCTACAATTTAATGAGCTCTCAAATATGATTCTTGTGAATATAATTCATTTCCTGATTTGTGGCGTTTTTCCATTCCCTGCAATTACAATTGTTGATTGCCTCCTAGAATGTTGATGACTCATCACCCACCATGATAAGTGCATAAGATAGCACATCTTCAAATTCATAATGAATTGGTGATTTGACTGTCCTTTTGGCCCTCCCAATTACTAAAGATGGTTGTTGTGGTTGCTCTTCTGATGTCCCTTTGTCTAGAATAATATCTTCTGGAGTACTAAGTTGCACCTCCACAAGATCACAATTTTTATCCTTTATCTGAATATCCTTCAGCTTGTTGGAAGTTACCATAACAGACTCATCAAATGTCACATCCCTGCTGATCACAAACTTTTGCAATTCAGGCCATCAATTACTACAATTGCATCACTTCTAAAAACACCTTTGTCTTCATTAAGAGTAAGAGTCTTTCATACGCCAATCTTTGCCTACAAGTGGTGCAAATAAAAAACAAAAGTGGTGCAAATACCACTTTTAGAATTTAATTGAAATGAATTATCCTAATATCGCACTTCAAATAAAATCATTATAAAAATAAATTGCATAACAAAAATCCCCACAACTAGTAAAAAGCTTAAAAAATAATCAACAAATGAAACTTTAGGATACAAAAAAGAGAGAAAGAGTGCATACATTTCTTAGATTCCATTTGTCTCATCTTAATGAAGCAACAAACCACTGGTGCACAAACATTCTAATACCAAACAAACAACAAGAAAAAACATGATGGCGTCCAACCCAATTGATATTGAAATAAGAATTAAGCATATAAATGCTAAGCCACAACCTAGATCAAAACAACATAAATTCAGTTCACTCAAACCAAATTTTAGTCATAAATTAAGATTGAAGTATGTGGTATCCAATACATTTCCTATAAAAAAAAATTGAAAACAAATCAATTAAATCCACCAGGTGTTGATTTACTATGACATTTACCAACTAATTGGGACAGTTCAAAAGATCTAGTTGAAAACCAAGTATATTAACAATGTTACCCTAAGGATTGAAGATGCTAAGACTGATCAAGTCTTTTCTGCAAGTGTCGAGTTGGATATTAGTGCTTTTTATTTCCTTAAAACTTTTTCAGCAACCAAAACCAACCCTAAACTATCACACACAGATGCATAAAATTATGTATGTATGAATTTTATATAATTGGAATGGGAATTGAAGATATTATTGTAGGGACCTCGATTATTGGGTGTAGTCAAATAATGTTTGGATGATTAATCTGCTCAAGATATCAATCTCTACAATGAAAAACTAATTTACATGCTCAATCCTTATCTTGAGCACTATTGATGAAAAAAACCATGTTCATCACTTTCATGATTAATCTCCACTATCCAACTCTGGTCCTACGTTTATTGTAGCCGCCAACATTGATGGAAAAAGGAGCAACTATGGCCTGAATATCAAATTGTAGTAGCTATAGAGTGAAAACATGGAAAAATAAATAAATAAATAAAGCCATTGAAATAAAGAGCAGTTGTATCATCTAGTATTAAGCTACTTCAAGGAATCTGAAATTTACGAGATGATTCATCTTCTAAAATGGTAACTCAAGCAGCCACTTTAAATTAACTAGCAATGCAACACGTGTTGCACGTGAAAGTTTTCCTTAAAATACATAAAAATTTAATTATATAATTAAATTAGATATTATCTAATATTTATCATACTTAAATTATTTGTATTGTAGATAAAGATAAAAAAAAATACATATATCGATTTTTTGACATCCGAGGTAATATTTTATCAATGAAGCTGTCGATGTGTATTAATATTGGAGTTTTGAAAAAAAAAAAAGATTTACATGATATATTAGAAGTTAGTTTGTTATTTAAATATATAGGAATATAGTGGTAATCTACATATTTAAATATAAAAAAAATATGTTAGTCTTTATAATTTTTTATAAGGGTAAAATAGTAAATCAAAAGTTTTCATGTAAAGTACTTTTATTGGTTGTATGTATAGATAGATAGATAGATAGATATTTATTTCAAGAATTTGTAGGGTCTAGCATGCTTGTATCTCAACTATCTTTCTAATTGCTAATTCAATTGGAGATGAAGGATAAATGTGACATTAGAGTATCATTCAAGGGTAAAATTGGTAATAAAAAAGAATTCAAGTATCTTAACATTTAAAAGTAGTATAGATATAGATATATGTCAATGTAAATACATATATATATGTAGATTCATAAATCCCCAAAATTGCCCATTTTAAAACATTGGTAACTAACAAATTCAAATCTAGTCAAACACAAAATAATCCTCTCTTAATTAGACTAATTCTTGTTGCCAAACATGAACCGTTCGATACTATATTTGTCTATTGGGTTGGTCAGAGATCATTCAATAAATTTATTGGAAGCAAAACTAAATAGAAATACTAAAAGGTCAATCAGTTGAAGTAGGATCTAGTGTTTCAACAAACTTCTTGCAAGCAAAGCTAAATTAAAATTTTAAAATGGCAATTTGTCAGACCAAGATCAGTGTTGAATAAATTTCTGGCAAAAATTAAATTTTCATAACGGCACATAACCAGTTCTTCTTTAATGTTTCAACGGACTTCCTATATATTGTCAATCCTGGGAAACAAAACATGTCTTTCTTACAAATGGAGAGGAACCAGAGAATTTCTTGATTTGAGGAAGATGACTCAACAGGAATGTTTTCTGCAATCGATAGAACGTGAATCTTACGAAAAAGCTTTACATAGCTGCCTCCTAAACCTATCATTAGCAGCCGGAATGAAAAATTCTATGCGAAAACGTAAGATGTTTTTGCTGGTTCGTTGTCATATATCCTCCATGAGTGGTATTCATAGAAGGTGATTGTCCTATTCATTGCAATGCATTTGGATATGCAAGTTGGAATAAAAAGGGTCTAAGAATTAAACAAGAGTGTCCATTAAAAGTGTGCGTCATTCATAAAGGTGATGATTGTCCATTCATGTGTTGCCATGAACTTCTTGTTCTGCGATTGATGCACATTTGGAATGTGAAGGGTCTTAAACTACAAATAGGAGAGGATATAAATGGCCTTTAAAAATTAGAGTGGCACCCATTACAGATTCTAGCGATGACAATGATGATTTCCTGGATAGCGTTGCAGATTACAGAGATACTAGTCAAAAAAAAATTAGAGTTGGTGCCTCTATTTCTCAACATTGGGCAAAAAAATCGAAAAATAGAACATGTTACAAAAAAAATGAACAGGTTTATTTTATCAAAAATTAATTTCTTGTTCCTTGACACTAATTTGACAAATTTCATTATTTTTCTTAGTGGACTTTGGAAGCTTGAAGATGCTCATCATATACACTTAACACAGAATTCGGATTGAAATCTGGTCAATTGACAGGCTTACCCAATAGGTATGGCAAATCAGAAGGCAATGTATAACTAATACAATTAGTTACTTCCAATAAAAAATGTGAAACGTCCAAAGCAAGAAGCGCCCGTGGCCTAATGGATAAGGCGTCTGACTTCTAATCAGGCGATTGTGGGTTCGAGTCCCACCGGGCGTGTCCACCTTCTTTTTATCACTTGGTCTTCTTTTTCTTTTTCCATTCGAATTAATGTTGCCTGTTAAGTTTTGGGATTATTTTCGATTACATATATTATCAATATTATGGTTTTAATAAAATAGATGATGATTATTGGTAAACTCTTTAATCATGTACATCAAAAAGGAAATTATTGCAAACGAAATCGATAATTTTTTAGAAATGGTATGACATCAAGGTTTATTTATATAGATAATTGAGTTGAACGCATTATGACACAAGTATTGTGTCCGTTCTTTTTGTTTTATATCTTAGTAAGGCTAAGTAATGTTAGATATATTTTTTTATTGGTAATTAACTTTTGATTACTAACTATTTCTAACAATCTACTCTTTTACTCGAGTTAAACATTGGTCACAGAAGATCATTTTGTCAAAATAAATTAGTAAATTTAAATGTGAGGATTAAGTAGAAACTTGATCAAATATTAAAGATTTGATTATTGCAATTGAAACTTTAAGAATCAAATAGAAATTAAGTGTATACTTTAAGGGTGTAAATTGTAGTTTGGCCAAAAATTTATACCAGTGGTAACAGTTTGTGTACTTGATTATTTGATGCTTGTACGTGCATTGCATTCCAGGTGTTTGATAATATGCCTCAATTGAGTGTGTTTGGGGTCTCACGTAATTCTCAAAGGTCTATCTAGTCTCATGTAATTGGACCTCGACTATTCTCGAGCTCAGACTTAACCATACCAAATGGAGCATACCCACTCAGGCTCGTGTCCCTCTTTATAATTTCCCCTTCATAATATTTCATATTGATCTCCAAGGAAAAAAAAGGGGCGTAATTAAGGATATGTTTGGATTTGAGGGTTTGGGCTATGTGGATTTCATCCGAAGACCCAAATTCTCATCACTTGTTTGGATTACTTCTACATTGTGGAAGCTACGAGCAATTCTTTTTTGGCCAATGGAAAATCACCACAATTACGTGTCTCTGACATTCATGGTTATCTCGCATATTTTGATTAACATAAAATAAATCGTGGATCACACATGTCCGAAAAATCAAAACTCTCTACTTAGAGTCAAACTTCAAATCTCGTCACAGTAATCCTTGAAACCAGCTAACCTGAATTGGTTGAAGAGTAACGTTTTACAAACAAACAGATTGCATTTTCAAAAATAAGATTCGAAGAGTAACCGATTTGAAATAGTTGGGACAAGATTCGATTGAATTCAATTGAGTAGGAGCAACTTCAGAGTCAGAAACATTTAGCATGAAAGAAACTAAAAATAAGATGAACACTCAAGACTTTAACGCCCTTGGATTAATAACCAAACATAAAAAATGAGATTAGCATGCTTGCCAATGGAACTGATATGTTATCATCAACCACTCCTGTAGTCGGGAGAGACTCCACCACAGTAGCCACCAAAGAAACCAAAGCAACTCTTCCCATTGCCCCAACCAAATCGAACTGGAAGTATCCAAGGACTGAAAAGTAGTAAAGCATCCTGTGATATAAAGAAAAAATACAATTGCAAGTCAAAATCCATACAGGGCTAGTTAATTTTCTGTCATATATACTGCTTTCTGAATCGAGGGTAGCACTACAGTATCAAAAAGTAGATTTTCGGTACTGTAGTGCTACCCTTGACCAGACCGTTATGAACCTACCCAATGGAAATGGAGAAACCAAATATAAACATGGAGATGCTACCAGCCCAACTTTTTTGTGGATTATAAGGAATTTTTAAGGATCCAAATCTTCTTCCCATGATATCAGCAACACCTACAAAGCACATTGTCAGAATGGGATTGGACAAAGTACTTGAGAAATTAGCAAAGTTCTGATTTTGATCGAGTCCTTACCATCCCCACCACACATCATTGCCAGAGAAATCACGCCAGTGGGCGACTCACGCCAGAAGACAAGAGAACATAAAATCAATATCAAAACATAATACAAAGGACCTCTAAGCAATTCCCTGCGTGGCATAACAATGGAACAGTTATCAAAGTCATCGATGGAGGATAGTTGGAGAAGAAAGTCGTTATGTAATGCAATGAAGAGGGTGATGGGATAATTTACCCTGGATTTCCTTCTCGAGTCACGGATTTTATAAGTCCTTCATCAGTAACCAAGGAGAGGCCATAAATGACAAGCCTTAAGCAATTTATAAGAGGAACTAGGGAAGCAAAGTAACGAGCTTCAGTTGATGTGCTAACCTAGGATTAAAATGATCAGCTGAAGTATTTAAAGAAAGTTTAAATCTCATTCCAGAGAACATTTTTCCACCAACAATGTTGTCTCTGAAGACAAAGCAGATACCTGAAAATTGGCCAGCAAGCCACATAAAGCAACCCGGACAGTATGTGGACCAGTTTTCTGCTCAGGCTCTGCAAAAGGTTTGAATTCGAAGAATGATAACCATAAAGTAACTGAAAATTAAAATTGTCAAACTGAAAGATGATTGTTTTAACTTAAAGAATATCACAGATTCAACATGGAAAGTTCTGTTTTTGATATTTTAATATAGGCAAAAATTTCTTCGTTTAGCCAAGTAATGGTATAAAACCAATAAGCCTTCTCTTCAGAGAAAAATGGAGACAATATAAGTCACTCTGTCCACTCACATATGCACAGCTCAACAATAAAATTCCCTTACATTCTGAGAACCCCGAAAATGTTCCAACAGTTAATTGCTCCATATGGCAACTATTACATAGACGTACCCAACCACAATACTTCATGTTAGTGATTGCCTATAATTGCTAATCGGAACATTGAACGACAAGGGTAGTACAGAATTTTATCTTTTTGCTTCCCTCATTTGAATTGAACCCAAGTACTAAGCCATTTTGAATTTGAAGGAATTGCATTTTGCAGATTCTGTATTTATATACGATATCTGTGGAAAAAAATTTGTCAGTTAAGCACATGTTTACAATTACGTGATGATCTCAAGTCAAACAAGACCCTAGCATACAAGCATCATAGGTGCATTTGAGAGACATCAAGATTTCCCAAGGACTTCATGATAAAGATACAACAGAAACGAATTGTTCTTACAGCATATGCATTCAGTACCAAGCATGATACGCCAACCTCCCCAACACAACACAAACCAATAGTACTGCCTTCTTAAATTAGAAAGATTCTATAAACACATATATGCATTAGTGCAAGGATCAAAATTTCGTTTCGAAGTACCGTTTCGGTCAACTCAAAAATAGAAACGTTTCGGAAACATTTCGGAAACGCAATGGAAACGCAGAAAAAATATGGAAACGCATAGAAACACAAATGCAATCCATTAATTTATAAAGATATGCTAAATAATTTATTAATTCAACATATTTATTAGGTTAACATCAATTTATACAAGAATAAATTTAAATTTGAGGGAAAAAAAGGCTTGACTTGAGGTGAAAGTCACTTAAATTAGTTTCAAACACTTAATTTTTATGAAATAAACACATTTTTACATAATATTAAGGTCTTATAATACACATGAAATGCTAATGAGTACATACTTACATGGTTACATCCATTCCCCTGTGGAGTGTCGAGCAGGCTCATACATCGGTGTAGGCTCTGGGTAGCTACTTAGAGAAACTCCATATGTGACATAAATATGATGACAATAGTTACTCCAAATCATATTATTACGGTAATATAATCCAATTAATAATACTATTTTATTATAATACTAATAATGAAGGGTATCAAATTAAATTAATGATACTTATGTATACTTAAAAATTAAATGTAATTGCAGTGGGTATTAAATGTAATTACAGTAGGTATTAAATATAATTACATTAGGGTATTAAATGTAATTGTTAATACTTATAACAAAAAAAAAAGCAAAAAACTTGCACAGCAGTGAGGTATTAAATATAATTACAGTATGTATTAAATATAATTATAATGGGTATTAAATATAATTATAGTAGGGTATTAAGTGTAATTATTTATTCTTATAACAAAAAAATTATAAAAGACAGAAGAGCAGTGGGAATTAAATGTAATTATAGTGGGAATTAAATGTAATTATAGTGGGATATTAAATATAATTATAGTGAGTATTAAATGTAATTACAGTGGGTATTAAATGTAATTATAATGGGATATTAAATGTAATTATTCATAATGAACCGAATATATCACTTTTTTGTCGAAACGGTTCGAAACAATGCCGTTTCGACCGAAACGGTCCGAAACAGTACCGTTTCGATCGAAATGGTCCGAAACAGTATCGTTTCGACCGAAACACTGGAATTTTGTGATTCAACTACTGTTTCGTTTCGGAGTGTTGAAATTCCGAAACGTTTCGGACGTTTCGGACGTGTCGACACGACATTTTGATCCTTGCATTAGTGTTGTCAATTCACAGTTTTTAAGAGGCATGAGGGTCCAAGCAAATAAAATAACAACCATACAGTTGCTTTCTTCACATTGCTAGAAGTGAAGGCATAGTCATGATTGTATATTGTGTATATGACTATAAGCTTTATATGTGCGAATATTTGTTGGTGTCTTGGTAATCAGAACATAGCTATGTGGAGTTTTAAGTATGTATAGTTTTCAAGTGGACAAAGAAATATCCCAAATACATTGTAGACCAAGTGTTTTACAATTCCTCATCTTTATTGTTTTCATATTAAGCCATGACAGGCTTTTAAAGGTCGGAGGTTGCACCAAGTCGGCTGCCAAACCAATCCTAGCTTATGTATATACACTTCCTAACATGTGCCATTCAATATTTATTCACCATAGCAATCTGTGTGTGGCCACAGATAAAACTCTTTGGAGACGTGCCATTTTGGTCATTTGGCAGGAAATGAATGCAAGAACTTTTGAGACTAGGTTTGAAGATGAGAATGCTTCATGATATTAATTCGGTTCTAACCATTTTTGGGTATAGAGGTTGGAAAGGAATGCAAAAATCTCGGATAACAAGTTTGATGATAAAAATGTTTTGAGGGAAAGATTTTGATTCTTGTCAACCTTTTGGGCCTAAGTTACTCCAATATGTTTGTGCTCAGTTATCTTTCCTTAGTTTTTGATTTTATTTCCTTTTCCCTTTCTGTTTGTTTTCTTTTTTCCCTTTCTTTTAAGGATTGCCCATCCTTCTTGTACTACCTTTTTTTTCAATCAAAGTATCTACCATTGCTGGTAAAAAGCAAAAGAATTAACCTAAGATCAAAGGATCTGTTAAGCAAGCCACAGAACCTGGCCAACCGAAGACAAGACTAGCTGGTTTCAAGCTGGCTAGAGTTTGGTAAAGTCAGCTTTTTCTCGATTGATTCCATAATCCAGTCTTCTTACAAGACCACCTCAATGTTTGTTTTCAATAGAACCAGATTACACAATAAGGTTATTCATGAACTAAACCAATGCTAAAGGTTTCCATCCTAACATGCCCCAAGAGCATGCTTGTTGAGTCAATCTGAGAAAATATTGGGTGCTTATAAGGCACTGACAACGCCACTTGGTGCCTACACTCAATGAGAATTTGCCACACAACTAGTTTGTGGGTCACACAAGTTAGTTTTTTTCAAAATAAATTCTGATAAGATGATAAGTGATCATCATTTATTGGGCATGTAAAAAATTTTATTGGTGATGTACTACACTACATTACAGTATCATGTGGTTTCTTACGACCCATAACCAGCTAAAGACAAGACAAGACCACCCCATCGCCAGGTCAGTGTTCTTAAAAACTGGCCCAATGGAAATATAAGACATGAATTCAGTCTCAAATGTGACTTTTTGGGAACAAAGGAAGTCAGACCTGGAGAGAAACAGTCCTTGAGATTCCCCAAACACCCTCTTTAGACTTAAATTTGAATTAAAAAATGTCCTCCTGTTATCCCTTCAGAAAACATCACATGACATTCCCCAAACTTTACCACACCTCACAAAAAGCACGTGCATTGCCATAATCAAAGTGTATGCAATGGTATTCCTCCTCATTATCAAGACACTATATCATCAATCAATTATAAATTTATCAGAAAGATTGAGTGAACTTTACTACATCAAAAATACCCACCAAGTAGCATATCCAACAATGGTGATTTCACCATTATATTAAATATTTTCTCTCATTTGAGACCAAAAAATATTAACTGAAATGAAAACAGAATGGAAATTTCAAAGGCAGAAACAGCAAAAACGGTGAATCCAACAAAAAACTGCATGCTTCAGAAAGTGCTTTCTTTTTTTTTTTTTTTGTGAAATTAGAGTTGAGTCCTCGGACTTATAATGAGTTTAATCCATCAAAAAAACTTATTTGGCGATAAGTCCGTTTTTAATTTTACTAATAAATAGTTAAATCCACTATTTTTTTAAAACTCCAAAATACTCCTTGAAAGTAACATTAAATTAGCTTCTTAACTTGGGAATTACCCCTTAATTCACTATCAATAAAATTTTTTACATAAATTGAAATTCAAGTTTAAAGAATAACTGATACTCTCTCTCTCTCTCTCTCTCTCTCTCTCTCTCTCTATATATATATATATATATATATACATAAATTTTTTTACCATGCTATTGTTATTGTTACTATTTTTATGAACATATTATTGTTTTGTTGAGCATATTACTACTGTTACTTTCCTAAATATTAATACTCAATGTTATTATTTTTTTTATTTTTGATTATATTAGTTTTTTGTGTTTAAATGTTACTATTTTTTTTAATATTACTATATGTATGTACTAGTCATAACTCGTGCCTCAAGGCATGATGAAACATAAGATCTTAGCGTTCAAAAAATTGATCATACTAAACCAAATTTCTACCTATTATTTTCTTAAAAATAGTGTCAAAACTTTCTCAAAATGCATAACTCGACAATTTTTTTTCAATATGTGTACACTATCGTATATAGATAATGTATGAAATAAAAGTTGCGTTAAATTACAAATTAACTAAATATAAATGATTAAATATGTAATAGAATTAGGTGACGTGATGTTTCTTGGAAAAAAAATATATAGAGAATAAAGATACAACTTGTTAACTGATTTATTATATATATAAATAATGAAAAATGTTATTTGGACCTAATATAGGGACCTAATTCAATACAACCATTAGATTGGTTGTGGGCTCCATTTAATATTAGAACTCATAACTAATCCAATGGTTGCATTGAAGCCACATTATTAGGTCCCCAAATAAGGTCTCTATAGCATTGCTCATATATAATAAAGTAGAACGAAATTTGAATCCAAAAAACAAAGAGAGGTCCAGATCATTTTGAGACAAAACATAAACAAATCTAACAGACAACGTAATCCCAACAAAAATATCAGATCTTTCCAAAAATTTTGATCTAACAATCTGCAATGAGTATTAACTTTTATTTTTCCGCCCAACAATTATAAGAGACCTTTAATTCTAAGACTCTGAAGTCTCTCTCTAACTTAAAATACATCTTTTCTGGTCTCATAGTTTATCTGTTAAATCTTCTCCCGTATTTTTCTCCTCTCTCACTCCTGTGTTGCCCTATTCTTTCTTGCCCCTCTCTTTTCTCTTCTCTCTTCTCTCTTCTCTCTCTGCAAGCCGGAGCTACCAAAGACCAACGGCCCAATAACCACCGGAACCACCACCAAAGTACTCTTTCCTCCCCTCCCCTCATTCTCCCAATGCTTCTTATCCCCAACCCATCTCCACGACAACCACCAACGAGCTTTAAGGGAACCACCAAATACACCAACGACAGCCCCCTAACCACCTCACATCAACCCCATCAAAACCCCCAAACCACCCCCATCACTAAACTGCCAAACCAACCCCACTAAAATCACTCTAAGATCACAGAATCTCCAATCACACCGAAACCCCCAAAACCCTCAAATGAGCCCCATGGAAACCCCCAAACCAGAACCACCACCGAACCCCTAAAACACCGCTAAATCATCCTCACCGAAACCACTTCAAGATCGCAACATCTCTGAACCACACACTTACAAACAAATTTCAAATCACTTTGTGTATGTATGTTGTGTTTGGTTTGTGTAACTTTGTTCGGTTTGGATTATTTTATATATTAAATTATTTTTTGACATGTATTCATTCGGGTGTTGATTGAATTTGATGATGATGAATTTTTTTTTCTTTTTTGTAGTTGATTGAATTGTTTTATGAGACTTGAGATTGGTGATGGGAGTTTGCTAATTTTGATTCGAATTTCTTGGCTTTTTCAGGGAAATGGGTACACCCTACTATGCGGCAACAAAGCTTTTGAAGTGGAACTATGAGTCAGAGGTTGATATATGTTGTGCTGGTGTGATTCTTTATATTTCATTATGTGGGGCTCCACATTTTTGGGCAGGAATTATTCATTGCCATTGGTACATACCTTCACTTTCTCTAAAATATCTTTTTTGATTTACTATATTTCTAAGTACACAGTTTGTTAGATTAAAATTTTTGGTTGATACAATATTTCAGAAAACAAATTTTTACAGAATGTGACCTTAAATCATGTGTTTGACCAAACTGAGATGAGTTTTTTTATGGCCAGGTAGCATCAATGTTTGGAGATTTTAGGGTTTTTAATTCCTATTTGTTTAAAGTGTAGCAATCTTCTTTGATTGCGAATCTATTTTCTTTCAATGAATTTGTGTTGATTTTGGCTCAATTATGAGTACTGATCTGACAAAGTGTTTTTAGGTTTTTATTGAATGTCATGTATTCCACTCTGATTCATAATATCAATTTGTAATAAAGCCCCCATGGCGCTGTATATGACAATTTTATGAGCCCTAGAATATGAAGTGGAGAGCTACAAATCTGATTCAATCAGGAATTAGATATCTGATGTGACCAGAGGCTAAAATCTAATCTAATCCGAAAACAATGAATATGGATGCTTATACATTTTACATTTGTATAAAAGTGGGCATAAGCTCTATTACTTCTGCTTTGTGAGAACTCTTTCTAATCTTCTTGATCATGTATATAGCGACTTTTGGTCGAAATGTTTCGTCCGTGAACCTAGGCTTTTGAGTCGAATCACATAATCCTGCATGTTCTGTGTTTTTATGTGTCAGTTTGACTTTCTTTTTTTTTTGTTATGATGAATAGAAATTAATGAAAAAGAAGCAAATATTGTGATCATCCTCCCCCTTATCAATTGTATTTTCGGTCTTCACTACTATCCTGTTAGAGGATACTTCTTATGTTCTACAGATATGAGCCTGTTCAAAATGTTTGAATAGGCATTGCCATCACTCAGTTTGGTACTGCAATCTGCTCAAAATCATGTTACTTCACCATAACTGAGTATTTGATAAATTATAATGGTAAAACATCATTGGTAGGTAAGAGTTAGCCTGTAAAAAAAAAAAGCAACGTAATAAACCAGACAGACAGGGTCTAGGGAGTGTCAACTATATATAAACTTATCCTGATTTACGGAGAGACTGTTTATGTGAATTCGAATCTGTATGTGACACTACAATCACAGTGGAATTACGACAATGATCTGATATAAAGATTAATATTGAGGTGGGGCCTGTGTCTTTTGCAATAACCATCACAGTTCCTATATTTCATTATTATCCTTGAATGTCGATGGTATAAATTTTTTTCTAAGTTCTTCTTTTAAACAAAAGAGCAATTATGTTCTGTTAGTTGGGTGCTACTTTTCCTTTGTGACATGCTTCTTCTTTAGGTTGTTATTGAATGTCAACAAAATGCCTATATAAAAACCAGAACACTGGAAAAATTAACAATTAACTTTTAAGTTGATTTGAATTTTTTTTTTAGAAAACTTTTGCCAAAATCAAATGAAATGGGGTTCATTTCAGCATAGTGTGAGTAATAAAGTGTAAAGGTAAAAACATTTGTATAGAATTAAAATACTGTTATGCCGAATTGCTCATTCGACCAACATGTTATATTGGAAAAGCTTTCGTGAATGAAAATTAGTAGGTTTGTGTATATTTTTGTCATTCTACTATTTGACCTTGTAATTTTTGTTTCTTTTTTTTTAATTAATTTCTTTATTTGTGGTCGTGCATGCTTCACTAATTTGTATGCACCTAACTTTGTGCAATTCATTCAAGAGTTTCAATTACTAATTTAGAGAGGTTGTGGTTATTATTTAGTTGCTTAGTTGCCACTATGACTACTTTAAATCAAGTTTAATGGGTTTTTATAGTTATTCAAGAGTAAAAATTGATGTTTAATCAAGCCTAGAATTTTTTGTTGTTCCATGGAGGAAATGATGTTGCATTGTTATGAATAATTCTCCTCTATGTAATATTATAAGATGAAATGTGTATGCGTGAAGATCGTGAGTATTGAGTTATTATGTGCAGATTTAATAGGGTTGAAAATATTGACGTGATAGTCAATTATGGTTATTTTAAGTTCAGTTCAATTAATATTTGTGGGTCCTATAATTTCTTTTTTGGTTACTAAATTTTTTTTCTCATTTGCTAATTTTTGTGGGTTTGATTTTTTATTCGAGCGATTTTGTTGTGTCACAGTGCCTTCAGGCACGGGCATTAGCTAGTGTATATATATAAGAGAGAAAAAAATAAATAGTTCTATTTTATATATGAATATAAATAGATATGAGAGACGGGGAGAGAATTTTAATGTCGGTTAAACTCCAAAATTTAGGAGCGGTTAATTTTTAAATTTGTTTTAATTAAATATAATTATTAGGGGTATTTTGGATAATTGGCATCAAAATAAATTTAATATTAAACAGTTTTTTTTTATGGATTTATCACTAAATAAGTCAACAGGGCTGCCTCCAAATTTCCCTTTTTATTTTATCTTCACTTCAGAGGATTTACTAATGAAGAAATTAACATAAATTTGTATAAGCTAGTTTCAATCTAAATATTCACATATGTGTTTGTGTCTTCGAAAATATGAGTGTGGATCCATGTATGTAAGGAAGAAAGACCTGTTCAATGAGGTTGCGCTGGGTGAGATAATCGAAAGATGAAACGAGACCGTACGCGCCGACCATGAGCATCACCGACGCTCCGGCGTCCTGCAGAATCGCACGACCCCCGCCTCCAATGAAAGGTACGGCGCCAGCACGGAATTGATACGGCTCTACAAGAGGTTTGGCAATTGCATTTGACCAAACTCGATTCGAGCTGAACCGAGTGGAAGAGAGAGAAGGCTTAGAAAGGTATAGATGACGCCCAAGGAGAGAGTGTCCGGAGCCGATGAAGGACACCGCGGAGGTGATGGCGACGGCGGCCGGCGACGCCAAGCCTGTATGAACACCTGTCTCCATCTCTATTTATATACCACACAAAACTCTTTGTGAGTCGGTGTGAATCAGGACATCCTATTTTTGACACTGACCGACTGCTCTTTATTGTTGCCTGCGGAATCAATAATCAGTCTTCGGTAAAAAAAAAAATTGGTATCATTCCCTTTGAATCACGCTTTGCATCCCAAAAGATTTAAGTGTTTTTTTATTTTATATTTTAAAATTATTTTTTTTATATTATATATCTTTAATGTATTATAAATATTACAATATTACTTTTCTGTTAAATTATTTTGTCAAATTTCACTTTAGTGAGGATGAATAAAGAAAACGGAATAATTACATAGCAATATTTTTAATATATTAATGATGTAATATAACACATTTGATCTTGAAAAACTCTTAAATTTTTTAGGGTATAAAGTACAATTTGTTCTATCAAAATTGGTGAAAAGAATTATACTATCTAACATTTGAAATATTACATACAAACCTCCTTTAATTTGTATTCGTATAACACTTAGACATCGGTCGTCAATATCCATTAATAAATTATATTCAAACCCTTTGAAGTTTTTAAATATATAATACTTAAACCCCTCAAATTTAAAATATTATACTTACATCAAAAATATTTCAATCAAATATCAAATATCAAATATTTTAAATTTTACGATCAAAATTCATATTCTATTATGACATTTATTGAAATAAAATTAAAAATAAAAACTAATTTTTCTTAAAAAATCATAATTAGTATACAATCATAATATATATTAGAATTTAATTTGGTCAGTTAAACGATCAAATTAAATTACCAAATTATTCCAATTAAAACTATAAATATTGTGTCTATTACAGTTTGATCATTTGTTTGATTTTTTAATTTTATTCTAATAGATAATATAATTGTATATTAATTCTAATTTTTTAAGAAAAATTAAATTTTGATTTTTGATTTTTGATTTTATTTCAAAAAATGACATAATAAAAAATGAATTTTGATTGTAAAATTCATATTCTATTATGAATAACTTAGACCCTTTATTTTATTTTATATATTTGATAGGAATATTTTTTGTCTAAGTATAATATTTTAAATTTGAGAGTCTGAAGATTATACGCTTATAAACTTCAAAGAGTCTGGATATAATTTACTATATATTAACGAACATTTGAGTGCAGAGGTCTAAGTATTATGCGTATACAAACCTAAGGAGATTTGTGTGTAATATTTTAAATATCAAAGAATATTAGTGATTAAATGAAAAACCTCAACTCTGGATTTAATTCTCCCAAATTAATAATAATCATAAATTTTAATTTAATTTATTTATAATTATTAATCAAAAAAATAATAAATTATTAAATTTACATGTCAAAATTTTATTGGTTAAAAAGAAGAGGTGCTATAACAAAAATAATAATTTTATTCAAATTTAATTTATTAACTTAATTCACTACATTTATTGGATTGACAGTAAACTCTAAGACTTTCAACTAATTTAACAATTATAATAAATTAAATCAATAAATTAAATTTAAATAATATTAATTTACCAAAAATCCATTTATATCACATTTGATACATGCAATCCATTTAACATAAAAAAAATGCCACAAAATAATGCACATTGTATATGTACAAAAAATAACTAATTATCACCATCGTAAAAAATAGAGTTAATTGCCATTTTTGTAATTAAAAATATCAATTATTCCCTAACAATTCATTAAATTTGTTTAATTAATGATGTTCCAAACACACTGAGATATTAATATAATAAAACTATTAAACTAAAATTTAATGGCTAAACATAGTAAAAAATTTTTTAAATCGATTGGCACATAGTAAAGATTATAATCAATACTTGAATAAAAATAGAGACGATTTCTTGTAAAAAAAAAAAGTTAAATAAAGGTCAAGTGTAAGAACTTTCATTTGCAAAAATTCATAAATAATAAAATTATGGTCATCTAAAGAAAGCCTTAATAAATTAAAAAACTTATCTCATTGTTCTATTTGTCTTTACAATATTGCTCAGTATTATCTATATGATTACAAGTATTGCAGAAAAATTTAAAACTCCATGTCATACCCAAAATAAACTAAGAAGATAAAATATATCATGATCAAATTAACGACTCAATCGATTAAAAAATTAGATCAATACCAAATTTCAACAATTTGAAATCCATTCCAAGTTTTGGGGATCAATCATAACTCAATTTCATTGAGTCACAACTCAATTTATTTGAGTCACAATTTAACGTGATTAAGTTTTAATTTTTTATACGATACTCAAATTTCAACAATATGAGTCCAAATTTTTTTTTCTAAAATGGACTTGGTTTTTTAATTCTTTTGGGTGGAGGTGAGCCTAACATGTTTGTTTTTGATTTTAGATGGGTACAAGTAATATATTATACAAATATAATATATATATATATATATATACACTTAGGTAATCAATTTTTTTTTTCGAGGGAGACACTTACCGATCCTGGACCATGCATAGCTCCGCCCTTAATACCCAAATTAACTTGCTTGAGTCTTGACCTTTATTCCCCCTGTAACTGGTTTAATCAGCCTTGGATTGTGTTCTAATCTTTAGGTTTCAAAAAAACAGAAAGAGTTACGGGAGCTACAAAGCATTAATGGATTGAAAGAAGAGAAATAATAAAGTGGGTTTTTATTTTTAAATTGCTACGTGTGGTATTCTTGATGCAAAAATGAAAATTGAATATAATTATCAGTTATTGCTCAAAAAAAAAAAATATGTCATTATCAGTTTCTCGTAGTGGTATAGGGCACATCGTGTTTAAATCACATGGCCATAGGGGTAATATGGGTAGAGGGTTTTATAGATGTGCACTTTCAAAAAAAAAAAACATAAAGAGAATGCCAACACTACTGCGGAATTATCACCGTATATTCTCCGTTAATCCGTTAAACACAAGAAGCGTTGACTTTTGACTTAGCTCATCATTCTCTGTCCTCCTTCGTTGTTCTCTCCGGTCCTTCCCTATTTATCTCTTGTGTTCTTCATTTTCAAAGTAGTAACCCAAAATTAAATTACACTTCCGTCCCCTCTTTTGGCCCCCTCACAATTTCCCGTCAATTTTTGCCTTCTTGATAGTGAAAAATGGAGGGCAGAGGGGCGTCGGGTCAGGGGACGGTGACGTGTGCGTCGTGGATCCGACGGCCGGAAAACGCTCATCTGGTGGTTATGGGAAAGTCGAGGCATGGGGATAACCCTGCCGTGCTCGAGATCTTCTCCTTCGATCCCAAGACCACTTCTCTCTCTTCCTCTCCATCGGTTTCTCTCTCTCTCTCTCCCTCCCTCCCTATATATACACGCACACACAGCCCCCAAACTTATTTTTTTCTTTGTTCATGTGCTTTATCTTGCTTGTGTTACTCTAGGCTACGTATGTATTTGAAGAAGAAGGTGATCCGGTGAGCTTTGCTGTGCACCCAAGCGGCGACGACATCGTTTGCTCTACCACCGCTGGTGGCTGCAAGTCCGTCTCTCTCTCTCTCTCTCTCTCACACACACACACACACACAAACTTACAACTCAAAATTTAGTACTCATATTTCCAATTTTAGGTGCAAATAACTTTCCATTTAATTAATTATCTTTTGTTCCATTAAAGGTTTGGAGCACATTAACCACCAAGAGCAAATTTAATAATTTCTGATGGTATGAATAAATTGTCATTTCTTGAAATTGATTGTTACTTTACAGTTATGAAATTTAATTTAAAATTTGTAATATGCAAGCAATATATGTCTTTGTGGCTGTTTCTTTTTGGCATTTATACGATATACTTGAACCTTGGATAATCACGATTTGGCCACACGCATACTCTTGGTTATATGTTGGAGAGGCTAATAGTTGATAATCATGCTATGTTTGAGGATGTGTTGAACTTTTAAGTTATCTGATCTTTAAAGTTTGACCTATTACTGTAAGGCCTTAAATATGGCTAACTTTTAGATTTTACTGTACCCTTGGGTTCTTACAGTGTCTTACATCCCTTCAGTGGGTCTAGACACAGGATGATTTGTTTCCCGTTATGCGCAGATTGTTTGAGTTGTATGGTAAAGAATCATATCTGAAACTGTTGGCCAAAGACTTAGTTCCTCTCAAATGCGTTGGCCTGCAAATATGCTTAGCTTTCAGTGTTGATGGATCTAGATTTGCTACTGGCGGGGTGGTAAGCAATCTGATTCATAGTTAATATCCTCCTTCTGGTCTGCGCACATGAGTTTTGGTTCATTGGACTTATATTTTGTGACTTAATACCTTGATTAAATGAAGGACGGGCATCTCAGAATCTTCGAGTGGCCTAGCCTGCGCATCATTCTTGATGAACCAAGAGCTCACAAGTCATTCCAAGATATGGATTTTAGGTAACTATGATCTTATCAGTTGCATGTGATGTGATCATTTATTGATTTTCATATGTGCAAATGTATACTGCAAAAGTAATCCAAACTTCTGTTCAGCCAGATCTTGTCTTGTTATCTCTTGCTTCGTACCTAAATTTCTTCTTTACCAAAGAAATAAAAAAAAGAAAGCACTAATAGTGATTGGGATCATGAAAAACCCATCCTTTGTACCTACGTGAAGTGAGGGCAGAAGACTCGCCATTAAATTTATTTATGCCTTTCTTTAGCTTATTTTTAGAACTTAACTGTGTAATTTCTTTAATTTTAAGATTTGTTTAATTTAGTTTCATATTTGAACTTATTGTGAGAACCCTATAAATACTAGCTTATTGTAATTAGAATTACCTGTTGCTATTAATATTCAATATTGGCCAGGAATTGGATTTTCTTTCTCATTCTTCTTCTTTCTCTTTTACTCCCTTTGGTCCTGTCTCAAGTATATCACCAATTTATTGAATTTTTTTTCATGATGCCTATGCTACATCTTTATCGTTCCATTGAAAAACAGTAGATTGGAATGTTTATCTATCATTCTTTTATCCGCTATTTTTAAAATTTTAAGGTATCTTCTGATCCTTGTAAGAATTTTAGGCTTGCTAAAGAGGTTTGCTATATTTGACTTATTTTCAGCCTAGACTCTGAGTTCTTGGCTTCTACATCTACTGATGGTTCAGCAAGAATATGGCAGGCAAATGATGGTGTTCCATTGACTTCTTTGACTCGAAACTCAGTATGTTTTATATGGTCCAACAACTTAAGTCATCCCAAATTTTCCTTTCTATGTGGGTTTTTATCATCATATTTGTTTTTTCCCTGCTACAGGATGAAAGGATTGAACTTTGTCGGTTTTCTAAGGATGGGACAAAACCATTCTTATTTTGCACAGTGCAAAAAGGTATATTCCATTTGGTTCAAGAGAGCAGGATAATAAACTTCATTGTTTTCTCTTTGGTACTTGTATCATTGAATTTGAAGTATGCCTTTCTCTATAAAACAGGTAACAAAGCAACCACTGCTGTTTGGGACATGAGTACTTGGAATAAAATTGGGCATAAGAGACTACTAAGAAAGCCTGCTTCCATGATGTCCGTCAGTCTTGATGGGAAATATCTTGCACAGTAAGTGCTCAGCAATCTTTGAAAATAACTTGCTCTATGAGTGCTTAGTGTGCCTTCTAGACTTCTGTTGATTTAGGCTTAGGTTGTTATTCATGGAGAAGTAAGAAATGTAAGTAAAACAAGTACATTTATTTAGGATTGTGATTTACTTGATCCTTTGTTTATTCATCATAGGCTTTGAATCTGTCAGGATTAAATGGATATTCTGTAATTTGGTGGCAAACTTATTACAATCAATAGAATCTCAATATAATCCACTGCCCCTAAAGGCTAAAGCACAACTTTTTAATATCTCTATGATCTCTCCTTAAAACAAGCTTTTAAATACCCTAAATAATATGGATCATCTGCGTATATCTGCTTGATGGTTATGTTTTAGACAAATTTGAATTATAACTGAAGAAGCATGTTAAAAAAAGGTGGCCAAGTGCACGAGGCTCCTGTCATTTCAGGAGTTGGGGAGGCTCAGATGTAAGCAACTATGCCTACATGTGTGAGGCTGTTTCATTGGACAAAAATGCATTGCTAATATTTTACAATTAGGATTGTGAGACTAAAGAGCCTTTAGAGGAATTTTCTGGGAGGGCTGGGGCGTATATTCTGTAACTTGTTTGAGAGGAATCATCTGACAAAAGGGTTTTGGGCTTAGAAAGTTTAGACAATTAAGCTGTGTTGGAAAATGGTTGTGGAGATAGTTTTAGAAGTTATCAGCTTGGGGAGAAGGATGTCTGAAAATTAACTTGCAAGTTAGAGGGATATTTTATAATGATTGACACAGGCGGAGGTAGCTTAGGTCCAAGGGTGCCCCCCCTCAAATTTTTTTTGTTAAAAATTTCTTAGATGTAGTTATATATTGATAGTAGTATATATTAAATATTTTAATTATGCCCACCCTATGATTTTCTTAATGCATCAATTAATATACCCAAATGATTATGAACTTTTGAACAAGTTTCGGACAAGTTATAAACATGTCTTTGATAAGTTTTAGATATATAGGGATTAATTCATAGTGTTTGAAAAATTATGATACTATTCTATTATTGCACAAAATTTAAGGTCACTATAATAAAATATAGTGTCATTTGTAAGTTATCCATAAAACTCAAAGTCACAATTAAATATTACAAAATTACTTAGAGATAGAAATTTTAAAAAAATTGATATAAATATATTTATTTAATATGATTATGTTGGTCTAAAATCCAATGACCAACACATATATAGAGCGAGAAAACGATCAACAATTGTGCGGCCTGCTGTGTGATCTTCTGACGAGATTTGTGATTTTTCTCTATTTGAGGTCCAAACAGTCGACGATAATTTTATGACTCTAAGACACATGAAACTTTTTAATATAGCATTTAATTTTCAATTCTAGTAGGGATTACTGATTTTGGTACAAAAAAAATAACAAAGACTACTGTTAAAACTTGGTTAGTTTATCGAATTGATAATAAATAGATATGTAATAGCATAATTACACACACACACACACACATATATATAAAATAATCTAGTTATTGTGCAAGGCTTTCAAAGAATAAAAATCTATCACACTGTCCAATTTAAATAATTTTACATAGCCTTCTTTAGAAGAGATGGTAATTATCAATTTTTTTTTGTTAGTACATACTATACTATGCTTATCGATTTTTAGTTTTCCGGTTTAATAAATTTAAAATATTAAATATGCTATAAGTAAATATAAATATGTTATTTTATATCGACAACAAAGAAAATTAAAACTTGTTAAATTGTCTAGTGCCCACCCAAAAAAAATTTTCTGGCTCCACCCCTCATGATTGAGGTAATAAGCTTGTAAGGGTACGGTGGAAAGGAATGTGGGGTAAGTTCTCTTTGCCTAAAAGTTCTATGCTAAGGGATACCCAAGGGTCTGGCATGACAGTTAGCACCGACAGTTGTTTTGGATAGTCTTTTCCTGTGTTTGTACCAAAGTTGATTAGAACCTCTATCATTTGAGTCTTATTTACGCTGGTTTGGTGTAAAATCCTTGATTAATCTGGATTAAGAGTAGTTACCAGGGTTTCCATTGTTGGGTTTGTGCTCTAGACTGATGTTTCTGGAAATTAAGAGAGGTTTTCCAGCATGGAAGGGTCCATAAGGGTGTCTTTAGAGTGGTGCTGAATTACAAAATGTGGATTTTGTGGGTGAGTGGTCTCTTTAACAAGGCAATTGTCTTTAAAAGCCCATCTAAAGTGGTGTTTTTTTTTGGGCTGGATCGCTGCAGAGGCAAAACCACTGATAGTTTGGTGAGGAGGAAAATTCTTCCCACTTGATGAGCCTGTAAGAGACTGACCATCTCCCACTAAATTGATCCGTGATTAGGAGTTCATGGGGTTGGCTGCTCTCGCTGTTTGGAATTTTAAGGAGCTGTTATTAAGAGGTCTATATTTCAAGAAAAATTATTTTTGTTTTAATGTCTGGTGGCTTTTGCACTGGTTTTACAGAAGGATCCTTCTCTCTCTCTCTCTCTCCCCCCCCCCCCAAAAAAAAAAAAATACATACTTATTTACTTTCTGCTCTACAATTGATCTTGTAGGTTAAATATGAGTAAATAGCATTGGTGAAAATGGTTTATGGAAAAGACAGGATGATTTTTATTTCTTCAGTCAAACCTATATAGTTCTGATGCTACGGTTTTACCTCAGAATTTTGTTTGGTTCCACTATGAAAAAAGATGTTTCAAGAGTTTCTAGGATATACATCTTGTTTGTATGTTTGGATGGGAAACAAAAATAACTAAATGACGAGAAAGGAAGTTTGAGAGAGGGGCTTATTAAGTAAGGGTAGACTTACAGAATGGGAGAATGATGGTAATGAAGGAGTAGTTTCATCAAGTACAAAGACACAAATGAAATAGTTATGTTTTTGTCTCCCGTTTGCTTGGTTTTGTTGTTCAATTTTCCCTTTTGAATGGGAAATGGAATGGATATATGGAACTGATCATAAAATAGAAAATTAGGTATTTAGCTTCTTTATAGTATCAACTCATTTTCTTCTCCATTGGCTGCTATCTTATGAAGAAATCATTGCAAAGTCACATATCATGTGGCTATGATTATCCAAGAGGCTAATTATGAGCATCCACTTGTGGAAATTATCATTAACTTCGTTTCGTCGGATTGGACTGCAATTTGATAATGAGTTATTCTGAAATATCTGATTTTTTAGGTTGGGTTATTTTGATAAGTATTGCATGGTATAAGATTTATGGTGCTGAATGGCTAAACCAATGGACTATTGCAGACATCTTGGTTCGATCACAATTAGCAACTTTTTGACAAGATGTTTCCAACTAGTTGTATAAGTATTGTACATAGTGTCTTCAGTTTGTGATTTAGTTAATAACTTTATTAATTTCTTTTTTTTTTTTTTTTGGAAAAAGAGTTTGATAGCTTGTGATTTAGATTGAGTGATATTTTTTTTGAGTACAGGGGAAGCAAAGATGGAGATGTGTGTGTAGTTGAGGTGAAAAAAATGGAAGTCTACCATTGGAGCAAGAGGCTTCACCCAGGTTCTTCCATTGCATCGTTGGAATTCTGTCCAAGTGAAAGGTATGGTGCAATTAAACATTATTCTATTAATCTTCACTAACAGAAAAGTACTAGCAGCGTTCTATTTTTAGGATATATATCTTGTATTTTAACTGATCAAAAGAACATGCATCTCATTGTTTAAATACCATGCTTGTTTGATAAATGTTTATATGAAATGATTCATTGATCTTTGTCCAAGGAAACAAGTTGAATGATTTATTAGGCAACAAAGGTATTCTTGTAACTTGGTGGATTCCATGGTTATGGTAATGTTATTTCAAAGTATTAAATGAATTGTGGAATAGTTTGGATGGGCTGCATATTCGTGCTTGAGAGTTGTGACGCTATTTTTATAATGCTGATAATATGATCATATTGATTGTTTGGAGTCTCAGCCTCATGCTATTGAGTATCACTAGTAACCAAACAAATGTTGCAAAGGAATAATAGATGTTGGGCTCTGATTTAAATATTCTGAAAGTTGCACTATATAATATCTTTGGCTGGGCTGCATTTTTGCAGGGTTGTGCTGACCACTTCTGCTGGATGGGGAGCCATGATCACTAAGCTAAATGTTCCTGTCGATTGGAAAGGTCTCTCTCTCTCTCTCTCTATGTGCAGACTCGCCCACACACCTCGCACATGTATATTCAGTACTCAGGCTTAAACTTTTGTCTTTTTATGTGCAGAGTGGCAGATCTATCTATTGCTCTTGGGACTATTTGTGGCCTCAGCTGTTGCATTTTACATATTCTTTGAGAATTCGGATTCATTTTGGAACTTCCCGCTTGGGAGGGATCAACCCACGAGACCAAAGATCAAAGCTATTCTGAGAGATCCGCAGTCTGATGATCAGGATATGTGGGAACCATTAGATTTGTGAACAATTGTGGGTTTCAGCCACTGGCCGCTTTGGACGATATGATCAGCAAAAAGGGGTACAAAACAAAGGTTAATTTTCAAGGCGGACCAGCCACCATGTAACATGCATATTTTTTAGAGGATGTAAAAGAACACGAGTTTGCTATTTTACTGCTTGGCATTTCAGTTAAGTGTTGGATATCTTTCTTAGTGAAACTATTTGCCACCATAGCAATTGAAGTCAATTATTGTGGGATAAAGGCGAAAACACATGAACTTCGTTTTTTTTTGGGAAATTTAATAGCAATCAATTAAATCCGAAGGATGGGAACATTTGCTTGGGACGTAGCTCAATCACGTGTGGGGCGGGGGACAAGAAGGGCCCATTGCCGTTAGGGGTTGCTTTGAAACTTGATGATTCAGACCTCACCCCTCGTGGCAAAATTCTTTGAATGTTGGTTCAAAATTTTGAAAATTACCTCAATTTGTGCAACGAATACCACAGTTAGAGTGACGAAATGGTAATTGAACGATTCTGTTTAGCAATTCTCGAATGACCGTTGAAGATATCAAATGTTGTAGGTGTTTTTTCAATTTTTTTTTTTTACTTAATTTCCAAAATTTTTACAGTGTTTGTTTCTCAAAAAGTAGTAGGGAATCGACCGATATGAGCTCCGGACAGTACAAAGTAGTTTTTTGGTTTAACGGTCAGGTGTATTCGAGTTAATTTACGCGTATCTCAATTAATTTCATTTTCGATCTAGTTAAAAGTAGACTATTCATTTCGAAATTATGATATTCATAAAGAATTTATCTTTCATAGTCCTCAAATTCAATATGTCTGAGTTTATAATTTGTCTTTATTATCGTTGGAGTTACTACTTAGGCTTAAAGTTTGCATCATTCTAAAATCATATAACTAGGGGTGTTCACCCTACCCTACGGGTAGAAAATATGGTCTTTCGCCTTCCTACCTGATATTTTACGGAAGAATTTTTTTTTAGCTTATCCTACTCAATCAAGTGTGGTATTCCTACCCGATTTTGGGCCTAATTAATCGGGTAGAAAGTCGGGTAAAAAATTGGATGAACACTTTTGTAGTTATTAATTTTTGAATTATTTTAACAATTCAATTAAATAATATGCATCAATTTAACAACACAATACACCAATAATACTAAAATTTAAAACAATTATAACAACAATTATAATAAAACACAAGAACACATAAATATCAATCCATCATAATTGTTGCACAGATACAATAATAATTATTTTAAATTTAAACTATGTGGTTAGAGAATTAAGGTTTTTAGTTTATATATATCTATACTATTAATAAAAGTACTTTAACATGAAAAACTTTTACATCTCTGTTTTACCCTTTGCAAATACCATTATATTTTTTTACAATTAAATATCTAAATTATCATCATATCCTTAATATTTAAATCTCCAAATTATCTTTAACATATCTTTTAATATCTATGTATAAATATCAATTCCTATAAAAAAATTTGATTAATTATATTATCCTTAAAAATATGCCCCATTATATTTTTAATAAAATGTTCAAAAAATCTTCAAAAATTTCATCAATCTAATATTACTCATCTCATATACAAAGATAACATTATGCCTACATATGTGTATTTTCTATTTCATCGAAAAGCTTAATCCTTTTATTTCTAAGAAAAAAAAATAACCATAAATATAATTTTTTTAAATCAAATTACTTGACATCAATATAATTCTTCACCCACAATAAAATTTTTAAGCTTTATTAAGATTTTACGTGAAAATAGATATTATAGTATATTTTTAAGTAAAATTTGAATTGTTTAGATTTTTAATATGCTTGATAATATATATTATAGAGTAGTATATTAAATTTGATCCCAATTCACTTAACCAATTCTTAATTACAGTAAAATTCCAATATGTTTAGTATATTGATAAATACTTTTATTTTATTTAATGAATTATAAGTGACATCCTAATAAAATGAATTTCAAAAAATTTAATTTCTCAAAGATCATTGAAAAATAATCTCAATCACAAAAATGTTAAAAAAATAGAATTTTAATTATTTTTTTAATCTTTTTTCTCAGAGTTAGAATAAAAATTTTTAGAAACATACAAATTTTTCGTAATCCTACAATAGAATATAGGTAATGAAAAATTAAATTTGTTAAATTTAAAATAATATTTAATTCATTTATACATATATACATATATATATATAATATTTTATTATTTTTATGTAAAATTTCTTATGTAAAACGAGTGTGCTGCATTGTTTTAGTAAGAAATAAATGAGCATAATAATGACCAAATTTGAGCATCTACAGCATTCAAGTGTCACCATTGATTGATTGATATGCCTATAATATCATTGTCAATATTGTATTAAAATTGATTATATTTGTAGATTTTGGTTTTGATATTTTAATTGTTAAAATTACTATTTGGTACCTTAATCGAACTTATCACTGATTGCTTTGCTTTTCTTGGTTGGATAATTATTGTTCATATTTTCTGTGGTGCGTAGGCTGATGCGACTTTCCGCATGGCAGACGAGCAGTCTAGTATATATAAATTAACGTGGGTAGAAAATAAGATTGTTAGTTCAACGGTCCGAATCGAGTTTGAAAAATTTGTTTTTTAATTGAGCTTAAGTATTTTTAAAGATCAGCTCATTTAAGAAATGAGTCTGAGTCTGAACTAGCTAAAAATAAGTCAAATCAAAGTCGAGCTTAAATATTTGTACATAAACGAGTCGAGTTTGTCGAATTTGAGCCGAACTTGTAGGACTTTGTTTTCTAAACAAGCTTAAAAATTTATTCAAGTTCAGACTCGTTTAAAAAAAGAACCGAGCCTGAAAGAGCCGAATCCGAGCTGAAATCAAATCAAGCTTGAATAGGTCAATTTGATTAATAGTCCTTGTAAGATAGGGTAGGAATACAAAAATTAATGATTATTTCGCATTCTTATTTGATTTAATCAAAAATCTAAAACTTCATCTACATTTTTATCTGATTTTTTTAGCTAGTCGTTCAATAGAATCAGATAGGATTAGACAGAATAACAAATTATAGTTAATCAGAAATTTGAACACCCCTATATATAACCTATCTCATATATGTGACTATTGAGTACAAATAACCCAGAGTTCATAAGCTTCCTTCCGGCCACTTCCCATGAACCCTAATTTTTATGTTAGGTAGTGAGTTCTAATAAATAGAAACCTATCAATTATTGTAATTATTAAATTTAATTTTTAAGTTTATGTAATATTGCTCTTTTTCTAAAACAGAGGAAAAATACCATTAATATTTTTCTTCGCGTATAATGATTTTCTCGATTTTGTATTTATAACATCTTGGTCGTTAATCAATTTTTTTTTTAACATTGCTCGATGTTCCTTGATTTCCTATCTATCTATTATTAAAAAAAATTAATTCTGCAGAGACTATTTAAGATGTCTCTCCTTTATAATTAGTAATTTTCGTAAAATTTGATTTGTTTATATATAAAATAATTAAATTATTCGGGTTCAGTTCCAGATCGTTTAATTTAAACCCGTCAAACTTGAACAAATTTTTTAGTTTATTCAAAAAATTAAATAAATTGAATTTAAATAATTTTTAAAATTTATTTAAAAAAATGGGTTCGAGAAACTCAAATCGGGCACATAAAATTCCACTCAATTATTCGTTTATCTATTACAACAAATATCTACAAATAAAAAACTAGGTTTCCCGGGAGAGAGAGAGAGAAAGAGAGAGAAGAAGGCATTTTTGGAGAATCATGGGAAAGGAGACCCCTTTTCGATCCTAGCACACCTACATAAAATCTGGAAAAATATCAAGTACACTCCAAGCTCTTGTACTTTCTCTCTCTTCGCGAGACTCCAGATTCGTTACTCACTACACATGAATTGCCTTCAGAGTCTCCCCAGGTCTGCTCAATTTCCACACAACATTTGATTCTTTTTTTTTTTTCAACATATTTCGGTATAATTTTTGCGTATCAGTTAATCATTCTGCTTCTTTGATTTTTCAGATCCTCTGCTTTGCCTCAGAGCTTCAAAAACCATCCGAGAAAGCCTTCGTGCTATGTCAATACACTGGTACCACTCACTCAAACGGCATCAACTTGTTGGAAGTTACAATTGTGTATAATACAATGTTTTGTTGATTTTTGGATGCAGAATTTGGTAAATGCTACTGATCGGAGTCAGAGACTTACCATGACGGTACTTTAAAATCCTATGGATTCTTAGTTCTTGTTACCGATAATTTAACCTGTAATTGTTCTTAGTTACAGTTTTTTTTTTCTTTCTGTTTTCTGTTGTGTAGATTATTGGATTGATCTACTCATTCATGCGAATTTATAATTACATGTTGATTTTAAAGTAGATTTGATATTTTAGTGTTCTTAAACAATTTGGATGATGTAATCTCTTTTGTAGAAGCATGCTTTATTCTTCCATTATCATTCTTTGGGTAGATTTGATATTTTAAAGTTCTTAAACAATTTGGATGATGTAGTATATGTCTCACTTTGTCATGTTCTGTTTTTCTTTTGTCGAAGCATGCTTTCTTCTTCGAATTTCATTTTTTGGGCTTGGTGTTAAGTTAAATTCTATTATGTATGCTCTATTATCTATTTGATTTCGGATTCTGTGGGAAATGCTGAAAAGCACTGCTGCGTCCCAGAATCATTTTGGGAGATTATTAGCCACCTTGATGTCCATTTAGTCAAGTTGAATATCAGAATTTAAGAATCTAGCACTTAGATTAGATTGTTAAAATTTTGCCTCAACACTTCATGAGTTCATGTACTCCAATCGATGAGTCATTTCCACTTCACTAATAAACAAAAATTTAATCAGTTTGTTTTGTTATTACATCTTTAAATAATTAGGAAATGAGTTAACAATAATTTAGGATGGTGTGTAATCTCCTCAGATGATTGGCTTCTTGCTGTAGAAAAAGTGACTCCTCTGGATAGACAAGATGGTCCGGAGGTACTATTTGAGAGCTGGATGTCCTGACTTTGGTTGTCCTTGGGGCTACTCTTCAAAAATTTGTTATCATAATTACCTAGTACATGTGAGATTGAAGGCTAACTGTATCTGGAAGGTTTAGGTGTGTGCTCTGAGGCTGGATTACCCCTTGTTAGCAAACATATAAAACTATTATTCAACCTTGAAAGAGGTTGCAAATTTATTATCTAGTATGCCACAGCAGGCATAACTAAAAGACCGGCAAGGAAATTAGCATCCATGTATAAAGCACTGTATCATGCTGATGTTCAACCATATGTTGTATATGCACCAAATAAATGTCATAAGTTTGCTGATTTCTATGATTGCACCAGTTATAGTATTCGTGTTTTGAAAAAAGTGTTTTTTCTATTAGCCTTTTTTCCTGGATATGAGTGTGATTTTATGTTGATGATTATTTGCTTTCTGTTCTTTAGGCAGTATCTGGTTCTACATCCAGTACTGATATGGATGGTGCCAAAGTAAAGGAGGAAAAATCGGAAATATACAGTCATGACATGACTCAAGCTATGGGTGCTGGTTAGTAATTCATGCTCTGGTAGCAAGTTTACACGTGAGGAAGCTGCAGAAAACTGAGTGGAAATCATATTAATTTTTTTCATTTAATTGCAAGAATATTTGCCAATGTCGATTGACATGTTTTCAGCTAAATTTAGGGCTTCAAATTTACACCACCCACATAAAACTAACTGCCCCAGACCTGTAAAACTACCGGCTGCTGAGATGTTCTCACTTTATAAGGTGCTATGTTCTGATTGGTCCGCTGCTGGATCCGTGGCTGACATGTAAAAATTGGGATAGTGTAGTTTGTTGGTTTGTTCTTTCAAAGCTTCTTGAATCTTGACAATTTTTTCTTTCGCTAAACATTTGTTCTTCCAGCTAACCTTTACTTATATTGTTTTACACACAGTCTTGACCTATAGGCATGAACTTGGAATGAACTACAACTTCATTCGTTCAGACTTGATTGTTGGATCATGTCTGCAGGTGATTATCATGCCTACTCTTAAATTTATTAGCAAATTCTACCTTCGCAAAACAATCTTTTGAGTTTTCTATTTTCTTTAAATAGAAAATAGAATATTTTCTTTAAATGGAATATTAGCATATTCTACCTTCACAAAACAATCTTTTGAGCTTTCTATTTTCTTTAAATGGCAGACTCCTGGGGATGTCGACAAACTTCGCAGTGTTGGGGTGAAAACTATTTTTTGCTTGCAACAAGATTCAGATCTTGAGTATCCAACAAGTTTTAATTATGTTCCAAATGTTAAATTATTTGAATTCCGAAAAGCTGTACTTGCCTTTTCTTGCTTCACTATACTTGGGAGTATCTATTAAGTGTTGATATTCAGAAAGGGGGACAAGTTTTAGCTGATTTATTGGAGCAGCGAGGGACCTCTTTGACCCTTAACCTGTATTGTCCAGATATTTTGGGGTCGATATCAGTGCCATTCGTGAGTATGCAAATACATGTGATGACATTGAGCATTTGCGTGCTGAAATTAGGTTAGTAATGTTAGAATATTGATTATGTAATGTAAGAAATTTCCATTTTTTGCTAGTCAGTTTGCAAGAATAGCCAGTTGGATACCTTCACAGGCAGGTGCAAGTAGCAATGTTTTATTGCTTTGTAACCTAAGAAACACGAACATGAACACGTGCACAAGCACGGACACAGACATGGACGCGGACACGACACGGAAACATTCGAATATGTGGCACAAATATAAAATACATATTAATTGATTACATGTATGTAGATTTATAATTATATTTTATTTTAGATAATAGAAAATCAAGCACAAATATAAGATCAATGGTAACTGACTTAGTGTTTATGGATGTTTTGTAACTTATAATATATAGTAGTGAAAACAATCTAAATAAGAATTCTAAAATGAATTGCGATCCAAAATAACGTTCCAGCTAAGCTTACTTCATCGTATCGTGTACTTAATAAAGTGTCGTACTGCATACTCGTATCTGTATCACGTACTTAAGCGACCCACGATCCAGATAACCTTATTTAGGACTTGTTTGGTTGTCGTATTGTGGAGAGTATTAAAGAGTCATGTGGGATTAAAAGACTTTAATTTGGGCTTATACGACATTTGGATGTCAAAAATCACTTAGTATTGTTTATAGGACTAAATCAATACATATACTAACCGTATATTTTTAATACCCTCAAATTGTACTATAAGCTAATTTTAGTACCACCCGAAAGGTGGTATTGTAATCTAATCAAAAAATATTATGATGTAATTTTACTCTTTTGCCCCAACATTATTGTAACTTACTGTATCTTCCGCTCACATTACACGTCTCTCACTTGCCAACTCTACTTTTCTACTTCGCTAAAAGTCCTCTTATTTAAGCAGAGATCCTTCCTAATTTTTTGTCTTCTAATTGTTACTCTATACAATATCAACAAGAATTTTCATGCAACCTTTTTGGGAAGTAACATAAAATAGTATATAGATTTGTGTATTTAATCATTTATGTGTATAGATTAGAAACAAAATTTTACATTTGTAATTATTTTGACCGGGTATATTATCATATGCTTGAATTTTATGTTAATTTTTTTTTATTGACATTAATTATTTTTTTTAATTTAATAAGTTTTGATCTATTGGGTCTCTGAAAAATAGCTTTAAGATCCATATTTTTTATGCAATGTTTTAACATTCTTTGTCAGTTGTCTCGATTAAGCCGACATTGATGGTGATAAGGTTAACATACTAATTTAGTCACATGGAATATGCATTAAACAATAAATTATTTTTTTTCAATTGAGGCCATTTTGGTCAATGCAATATTAATAACATTGCATATATGAACCAACCAAATGTAATATTATACTGAATTAATGTTATCCAACTCTTATTTGGTGTATACCAAACGTGGGATGGGAATGGAAGGTATTCTTATCTCTCAGTTAATCTTGGATTTTGTCCACTTATACGAGATTAATAATATAATCCCCTCTTTGTACAATACGATAACCAAACGAGCTCTCATAGTATTAGCTACTTATTAGTAAAAGTTTTAAACTTTGTTGGTCACATGTCAACACATGTTTATTATTTAATAATCGACATGGTCTAAAAAAGTGTTGGACATGCCACCAAAAAAGTGTCGGACACGGGTCCAAAATTAAACTTTTTTCACTTAATTATGGACACGGATAAAAGAGTAACGGACATGCGTCCGTGGAGTATCTGAGGCGTGTCAGTGTCCGACACGGATACGTTCCCTCCGTGCTTCATAGTTTGTAACCTAAAAATGATGCAAACACCGAAAAGAATTTGCTAGAGGATTTCGTTTTTGTTCACGCAGCAGAGTAATTGATTTGGGGGCCCTGTGCCAGTGTAGACTATACTTGCACATGTGGTGCAGTTTTGGCATTTTAAGTCTCAAATTAATGTTTTCTGATGCAGGGATTTTGATGCATTCGATTTGCGGATGCGGCTTCCAGCTGTGGTGAGCAAATTACACAAGGCCATTAATCGAAATGGGGGTGTAACTTATGTACATTGCACGGCTGGACTAGGTAGAGCTCCGGCAGCTGCGGTATGCATGGCTAGGCTTTTTTTTTTTTTTTTTGCTTTATATTCCTCAGGTTTGGTACCTTTTAATTGTAACCGAATGCGACATTATTATTTAGCTATATCAGGAAGGGAAAATCGAAGATTCTTCCCCCCCCCCCCACCACCCCAAAAAAAACTTGTTCTGGTTATTGGAATTTCAAATAAATTAATTATAGCAGCTGCATTTATTTAGTCATCATCATATACTCATCCACTGGACAAAATCTTGTCCCATCAATATATACATCTTCTTTCTTTACTTTCTTGCAACATTCCATCTGCACTGCCAATTTTGCGTAGCTTTAGATCTCTAATATACCAGATCTAACCACTAAAACTTTAAATATTTGTTTTACGGAAGAATAAAATTTGATTTACTTTTTATGCCTGCTGGAAGGCTGTGCTTGTGTTAACAGAACCCTCTTGCTATATACATCTACATGAGCTTTTTTTGGTTCCAAATATTCATTTCTCAGAGATTTGTTCCTACAGTACTATTGAAAATCAATGTGAAAATAATTCTGCAAAGTTCCTTCATATGTATACCCTTCATAATGCTATTCAGTTGCTTTGTCAATTTCTTTGAAAGAATGTAATCATATTTTCTTTCAGCCATGGTGAGGTGCTTAGTGAGCTGTGTACTGCATTGTTAGTTTTTTTAAACATTTCAAATGAATATCTCAAAGCTGCCCGAGTGTTCTGGTTATAACTAATAGTCTCTTAGGTAGTTGACTATGCTACATGCCTTGTGAATTTCTTAGGTACAACTTGCAAAAATTAAAATAGTCAGGATGTTAGTAATAACCAAGGAACTACACATCTATTTGTTTGTCTGTTATTTGTTTCATTTATTGTGGTTCAGTGGGAAGTCGAGTCTTCATTGAGGTGATTTTTATGGCTACAAATAGATCTGAATATGAACTTATCACCTTATAAGAGTGGCCAGTGAGAATTGAACCCTTATTCAATTTGGTTCGTGTAGGGAACCATTTTGGGAGTCAACAATTAGAGAATATTTTATCTATTTTTTCTGCCTTTGCTTTGAGGGCCCACCTTTACCTATAATTGCAGCTGATGGTGCTTTATTAGATGAACTGGCTGTGGCTTTCTGATTGCTTGTCAAGTTTTCCATTGTGCAGCTAATATTCATTGTCATTTACGAATATATCTCGCTGAACTATAACTTTTTCCTTGTTGTTTAAAGATCGAGGATTTGTTTTGTGCCTCCAATACTGATTGAGTATTTGTGTTTTAAGGGTTAACTTTTGTTCTCATTAAAAAATATTTGTTCTTCCATTGTAAAGCTACAAGATGAAATTTGCAATAAAAATGCTCAATGTTTTATGTGCAACTGGTGAATTTATTCTATACGATCTTGAGATGGCCCGGTTAAAAATATAAGAAATGTGGTCTGGGTAGGAGAATAACAGAATGAAGATTGCCCCGACTGTCAGCTACCAAAACCTAAATTCTCTTGATCCGAAGAGCATAATAACTACTATGGGAGTTCTTGAAACGTGGTATACAAGATATATTGGGTTGGAAGTACAACATTATTTGTTATTTAGTAGTGCTGATAAATAATGTCCTAAAGTTTTGGGTTGCAGTTGGCATATATGTTCTGGGTTCAAGGCTACAAGCTTAGTGAAGCCCAGAGGTTAATTCTGGTAAGTTGGTTTTGTGTTGTTCTTGATCATTGTTGGTCTTTCTGTGAATACTTGGTGCACCCCATTGTTTGAACGTAACAACAGTGATTTCTTCTAAATTCTTGAGGTAATTGAAAATTGGCAAGAAAATTTTATGTTGGGTTTTCTAACCAATTTTGTGGGATATGAATTTCTATTGAGATTAACAAGCTTTGTGGGCCGAAAACCCTATTGATAGTAGTGTACATGGCACAAATGATTAGGAAACATATCAGTCTCGATGTTTACCATTTTGAAGATCCAAGTTTATTTTAGAAGACTTTTCCAGGAATTTTGTGCTGGTAATTTAATGAGAGTTACTCAAGAAATTGTTTCTGAACTCTTGACTTGATATCATAAGGAAAGGGACCAAGTCTTCCGATGTAGCTCAATATTTTTCTTTCGCCTTACAGAGCAAGCGTCCGAGCTTCCCAAAACTGGATGCCATAAAAAGTGCAACTGCTGACATTGTGAGTCACTTGTTCCCTTATTATAATATGACATCAGTTCTAGTAGTCATGTAGAACTATTTTATAAGCCTGGGATTAGAATTTTTGTTTCTTTACATCTGGAAATTGTGATTTATGGTCTCACAGTATCATTGATGCTCAATATTGCTCTAATACAATGCTGCCTGAGTGAACTGCACTTTTGTTTGAGAAAATCCTCATTCTGTTCCCTAGAAACGAAAAGCAGTTTTACTTTCCTAGCAACCACTTTTAAAGATGTTTCCTCCTAATGCTGTAATCCAAGTGTTTTATTGCATAAAACATTTAAAATTGAACTGCCTATCAGTTGATTGCAAATTTTTTGCTTATGAATTCATTCTACTTAAA
>CAUOFW020002921.1:0-42162 GCA_963454935.2 Ilex paraguariensis
TTGATTCTTGGTATAAACTTCTCCTCTATCATGATGAGCCATTAACTCACTCCTAGTTCATTCAGTTCGATTAAGAATTTCAAGAGCAAATTCCTGTTTGGTTTCGCACAATGGTAGCATCTTCATGGCCCCATACCTGAAATTCTTCCCCGTACCTACAAGATCAGGTCACTTATTTTTTGCTTCTGTTTATAAACCTTGTTTTTTTATGGCAGAACTCATTTTACGAGTCTGTTAATTTTCTTTACCCAATATAAAACTTCCTTGGATCTATAAGTGGGTATTGGAAAATATGTTTTAACTTTGTTTGTAGGCAATTCAGTGTGAAATGGTGGCCCAGGTTCCAACATGACCGCATCACTGCCCAAGTTTAAAAAGAGTTCCCAGTAAAGGTTCCAACACCAGTTACAATATCAACTGTTGCAGCTACCCTTCCACCAGTAACTCCAACACCAGCAAAGGCTTTGCCTGCCCTTAGGGTTTCTACACTAGAGAAAACCCTGACTCCAGCCCCGCCGCAAGCAACAAAACATAATGCAGAAGAAGTCCTCCTCTAAGGACTCCAGTAAGCCCTCAGAATCCTCGAAGCGGTCAAAACAGAAGTCATCTAAGCTCATTGCCCTAGCCCAAAAACTTCTTCAACAGGCAGCAAGTTGTAGTGATTCATCCTCCCCGACATCATCTGCAGGGTCCATTACCCATTTGTAGATTTGGGTCCAGATAGCCAAGATCCATTTGTCGAATTGATGACCTCACTCCTGACCTAGCTTCTCATTGATTCTTCTCCTTATGCGTGATAGCTTCACTCACTACTTTCTTCATCTACAGAAAGAAAAGTTGTCTATTACGTATAATGTTAAGATATCAATCAATACATCAACCCTTTCCCCAAAAAAAGTAGCTGACAATACCCATGTGCTCTGCTTTTCCACCGAAAGCAAATTCTTTTCTCCCGAGGCCGGGACCCACTTAGCACTCTGCCCTAATTTTCAGACATCAGACCCACTAAGAGTCTTTTATCAAAAGTTACCCAAGTAAAAGTATTTCACCCATACTTTTCCACTGAAAGTTGGTGTGAAAGTCTTTTGCCAAGAGATAAAGCAGAAAAGGACATCATGGCTAAAGATTCCTTTAGAAATCCTTACGCCTATATAAAGGTCTCCTCTGAGAAGGAAGAAGCAAGTTTTTTTTGCTAAGAAAAATTCCGCACACCTAGCAAAAACACTCATACCTTCACTATAAACCTGTATCCCGAGATCTCTCATAATAATGCAAATGAAGAGTTTCTCTCCTATCCCCTTTCACTGCTAGCCCACTTACTGCTAGTATTGTAAGTATCTTAGTTTTATTTTATATTGTAATTTCTGTAACAAGGTAAATTATTCTACATCTTGTGATTCTCCCTAAACTCACATAAATTTCGCACTTCATTATATTTTGGTATATATATATCACCAAATATTTGATGTAATGATAATACCATATCATCAATGTCATGTAAAGTCTCCAACTAATTATACAATAATAAATAAGATTGGTGAACTCTACTATGCCAATATGACAGTTATTAGATAAAGTGATTATTGGTAGTTATTAAAATAACGAAACCCACTTGATATTCTATTATGACATTGATGACGTGGTGTCACTGTTACATTCAATATTTTCTCCACCACCACATGACCCCCATGTTGTTAGAATATCTTCTCCTCCAAGTGGTTCCCTTCCCTGTTGTGTCTAAGATAAGGAGATCCATATCTGATAAGACTTCCTTTCCTCAATGGAATCGACCAAGGAAGGAACCCTTTAACATCATAAACCATATCTTATTTTTCCTTTGTTGTGTCTGTTTAGATAGTCCACAATACCCAAGTCGTGATCTGCGATTAGCTAACAATCTAGAAAGTACATATATGTATATGAGATACGGATACGATACGATACGAATTTAACAATATGATAAAATCCTAAAAAATAGAGATACATCTATAAATGTATATATTTTATATTTTTACTATTATATAATGACTTAATAGTTATTGAAGCGGCTGGCTCCATTATTACTTGTATTGTGGCATTAAATGAGTCCACATGAGGTTGACAAGACAAGGCACGTGACGACGAGGTCGGATACTCAGTCAAATGGGTCTAGCCGAACTAGCCAATATGATTCGGCTAAGCTATGAAAGAGCTCGACTTTTATCAGACCGAGTTAGACAATGTGTTCGACAAGTATCAAAAGAGCTCGGCTCTCATTATGACCGAGCTATTCGAAATAGAAGATAGAAAGATAAAAAGAAGTCTTTAACTTAGGCATTTTGAATGAATGAATCAACAAAATTGCAGATATCAGGAGGGATTGTTGGAGAAATATCAGCAAATTCCCAACTAAATTGTTGAATTGAAGGAAGTGTGCCACCTTGAATCAAAAACCATGGAAACCCTAATGGGATAACCATCTCTAAAAAGAAAAAGAAACCAAGGGGAAAAGTACGCTGAACTCTCCTTTTCTTCTAGCAATTGCTTTAAAACCATTACTGACTTAAGCATCAGAGTGCTTTCGATCGAAGTACTTCGATCTTGGGCAGTTTGTTCATTTTGTAGAGAGAAGATTGGGAGATCAAGTTTAAAGAAATTTCTTACCAGAAAGATCACATCAATTCCTTATGAGAGGTATCTATAATTTTTTGACTCTTATATTTTTGGTGTTGTCTGTGGGAAGATTTTCATCAATCGAAACAAAAAAGCTACGATGTTGAAACTCAGAAGTACCATTGGATCACCTTCAGGTAGCTTTGCCATGGGAGATTCTGATCATGTATCACTTCCTTCTGATAGCAACATTATGTTGCATATCAATGAAAGCCCATCTGGGCCCATGAGGATGACGAGGTATCCTCAGTAGGTCTCAAAAAAACCATGAACCAGAACCAGCATGGGCAAATCTTGGTGAGTCCCTCTGTGCCAAGGAGGAAAGCCACTCCTTGGCGAAGTTGGTCCAATCCCTATAGGACCGGCTTGATGCTCATGATAAGTTGTTCAAGAAGTCTTATGCCAGGGAAAGGGATCTAATAAAAGAGAATGAGGAGTTGAAATCCAGACTAAAGGAGTTGACCAAAAAAGAGAAAAGTGAAAGGGACAGCCGACGAGAAAGTCCCGAAAAGAAGAATGACAGAACCAAGAGTCCTAATGCCGATAAGTATCAGCAGAAAAGATCTCGAATTTTTGAAAAAGACTCCTGGAAGTAAATATCACCGAAGAACTCAACAACCGCCTGAAAAGGCCAGAATAGAGATTGGCTAGGGACCTAGCCAGGAGAGCAACAGGGAATACGGGGACAATTCGGATTCGTCACCCTTCACTTCATGGATCGAAAAGGGACGAGCCCTGAGCAAGTTCATCATCCAAATTTTATACTTTACGACGAAAAAATAGACACAGTCTCACATATCAACATTACAGACAGTTGTTGACCATCCACCGAAAAAATGAACCACTGCTTTGCACCATCTTTCCTAGCAGCCTTGGGTAGTCGGCCATGAAATGGTTCAACAGTTTGTCGAGGGAATCGATAGATGGATGGTTGCAACTAGCCGAGCAGTTCACGGCTCGGTTCATTACCAGCAGTAAGTCCAAAAGATGTCAAGGCTCTGCTAACATTGAAGAAGAAAAATAATGAAACTTTGTGAAAGTATGCTCATCGTTATTGGGAGATGATGAACGAGGTTGAGGGATGCAATCCAAAATTATAGTCACGTCTTTCAAAATCGAGTTGCCAAGGGAGAACCCTCTGTATCAATCACTCACCAGAAGGCCAGCCACAGATTTGGAAGAATTAATGGCAAGGATCGAGAAGTATGCCAAAGTCGACGATGACTTATTCAGAGATGTGGTGGAAGAGCACCAAGGCAGGAGAAAGTTCGGTCGTGAGAAGCAGACCGAGTCGATGAGAGAGGGAGGAAGAAGAATGATAAAGACAGTTATCCTCAAAAATCCCCTTTTCTAGGGGTGAATACGCTGTTCAAAGAGCCGATCTACAAGATATTGAATCAAAATAAGGCGAAGCCATTTTTTAAGTGGCCCAAAAATTAACAGGAGATCCCTCGAAAAGGAATCCAACTTTCAGATGCTCATATCACCGAGATGTAGGGCATATGATTGAAAATTACCGATCTCTAAAGCAGCATTTGGAAGAGCTAGTTTAGGTTGGACATCTCTCCGAGTTCATTAAGGATGGAGCAAGAGATAACAGAGAAAGATTCGAATCAAAAGGAAACCAGAAAATGGTAGCAGGAGTGATAGACGTAATTCAGCTAGGGCCTACGTCCAGAAACCCGCAAAGGAGAGGGAGATATTTGAACTATAGTTGACCCCAAAAGTAAGGTCCAAGAGAATGAAGGTAGAAGACTCAATGGAGATGATCTACTTCTCTGAGCAGGATCTGATTGGGATCCATCAACCACATAATGATGCGTTGGTGATAACACTTAGGATTGCCAACTATGATGTCAAAAGAGTGTTGATCGCCCCAGGGAGTTCTTCTGAAATCATGTATATGGATCTTTTTGAGAAGCTCGGCCTCAAGCAGGAGAATTTTAAGCCCTCAAACACTTCACTGATTGGCTTTAGTAGAAGAACAGTTCTTCTTAAGGAAAGATCATTCTGCCTATAACGACTGGACCAGTGTGCATCATGACTGAGTTCCTGATAGTGGATACCGTCTCGTCTTATAATGCAATAATGGGTCGGTCCTGGTTATATGAGATAAAGGTGGTACCATCAACATACCACCAAATGTTGAGGTTCCCATCATTTGAGGGAATAGTAAACATCCGAGGAGACCAAGTTACTTTCAGAACCTGTTTACTAGCCTCAGTCAAAGCCAAAGATGGAATAGAAGTTCGAGAGAAGAATTCAATAGCCGAGGAGGCAAAAGCAATAGCAATCAACACTCGGCAGCTCGGTTGGTTCTGTCGAGCAATCTACCATGAAAAGCCCTAAAGTACCTTTAGGCACAGAAAAGGAAGTTGCAGACCAATCAATCGAAGACTTGAATAAAGTACCTTTAGATAAAGATGGAGATCAAGAAAAATACTTTTTGTTAGGGACGACTCTTAACCCCGAGTAGCAATAAGAACTCATCACCCTATTACGAGAATACACTGATGTTTTGCTTAGAGTACAAGTGATATGCCCGGCGTACCGTTTGAAGTGGCATGTCAACGGTTGAACGTCGACCTTAGCTTTAAGCCAGTCAAACAAAAGCTCAGGAGGTCGGCCCCACTGCATTAGGATGCAGTGAAGGAGGAAGTAGCTCGAATACTTGAATCTAAAACAATTAAGGAAATCAGTATCCGACCTGGCTATTCAATACTGTGGTGGTGAAGAAAAAGAATGGAAAGTGGAGAGTCTGTGTTGACTTCACCGACCTCAATAAAGCTTGTCCAAAAGATAGTTTCCTCCTGCCTAAGATAGACAAGTTGGTCATGTAACTATCGATCACGAGCAAATGAGCTTCTTGGATGCTTATAGGGGTTACCACCAGATCCCCCTTGCCGAGAAAGATTAGGAAAAGACTGCCTTTATAACGCTAGAAGGGACATACTGTTATAGGGTAATGCCCTTCTAGTTGAAAAATGCTGGAGCAACGTACCAAAGGATGGTAACCAAAATGTTCTCACATATGATAAGCAATACTGTAGAAGTCTATATTGACAATATGGTGGTTAAGAGTTAGAAGGCCACCAAGTCACAGTGCCGACCTGAAAAGCACATTTAATGTTCTACGAAGGTACAATATGAAATTAATGCTTTAAAATGTGCATTCGGGGTTGGGTCGAGGAAATTCCTTGGCTTCCTGGTTATGCACCGAGGAATAGAGATAAACCCCGATCAGGTACAGGCCATGGCCGAGCTACAATCACCTTGGACTATGAAAGAGGTACATAGGCTAATAGGAATGGAAGCTTCTCTTGGAAGGTTCATATCCCGAGCATATGACAAATGCAGACCTTTTTTCCAATCAATCAAAGGAAAGAAAGGGACACTCTGGAGCCAGGAATGTGAGGAAGCGTTTGTGAATCTTAAGGCATACCTAGCTTTCACACCGATCCTATCAACCCCATTGCCTAAAGAGAGACTTTTTCTCTACCTAGCAGTATCGGAGGACGTGGTGAGTGGGGCGTTGATGAGGAATGATTGTGAAAAGATGAAACCTGTCAATTACGTGAGCAAGATGCTCTTAGATGAAAAATCAGGTATACTCTTTTGGAGAAGCTCGCACCCATATTGCTTAGCTCGGCTAGGAAGCTTAGACATTATTTCTAAGCTCACCAAATCACAGTACTCACCAATCAGCCGTTGAAGACCCTCTTTCAAAAAGTCAACCTATCTGGACGTGTTGCTAAATGGGCAGTCAAGCTTAGAGAATTTGACATTGGATTCGAACCAAGGAAGGCAATAAAGGGTCAGGTAGTCGCAGACTTCATCGCAGAATTCTAGCCTAGAAATAGCTCGAAGCAGAAAGAAGGAGCTGATGACTATCAAAAATTGGGGCTCAGCGGTAGTTGGATCCTATCCGTTGATGGGTCGTCAAATCAAAAGGGTTCCGACATTGGTCTCACTCTTATGAGTTCAGATGGGTGTATTCTAGAAAAAGCCACCAGGCTCAACTTCTTGGCCTCAAACAACGAAGCTGAATATGAAGCTTTGATTGCTAGAGTAAGGTTAGCAGTCGAGCTGGGGGCAACGAAGCTCCAGATATTCTCTGATTCATAATTTGTAATGAATCAATAATAGGGAAATGTGCAGCAAATGATGAAAGAATGATAGAGTATTATGCCATTGCGGAGAAGGTACTATGCAAAATAGCAGAATACTCGATTCAACAGGTTGGAAAAGCTAAGAACTCGCATGCTGATGCTTTAGCTTCACTGGCCTAGGCCATTGACCAAGAAACTAAGATATCTCTCACCATTGAATTCCAATCTGAACCCAGTATTTTGCCGATCAAATCTGAGGAAGTTTTGAATAACAAAATTGAGCCGAGTTGGTTGGATCTGATTATTGACTTCTTAAAAAAATGATGACTTGCCCGAAGACAAGAATGAAGCTCATAAGTTACGTCTGAGGGTGGCTAAATTTTGGCTATCTCCAAGGGACAAACTCTACTGACACTCATTTGGAGGCCCGTATTTGAAATGTGTACATCCGAAGATAGTTCCTAACTTTCTAGCCGAAATACACGAAGGAAGTTGCGGAGCTCATACAAGCAGAAGATCTCTGGCCCATCGAGCTATTTCTCAAGGTTTTTAGTGGTCGTACATGCAGAAGGATACTCAACAGTTTGTTAGGCGGTGCAAAAAATATCAGAAGTTCTCACCAATACCAAGAAAACCATATCAGAAGTTGTTTCCATTGGCGAGCCCATAGCTATTCGCACAATGGAGGCTTGACATTGTGGGTCCTTTACCTCGGGCCTTTGGCAATAAGAAGTACCTTCTAGTTGCAATAGACTATTTCACCAAATGGGCACAGAAGACTCAACAACTCGGCCCTTCACGGTCTCTCCTATATGCAGAAGTCCTGAATCAGAAAAGGGAAAAGAAAAAAGAGAACAAATTTGGAAGAACTAAATGATTCAAATACCTAGAGCACCTTCCTTGTAAGGACATCGATAAGAAGGAGTAGCACCAGCAGCATACTCCCAGTTGCCTGAGACAAAAACCACATCATTCTCATGACCCTTGTTCGAGTCTGGAAGATGGGTAACCAGATATCGTTCCTTCTTCCTCACCGCAAGGTAGTAGTTATACCCTGCCGGTTTGAGGATATAGCAGAACAGAATCTCCCACAACCCCAAGCTCAAGTTCAGAAGCTTGTCCAAGGCCACCACACCCATCACTATTCTGAAGAAATTGGGGCAACACTAGATGGGGCACAGCTTCTTGGCTGACAGCACCCAAAGAAGTAATGGGTCAAGTGGGAACCGCACACCACCTTCGGTGATTTCCCTAGTGTAAATCAGAATCCTTTCTCTTGTCCCAATAAGGGGCTTATTTTTCCCCGCGACCTTTACTTTAACGTCGTCTGGAATGTTGTATTTAGTTTTGAAAGCAGGCATTTCGAAAGGTGTAAGAGGGGCTATTGAAGACGAATGCAGAAAGAAGAAAGACGATACAGATATGAGGAAGAAGAGGAATCTGAAATTGATAAGACAAGGTGACAGAAAAAAGAAGAGAAATCGCTTATAAAGAGAAGAATTCTAAAAGTCAATATTTAAATGCCCAAAACATGCCACCAAAACAAAGGGGAATGTCCCAAGGTACGAACAATAATGATGAAAAAGGCATCAAATGACTAACGGATGAATGGCGTTTGTCAGACATTTTTTGGGGGCAAATGAAGGGGCTAGCTCCCATTATAACACTTATTGTGGCATTAAATGAGCCCACGTGAGGTTGACAAGACAAGACACGTGATGATGATGTCGGATACTCAGTCAAATGGGTCTAGCCGAACTAGCCAATATGATTTGACAAAGCTATGAAATAGCTCAACTTTTATCAAATCGAGTTAAACAATGTGTTCGACAAGTATCAAAAGAGCTCGGCTCTCATTATGACCGAGCTGTTCGAAACAAAAGATAAAAAGAAGTCTTTAACTTAGGTATTTTGAATGAATGAATCAAAAAAATTACAGATATCAGGAGGGATTGTTGGAGAAATATCAGCAACTTCCCAAACTGAATTGTTGAATTGAATGAAGGTGTGCTACCTTGAATCAAAAATCACAGAAACCCTAATGAGATAATCATCTATAAAAAACAAAAGAAACCAAGGGGAAAGGTACGCTGAACTCTCCTTTTCTTCTAGTAATTGCTTTAAAACCATTACTGACTTAAGCATCGGAGTGTCTTCGATCGAAGAACTTCGATCTTGGGTAGTTTGTTCATTTTGTAGAGAGAAGATTGGGAGATCAAGTTCATAGACATTTCTTACTAGAAAGATCACATCAAATTCCTTGTGAGAGGTATCTATAATTTTTTTGACTCTTACAGTTATAATTTTAGTGATTCTTTAATAATAATAAATAACATTAATAATTTTTTATTTTCAAAAAATTAACTATCGTCTCACTATGGTACATCTATAAAGTGAACGTTGAAGTCTTCAATTGCAGAATCTTTTGCAGTGATTTATCTCCTCTTCGCCTAAGGATAGGTCGAGAAGGAAGATTGACAGGTTTAGGTGAGAGCCTTGCCTCGGATTCGGCAACCCTTCGCCTTTTTGGGGCAAGATCTTCAACAAGTTCAAAAAAAGAATCATCATTAAAAACGGGAGAGTGAACTAAGTCTGGAGGATCTAACTCAACTGGAATTGAAGTTTCAAAGTCTGAACCATGTCTGCTTGTCCCTTGATGGGCAGATCTGCATCATTTTGAAGATCAGGTTCGGCAAGAACCTCAACAGTAGGTTCGTCATCAACAGGGATAGGAGGTGCAGAAGTTGTTGGTATCGTTCTGGAGGGTGGGATCGGCTCAACAGTTGATAAAAAGTCCAAAACATTCTTCATCATTCTACGTCTAGAGGCTGCAAGGGAAGATTTCCTCTTGGCTCAAGGAGTCTGTTCCCGAGCAGCGGCTAAAGTTGTGTTAGGTCAGTTTAGCACAACAATGAAGGAAGTGTAGGATGGTGTGTAACCAAGCAATGTATGAGCAGCTCAGCAGAACAGTGTTTCATTATAGTCCCAAACTTTCTTGAGTTCGTCAATCTTCACAGAAGACTCAGGAACTCGGCCCTTCACAGTCTCTACTATATGTAGAAGTCCTGAATCAAAAAAGGGAAAAGAAAAAAGAGAACAAATTTGGAAGAAATAAAAGACTCAAATACTTGGAGCACCTTCCTTGTAAGGACATCGATAAGAAGGAGTAGCACCAGCAGCATACTCCAGTTGCCTGAGACAAAAACCACATCATTCTCATGACCCTTGTTCGAGTCTGGAAGATGGGTAACCAAATATCGTTCCTTCTTCCTCACCACAAGGTAGTAGTTATCCCTTGTCGGTTTGAGGATATAACATAACAGAATCTCCCACAACCCCAAGCTCAAGTTCAGAAGCTTGTTCAAGGCCACCACACCCATCACTATTTTGAAGAAATTAGGGCAGCACTGGATGGGGCACAACTTCATGGCTAACAGCACCCAAAGAAGTAATGGTTCAAACGGGAAGCGCACACCACCTTTGGTGATTACCCTCAGAATCTTTTCTCTTGTCCCAATAAGAGGCTCATCTTTCCCAACGACCTTTGCTTCAACGTCGTCTAGAATGTTGTATTTAGTTTTGAAAGCAAGAATTTTGGAAGGTGTAAGTGGGGCCATTGAAGAAGACGAATGTAGAAAGAAGAAATGCGATACATATATGAGGAAGAAGAGGAATCTGAAATTGATAAGACAAGGTGACAGAAAAAAGAAGAGAAATCGCTTATAAAGAGAGGAATTCTAAAATTCAATATTTAAATGCCCAAAACATGCCACCAAAACAAAGGGGAACGTCACAAAGTACGCGCAATAATGATGAAAATGCATCAAACGACTGACGGATGAATGGCGTCTGTCAGACGTTTTCTAAGGGCAAATGAAGGGGTTGGCTCCCATTATTACACGTATTATGGCATTAAATGAGCCCATGTGAGGTTGACAAGACAAGGCACGTGACGATGATGTCAGATACTTAGTCAAATGGGTCTAGTTGAACTAGCCAATATGATTCAGCAAAGCTATTAAAGAGCTCGGCTTTTATCAGATCGAGTTAAACAATGTGTTCGACAAGTATCAAAAGAGCCCGGCTCTCATTATGACCGAGCTGTTCGAAACAGAACTTTAAAAGATAAAAAGAAGCCTTTAACTTAGGCATTTTGAATGAACGAATCAACGAAATTGCAGATATCAGGAGGAATTATTGGAGAAATATCAGCAACTTCCCAAATTGAATTGCTGAATTGAATGAAGGTGTACCACCTTGAATCAAAAACCATGAAAACCCTAATGGGATAACCATCTATAAAAAACAGAAGAAACCAAGGGAAAAGGTACGCTGAACTCTCATTTTCTTCTAGCAATTGTTTTCAAACCATTACTAACTTAAGCATTGGAGTGTCTTCGATTGAAAAACTTCGATCTTGGACAGTTTGTTCATTTTGCGGAGAGAAGATTGAGAGATCAAGTTCAGAGACATTTCTTACTAGAAAGATCACATCAAATTCCTTGTGAGTGGTATCTATAATTTTTTGACTGTTACAGTTATAATTTTAGTGATTCTTTAATAATAATAAATAACATTAACAATTTTTTATTTTCAAAAAATTATCTATCATCTCACTATGGTACATCTATAAAGTGAATGTAGATGAATTATCTTTCCTTCCAACTCATCAAAATTAATCTCTCCAAAATTGAGAAGAAAGTGGATAGAAAGTTAATTATGTGTGTTTAAATGTATGTTCAGGGGCAGAGACACCCTTGGGTTAGAGTGGGCACATGCTCCCCATCAATTTTTTTTGCTTCATCTTAGACATGTATTTTTTGAAATAAAATTTAGACATATTTAATTGTGTTCACCCTATTATTTTATTTTAGTGATATCGATTTGAATAGACATCTACCTAAATAATTATTATCTTTTCAAACAATGTTATTGAGACCTAATTTAAGGATCTAATGTATTGTGATATTAAGTTTAATAGTGATTCTCAATATTTAATAAAATTCATTATCTATCCAATGATCACAAACCATTAAATCTCCATCAATTAAATATCAAATTAGATGCAAATAATATTATTGTTAACTTTTAAACACTTTTCAGAATATCGTAATATGTTTTGAACATATTGAAATTATTTTGTAATTTTTTAAAATTGAAAGGTTCTTTCGTTATTGTATAAAAATGTGTTGTTATTTAGTAAAATAAAATATCATAGATAGAATAATGTTATCATGATGATATATAAAAGAAATAATATTGATAAGATTGATTTTGTAACTCTTTTAAATAATCAAAATATGTCAGGGTCAATTATAAGTGACAATAATTAGTCTCATTTTTGATAAGAAATTTTAATTATTTTTTACTTTTCATGTCATGCATTTTGGTTTTTTAATCTTCTATATTTATTGAACTTTTAAGTATTAAATATAATTTCAATAAATATAACTTTAAGAACTTCTATGATTAATTGAAAAAAAACAAAATTTAAGCATGCCAATGTGTCCACCCTAAAAAAAATTTCTAGCTCTACCCTCGTGTATGTTATTTATTTATATGTCATTTGACATATAAATATATCATATTTAAGCATGATGTGTGAAGGGCCTACCCTAAGTCACAAAAAGTGAGAGTGGGGGCAAAAGTGGAAGCGTGAGAGTCGAAAAATTTTAAAAAAATCTTAAAGTGTGGGCGCCCTGAGAGCATCATAGAATATGCATACATACATAATTACATATATATAAATTAATAAAAAATATAAAAGCTAATTTCTAATTTTTATACAATAAATTATTTAAATTTATTCAAATCAAAAAGCATTTCTTGTAAAAAAAAAAAAAATCAGAAACCTTTGAAAGACATATTTATGCCTGAGAGGTGATTCCACATCGGATAGCCAAGGTAACTTCCCACCAACGCTCGACTTGCAATTGAGGTGAGTGGCAGATTTTGTTTTCAGTACTAACACGTGCTTACCTTGTGCTCGAAAGCCTATGAGTAGGTGGGTATAACACGTGCTTACCTTGTGCTCTAAAGCCTATGCTTAGGTGGGTGGGTATAGTGTAGGAGAAGTTAGTTTAATAATTGGGCTGGCACTAAGTTACTATTTGGACTCTTAACTTTGAGGAATAATTTAAATAGTTAATTGCCGAATTTTATTTTTAGATTCACGAATTCAAAAAAAATGAGAGTGCGAATTTATGGGGAATTTACTCTCCATAGGTTGCGTTCCGAGCGTGAGCCCTAACTGGCGAATCATATGACTAAGAGCCTCCCTGTTTCCCGTTTCCATTGTAATTTTTTCAAGCATGATGGACTGTAGGATGAACATGAACCATGATTATTTTAAAAGCTGCTGGATAAATTTTCAAAGGGCAATTTTTTATTTTTGTGATCCTGGTGTATAATCGTAACCAAGCAAAAATCAATTTTTATGTCTAATGTGTTTTGTGCTTATATAGAATTTTGAAGGGTTAATAGTACTCTTGATCATTAAAATATGTAAATTTTTTTGTCAGGTTAGTCCTTATTTTATCAATTTGACTTCTAAAATATTCAATTCGTATTATTTTTGTCCCTAAATAGACAAACTGTTAAATTTTTTACAGAAAGATCATATGTTGGGCATGTGATACCATCTAATAAATGACACTTGATCACTTCACTTAATTAGTTTAAAAATCTTTTATTGTACTTTCAAATCCACACACACACACACACACACACACACACACACACACACACACATATATATATATATATATATATATATATATATATATATATATATATATATATATATATATATTATTTTTTTTTATTGTCTTAATCTACAATCAATCTGCCGTTTCTTTGGAAATCTATAAAACAAAACATATTAAATTTTTTATGTGACTCGACTTCTACTTGGAGCTAGACAATTCATGAAGAAAAATCCAAGCGGGATCAAATTCATTAACAAATATGGGATTGAAATATAATTTAGAAATATAATTTGGGGATATAATACATTATGATTAATAAATTGATAGTGAATTGCATTATTAATGAAAAATATGACGTATTGAAGTATTAAAAATGCATTTCACTATCAATTTATTAGTTTATATTCCTAAATTAAATTCCAATACAATTGCTCTACTTTAAAAATCACTTGCCCAAAAAAAAAAAAAAAAACTAGTTTAAAGACTTCCTTAAACCCAGCCACTCTTTTATATATGTGAGAATTATATACAGGCCTCCTGAAATTTGTCACTTAATCACTTAGACTTCCCGACATTTAAAATATTATACATAGACCCCCTAAAATTTATACGTGTGTAACACTTAGACCCCTGTCATCAATGTCCGTTAGTAAATTACACCCAAACCTTTGAAATTTGTAGACGTATAATATTTAGACCCCTCAAGTTTAAAATGTTATACTTAGAACAAAAATACTCTAATGAAAGATAGAATATTAAATATTTTACATTTTATAACAAAAATTCATATTCTATTATGACATTTATTGAAATAAAATCAAAAATAAAAATCTAATTTTGTTCTTAAAAAATCATAATTAGTATATAATTATACTATCTATTAGAATTTAATTTGGTTGTTTAAACGACCAAATTAAATTACCAACTTACTCTAATTAAAATTGGAAGATATTGTGTCTATTATAGTTTAACCTCTTATTTGATTTTTTAGTTTTATTTCAATAGATAGTTAGTATGACTTTTAAGAAAAAATTAAATTTTTATTTTTGATTTTATTTCAATAAATGACATAATAGAATGAATTTTGGTTGTAAAATTCATAGTCTATTATAAATGATTTATACTCCTTGTTTGATTTTTTAGTTTTATTCCAATAGATAGTATAATTGTATATTGATAACAATTTTTTAAGAAAAAATTGAATTTGTATTTTTGATTTTATTTCAATAAATGATACAATAAAATATGAATTTTGATTGTAAAATTTAAAATATTTGATATTCTATTTTTGATTGGAATATTTTCTATTTGAGTATAACATTTTAAACTTGAGGGCTCAAAGTATTAAAAGTCAACAAACTTTAGGGGTCTAGGTGTAATTTACTAACATAATACTAACGGATATTAATAGTAGAGGTCTAAGTGTTAGGTACGTACAATTTAAATGTCAGGAGATTTGAGTGATTAAGTAACAAATTTCAAAAGGTCTTAGTGGAGTTATCTTTTTATATATTTCCCCTTTTTCGAAGGAAAGTGGGTTGGGAGTTTTCACCTATTTAGAAAATTATAGCACGAACTTGATGAATGTCTATTAAACTTGAGGATGAGGTTATGGTACCGTGCTAAAATCCAATCCCATCCATTGATTGTGGTTTGAATGAATTATAATTATTTATCAAGAAATGATAAAATGATAAAAAAAAAATTGTCTAAATTATTTGTCTGTCGCATACATAATGATTGAGCACTACAAATAAAGATCAAGTTTTGTATTATAGATTTCCAAAGAAGAGGTAGATTGATTGTAGATTAAGACAATAAAAAAAATATGGATTTGAGAGTATAATAAATGATTTAAACTAATTAAGTTTCAAGCATGTAAGAAAGCATTTTTACCATAAACGTGGATGATTAAGAAAAGTACAAGTATATTTATAATCAACATAAAAAAGACTCATTTCTAACTTGAGCTTAGGTGATAAAAAAAAAACCTATTGAGTACAACGCATGAAAATAAACGCAATTTTTATGTATGATAGACATATTAAAAATAAATTTATCCTAATGAATGACGAGGAGAGATTAAGCAAAAATAAACACATGTGAGAGTTTCTCTAATCTTGACTCAAATGTAGATTCTAATTTATATTTGAGTAAAAATGGCCAACCTTAGACTCAAATTTACACCAAATCAAGGCAAAACTTATTTTGGACTTAAATTGAAGCATACTCAAATTTTATATCAAATTTCTAACAGTAATTTTTTAACTTACTATGGTGTATTCTTCAAATCAGGTTCATGTCAAAATAGTTATATTTTTTATTTATTTATTTGAATTTATAAAAAATGATAAGAGATTAGAATAATCTTAGAATTTTGGAGTAGTTTCTTGATTCACACGTAGTGCTATATACATATATATTTATTATTATTAATTTTTTTGAGTTACCCATTTATGGAGAGATATGGAAGTTTCATTTTTTTTAATTAAATATCATGATTTGAATGACACAAAAAAATGAGTTTTAGGATAATAAGAGAATTTTTTTAAAAGATTTGAGTAGATATTTGAGTTTATCAATTGGAGTACTCTATACCAAATCAAACTTTTTTCTCAAAATTAAACTCAAATTTAAGTCTAAATTTAAGTTATAGTTAAAAATGCTCTTTACATTCTTAGTACAATACTAACAATAATAATGAGCCGAGTTAAAATTTTCTAGTGTTATTATTATAACTAAAAAATTTAATTTAATTTATTAACGTGATAATGGAGTCTGATAGAATGATTATAATAGTAACTATTGAACTTTTTACTTAGACTCTGTCGTCAAATACATTTTTATTAACTTTGGACAAATTTTTTAGTCTACAATGACCAACGTTTGTGATTTGTTTCTAACAATGATTGGTTTTATGTTTGGATCTCTTTAGAGTCCAAGACTCTCTGGAACTTGCAGAAAGTGGCCTAAGTAACTTGCCTAAACGAGCTCTCATGAGCACGAACTGGACCACAGACCGACAGTAAGGAAGTTCAGAATAATAAGTCCGGTACGATAAAAAGCTTGAAACTCACGAACCTGGCACAGCGTCAGTCTACAAAAGTTATAGCGTGACACGTGGATAAGGGAACATTACCTAATGACTCTGATGAACAAAAATCCATAGATAGTAAAGATGGATCATGTACTACAATTAGAGAGTAGTGGACTTAGAAAGAGACAAATGCAAAAGGAACCACATAATCAACTAAAAAAGACAAACAAGAAACCCTACTTGGTGAAAGGCACGGTATGACTATTTTTGTGGTATTCAACGATTTAATCTTTGTGTGGTGTATAAATATGTATTACATTCTTGTACTTAGAGCATTTTGTATTAATTCTTTGATTTTTCATTTCTTTAGCTTGGTGTGGCATGCAAATAACCCATCAAGTCCGTCAGAATATATAATTAATAATACTACTTGTATTCAATTTAAAAACTTCAAGCATTGTTTTCATTGAAATATTGTAAGTGGACCTAATGCATTGCTATAGCTCATAGGAATAAAATGTTGGGCCTAATGTACTAGGGATTGTTAAAAGACCAAGAAAAGTTTTGTTTTAAAAAAAGATGTTAGGAATTGAATTCTATAGATTGGACAATCCGGGGTTAGGAAAAGTAAAGATCATTCCTTACTCTATTCCTTCGAATGGCGGGATGGTTGATCTTACAACTCCAATGATCTCTTTATACTAACAAAAAAAAATAGTCTTTGTAATCAAATCATTTAATAAAAAAGGTATAAGTGCCATCTTATTATTTTTCAATGATCAAATAGAGAGTGAGTTTGACTCTTTAAATATAGAGAACCAAATTAAACTCTCTATTATAACTAACCTAAATAGAGATACCATTGGAGACAAATTTATAAGAATTAGCTCTCTAAATTTGAGAATTGAATGAAAATAAAGAGCTTATTAGAGCATCTCCAATGGAAACTCAAATTTGAGTAAAAAGCTTAATTTGGTATTGATTACTCCAATGGAGAAATTCAAATATTTACTCAAATATTTTATAAAATTTCCATATAATCCCAAAAGCTTATCAACAATGGAGGAACTAATTAATATCTACAACAAGCTAGCTAATCAAACCCAACTTAGTTGGTTCCCTTTACCCCAAATCTCTCATCCCAACTTAATTCGGTGCCTGATTTGTTGCCAAAAATCGAAAGCTTGTCATTTGTTCACGTGACGTTGAAGAAGATTGTTCCAATGGAGACCGATGGAACGTATGAGCCCATAAATTTGTTCCAATGGAGATCGAAAACATAAAGCGTTTAAAGGGACAGAGGCGTTGAAGAAGATTGTTCACATGATTTTTTTTTTTTTGAAGGAAAGAATAGGTGTGGGTGTTGGGTTTGTTGATCAAGTCAATATGACTTGGTCCATCATAGTATCTGTTATTGAATAACACAAGCTTTTTGAAGTCCCAGTTTATTTGTGTGTTTGATTAGAGCTTGAGAGTACAACAAATTGGTATCAGAGCCCTACACAGGGGCCTAATTAAGAGAAGTTAGGAACTGCAGTATCCTAACAAGAGAGAAGGAGTGAAACACTTGGTAAGAACGAGTGAAACATTTTGTGAGGATCAAAAAAAAAAAGAAAGAAAGAGTGAGATGGCAACAGAGAAATACGTTCAAGCTGTCATTCCTCAGTTCGATGGTCACTACGACCATTGGGCTATGCACATGGAGAATCTTCTCTAATCCAAAGAGTATTGGCACTTGATAGAGTCAGGAGTTCTCACAGTAGAAGGTGGAGCTGTGCCAACAAAGGAACAAAAAGAAACAATGGAGGCACAGCGACTCAAGGACCTAAAGGTGAAAAATTACCTCTTTCAAGTCATTGATCACACTATCATGGAGACAATCCTGGATAAGGAGATTTCGAAGAGCATATGAGACTCTATGAAGCAGAAATACCAGGGGTCAACATGAGTTAAGAGGGCTCAATTGCAAGCTTTAAGAAAGGAATTTGAGGTGTTGCAGATGAAAGAAGGGGAGAAGGTGGACGAGTATTTGGCTCGAACACTGACAATGGCAAATAAGATGAAAGTTCATAGAGAGAAGATGGAACAAGTCATAATCATTGAGAAGATTTTGAGATCGATGACTTCCAGATTTGATTATGTGGTATGTTCGGTGGAGGAGTCCAATGATTTGGACAAACTTACCATAGATGAGCTTCAAAGTAGCTTACTTGTTCATGAACAAAAAATGAACAGTCACAACGGATGTGATGAACAAGCTTTGAATGTCTCATATGAACGAGGAAGAGACAGAGGTGGTCGAGGTGCATCCCGAGGTCGTGGAAGAGGTAGAGGTAGGCAAGGATTTAACAAAGCACTTGTGGAGTGCTACAAATGCCACACAGGTAGGACACTTCCAAAATACGAGTGTTCTAGTTGGGAAAAAGGAGCTCATTATGCCAAAATAGATGAAGAACAAGAGATATTGTTGATGGCTCATGTGGATCTTCACAATTCTAAGAGAGGAGCAGCGTGGTTCCTGGACTCAGGTTGCAACAACCATATAACTGGAGATAGGCGTTGGTTTCTCCATCTAGATGAGACTTTTAGGTTGGTTGTAAAATTGGGCAATAACACCAAAATGGTAGTGATGGGGAAGGGAAGCATCAAGCTACGAGTCAACGGAGCAATTTAGGTGATTACTGAAGTATTTTTATTGTCCTGAGCTTAAAAATAATCTACTTAGTATTGGTCAGCTGTAAGAACGAGATCTAGCTATTCTAATAAAGCATGGAGTATGCAAGATTTATCATCATGCACGAGGGTTGATTATGCAGACTTAAATGTCTGCTAATCGGATGTTTATTCTTCTTACTGAAATGGAAACACAAGTGCAAGCTCAAGCTTCTGCTCCTGCTCCTGCTCCTGCTCCTGCATGCTTCAAGATCACATCCGAAGATCAAACCAACTTGTGGCACCATAGATTTGGGCACTTAAATTTCAAGGGCCTGAGAACCTTGTCCTACAAGAAGATGGTGAAATGCATGCCTCATCTCAAAGCTTCCTCTGAAGTATGCACAGTATGTATGGTAGGCAAGCAACATCAAGAGACCATTCCTAAGAAGAGTTTGTGGAGAGCTACTCAGAAGCTGCAACTCGTACATGCTGAGATCTGTGGTTCCATCACACCCGAATCAAATAGTCATAAAAGGTACATATTCACATTCATTGATGATTATAGCAGAAAGTTATGGACTTATTTCATGAATCTCAAGTCAGAGGCATTTATTGTGTTCAAAAAGTTCAAAAGTCTGGTAGAGAAAGAAATTGAAAATGTTATATGTTGTCTTCGAATTGACCGAGGTGGGGAGTTTACCTCAGTGGAATTCAATGAGTATTGCAGCTTAAATGGGATGCTAGGCAGCTTACTACGGCTTACACCCTACAATAAATGGGGTTGCAGAGTGGAAGAACCGGACGATCATGAACATGATACGATGCATTTTGATGGAGAAGCTGGTCCCTAAAGAATTCTGGTCTGAAGCCGTCAACTGGACCGTTCACTTGCTCAACTGATGCCCTACTCTTGCTGTGAAGAATAAGACACCAGAGGAAGCATGGTGTGGCTTCAAACCCTCAGTGGAACACTTTAAGGTGTTCAGTGGCATTGGACATGTGCATATTCCCGACAAGAAGAGGCAGAAACTTGATGATAAGAATCTCCAGTGTGTCTTCTTGGGCTTAAGCAAGGAATCTAAAGCCTATAGGATGTATGATCCTGTGTCCAAAAAGGTAATTATAAGCAGGGATGTGGTGTTTAAAGAGGACAAGATGTGGGATTGGAGTAAAATAGTTGAAGGAGCTAGTTGTGCTATTCTTGAATGGGGAGATGAAGATGAGCTACAAGAGCATGCAAAAGAAGGTTTGCATGAAGAAGAAGAGCAGGTTGAAGATGGTGCTACTGGTTCTGGTTCGACATCAAGTGAAGAAGTTGAACATAAACCTCCAAGTCCAATTCAAGGGAGGGTAAGAAGGGCGCCAACTTGGATGAAAGATTATGTAAGTGGGGAGGAATTATCTGAACAAGAAGAGAATAATTTGATGATGTGTACTGCCTCTTGTGCTCCTATGTCTTTCGAAGAAGCTGTCAAGATCCCGAAGTGAGGAGAGGCAATGGAATTGGAAATTAAGGCCATTGAGAAGAATGGGACTTGGGAAATGACTACACTTCTAGTTGGAGCAAAAATGATAGGAGTGAAATGGGTATTTAAGACCAAGCTAAACGAGAATGAAAAAATGGATAAATACAAAGCAAGGCTTGTGGCTAAGGGATACTCATAGTAGTTTAGGATAGACTACATCGAAGTGTTTGCACCTATCGCTCGTTGGGACACCATTCAAATGATTCTAGCTCTTGCTGCTTGCAAAGGTTAGAGTGTGAACCAGCTTGATGTGAAGAGCACTTTCTTGCATGGGGACTTGAATGAGGCAGTGTTTATTGAGCAACCTAGGGGCTATGAAGTGAAGGGAAAAGAAGACAAGGTTTATAGACTCAAGAGGGCCCTATACAAACTTAAACAAGCCTCTCGAGCTTGGTACAACAAAATTGAGTCCTATTTCATGAAAGAAGGTTTCAAAAGGTGTCTGAATGAACATACCTTATTTACAAAGGCAAAAGAAGGAGGGAAATTGCTTATGGTGAGTGTGTATGTTGATGAACTCATTTTCACAAGGAATGATGAAGCAATGTTTGAAAAGTTCAAGAGCTCTATGAAACAAGATTTCGAAATGTATAATCTTGGGAGGGTGAAATACTTTCTCGGTGTGGAAGTGGTGCAAGGCTGTGAAGGAATCTTCATCAACCAAAAGAAATATGCTAATGAAGTGCTCGAAAGGTTTGGTGTGGAGCATTATGATCCGGTACAAAACCCAGTTGTACCAGGTTTTAAACTTGTGAAAGGTGACGCTGGTGTTGATGCAACTGCTTACAAACAAATGGTGGGCAGTCTCATGTATATGACTGCCACTAGACTCGACGTAGCCTATGTGGTGAGCTTAATCAACAGATTCATGGAGAGGGCGACTGATTTGCATCAACAAGTTGTAATGAGGGTTCTTCGTTACTTAAAAGGGAACTACTGAGTTGGGGATCTTTTACAAAAGAGGTGGAGAAGAGAAGTTGGTAGCCTACTCAGATAGTGATTATGATGGAGATGTTTAGGATTGAAAGAGTACATCAGGGTTTGTGTTGTTGCTTAGTTCAGGTGCAATAGCATGGTCCTCAAAGAAACAGCCAGTACTCACCCTTTCCACCACTAAAGCTGAGTTCATAACAGCTGTCTCTTGCGCATGCCAAAGTGCGTGGATGCGTAGGATTCTTGAAAATCTTGGCCATGAACAAAGTAAGTGTACTAATATTTTTTGTGACAATAGCTCTGTAATTAAATTATCAAAGAATCCGATTATGCATGGCAGGAATAAACACAATGATGTTAGATTTCATTTTCTTCACGATTTAACAAAATATGGGGTTGTTAAGTTGGAGCATTGTGGTTCGAAGGATTAGTTAGCATATATTATGACTAAGCCTTTTAGGCTCGAGGTGTTCATGAGATTGAGAGAATTGCCTGGAGTTTGTTTGGCACTAGTGGTAAACTGACTGCAAATTGCAGGTCAGTTTAAGGGAGGGTTTGTTGGGTTTGTTGATCAAGTCAATATGACTTGGTCCATCTTAGTTATTGCTTATGTTAATAATGTCTTGGTTTGTAGGACTTTAGTAGGTTTGATTCATTCCTGTAGCAAATTGACCACGTCTTTAAGCTATGTAAACGTGGTAGCTTTATTTTTGCAATTCTGTTTTGTAAGGCTTGTATAAAGCCATAGTATCTGTTATTGAATAAACAAGCTTTTTGAACTCCCACTTTATTTGTGTTGTTTGATTAGTGCTTGCGAGTACATCAGTGGGCACAAAAGAAGAAACGTCTTGGGTTTGGGTGGGAGAGAAAAATTTTTGTTGAAATTTTGATATAGAGTTTGAGTCTTCTTTAATTTGGGTTCAAAATTTTTTTTTCTTGATTTGGTATAAATTTTAGTCAAAGGTTGGCGAAAATTTTTTAGGTTTTTTTTACTTAAATTTAAATTTGATTCTAAATTTGAGTCAAAATTAGAGATGTCCTTAGAGATACTTCCCTTTAAGGGGTCTGAATATAATATTCTAAATGTAAGAGGTCAAAGTGATTATGTGATAAATCTCAAGGGATCAAAATATAATTGATCTAAATTATCCAATATCTTCTTTCTTCAATTGGGGCATTTTGGTCTTTTAGTTGGTTCCATTAACTGCGGTCCTCAATCGTCACTAGGGATGTCAATGGATCGAAGCGGGGGCGGGGGTATTGTCTTCATCCCCGTACCTGCTTAAAAACCATTCGTCCATCCCCGGTTCGCTCCCGCTAACAGGTATAATTTTTATCTCCATCCCCGTCCGCGGGTAAATTTATAATCCCCGTCCCCGTCCCCGCTTCCCCGTACCCGCCCAAGTCCAAGTCCAAGCTCAAGCCCAAGCCTAAGCTTAAATCCAAGTTCAAGCCAACATAATCCAAAATTCATGGACCAAAGAATGAGACAAACCTGCATGCACTCATTCTCAATCAAAGTGAACCTCTCGTCCAACCCTCCATGTCATGGACCAAATAAAGTGACAAACCTGCACATCAATCCTTCTCAACCAAAGTGCCTTTGACATAGACAAGGTATGGTATTCTATTCCATGATAGGATGAGAGTCATGAGAGAACATAATGGTTAACTATTAGTTGGCTCTTTACTGAGGAGCCTGAAAGGTAAAAATATACACCCAAAGTGACTGCAGACTGAAAATTCAGTTGCAAAGTCATTAAAATGAAGTATTTATTTGTTGAGTTGAGTTGATTACTTTGTTGGCAAACTCATGCCAAAAATACAGTTGAATTTCCTCTATCAGAGTCACCCGCAAAAGGAAATTCAATGAAGGGATTGCAATCTGAAGCACTTCTCTAGTTTCCCTTCTACACTTCATCAAGATATCTTTAAAAGCTTATCTTGTACTGAAAATTGAATTGCAGAGGCTTCAAAATTATTATTCATCCTATTGAGCTGAATGGCGTACTCTTGTAAGTATATTTATATAAATATATATATACTTAACGGGTAAATGGGGACGGGGCAGGGGTAAGGGGAAGTTCATTCCCGTCTTCATCCCCGCACGGGTTTATACGGATATTTTCGTATATGTCCACCGTCCAATATATATAGTCTATCTCTGATCCAAACGAGATGAATTTGGATGAATATTCGTTTTTTTCCGGTCCACTGCCATCCCTGATTGTCATTGATAACGGTTTCGAGAATAATATTTCAAATATAAGGGTCTATATAATCCCTTTTTTTTTCAAGACTACAGCTTCAGACACCGCTACTCTCTCATCCCCTCCGCCACCCGAAACTCCACCGCCACCCTCGCTGCCCTCCTTTCCCACCATTGCCCCCACCGATTGAATTCAAAACTGAGACCACCACCGTCTCTATCCCCGTTGCCCTCCTCCCCCACGACAACTCCTCCGATTGAAGTTGAAATTGGGATCTGAAGATCACGGGACGTTTAATCGTCGCCAATTTGGTGAATTGGGTAATTAATGCGATCGGTAGATTGTTGAATGTTAATGTGCTTATGTGCAGAGTTTCTTCCCTATCCTAACTCATTTATCTCAATTTTGTTTGTTCTTTCTATATGTGTGTATTTTCCTTGTCGTTTTATTTCATTGATGATTAGTCTTACGGTTTTTAGTCTATGATCTGCTAGGGTTTTTTGCGAATTTTAAAAAAAAGAAGCAAACATCAATGGCTTCCAAGTACGTCCTCTCATCACAATTCCTTTTTTCTTTTTTCTTTTTTATTTATATAATTCCTATTCAAAAAACCAAGTAAGTGACTTTCAATCAGTTATTTCCATTTGGTTAGTTGCTTATTTTGGTGGGCTCCTAATGATTTATCATTCTTGATTGATATATGGTTGTTGTGCGTTTTGAAAAAAATTCTATAATTATAAGTATTATAATATTTCACAAGTTGGTAAATGGTTGTGCTGAAACCGGACTATGGTGAGTCTGGTAGTTAGTTTAAGCCATGTTTTTTCTTAAGAATAAATAGGCCTCTATCAATTATGCCAATCATTGATATTATGCAAACATGACTAATTTCGGTTGCGCTTGAGGTAACTTCTTGCAGTAAAAGTTTATTCTTCAAATGGACTTTATAAAATAGACTTTATGGGATGGACTTTCAAGAAATATATATTGTTTGCTAAATGAGTGATTTAAAGTGCTTATCATTTATCAATTAAGAAAAACATCTGTATAGGAAAATATGTTTGGTTTCAAGAACTTAAAAGTGTAAAATTAAACATTGTTGATAATATTACCCTTAACCTTGATTTTAAAAAGGAGTTCGATATCATATTCAATGTATAATTTGGGAGCAAAAAACACAAAGCATAACAATAAATTTAAAGCAATCAATTTGAATAACTCAATCGATTTAAATAACCAAAAAATCAATTGTCGTATCAAATTAACTCGAACTAGAAAAGAGAAAAAAAAATCCATGAAACTATTAAAAAGTTTAATCTAATGAATTTTTAACATAAGCATCCAAAAGTTTACAAGTTGATGCTGGAGTGGTTTTAATGCGATGTTAAGAGTCTATCAAAATGATGGATAAAAACAACATATGGACAATTGGAATTAATGCAAAGAAATAAACCATTCGTATGATATCAACTTTTTTTTTGTTTTGGGGGGGTTGTTATTTCAACAATAGAGATGAGATTCACGCTATATTTACATATATCAGTGGTATATCACTAATAACAGGGATTGTCAAACATGAATCCTCATCTCCTTTTCCAAGGCTTCACATATATGCTTTGACTCCATTCTTTAAAAGCCCTCATCTGATAGAACTCCTTCATCGTCTTGAGCCACCCGTTGAAGTATCAATCAAAAAGACCGATTTCCTTCTCCTTATGTCTAACCTTATCTACAATACTCTCTCGACTTCTTAACGTTCTATGTCCTTTTCCTCTTGCCTACTCTCTCTTTCTTCATCCACCCGGCCTGTCCTAGATGCGTTTTCATAGGCATGTCTTTCTCTTCCATCTCTTGACTCAACCCATATGCAATTTTCTCTCTCTTGTTATGTTTCATTGCACTTCTCGATGGGTCAAGTGTTTGAGAGTATGTAAAGTATAGGGTATGTAAATACCGCATGTTATAGGGCTAGAATAGCGATTGAATTAAAAAACAATCACAAGAGAAAGTGATGGTTTTGAGACATTGTTCAAAGTTGCATTATTGGTTATCAACTTGAAAGGCATGGATACACATCGATTGCGGTGTAGCGCATGATATCAACCGATACACTCAAAATACTAGGTAGGATGACCAAAAAATTATAGAAAAAATTTCTAAAAAATATACACATTAATAAATTAAGGGGAAAAAAACTTATGCATTTAAGATAGAAAGATTGAGACTAAGAGTCTTTAATTGTTTTAAAGTCTGTGGGGTTTAGACGTCAGAGAGAGAGAGAGAGAGAGAGAGAGAGAGAGAGAACTAGAGACGATCCATCGTGGATGCAATCTGATACAAGGTCACTAGAGGAAATGGCGACAATAATCATGGAAATTCGTGGAAATACTGATTCATACTGATTCATGGAAATTCGTATGATATACGTAATGTGTATCGTTAGTGGCTTTTAAAATTTATATATCGTCAGATTTTTTGTTTGTGCTTTTTTTCTTGCTTATTTTTTTTCAGTTGCATTCTATTTTTGTTATTTTTGCCTATATCATTGATTCATAGTAGTTTTTTGACTTCTCTTTTGATTTTTTTTTGGTTATTGCATTTGGATTTATTTTTCAGGGGAACTTCAGAAATTTAGAAGTCATATTAGCCTTTTAGCGTATGGATATGTAATATATTATGTGTATATGAGCTAAAATTATTCTAGAATCTTGGGTCTGTTTGGTTATCATCTCCAAAACAGTTTTTTGTTCTCAAAATTTTAAAAATACCCAAAACCTGTTTGTTTAACATTTTTGTTCTCAAAATTTTCAAAAAAAAATGAGATTTGGAACACAAAAACAGAAAACAATTAAAACTTGTTTTCACAATTTTTTTTGAAAATTTTGGAAACACGGAGACAAGCTAAATGAGGTCTGCCCTTCAAATCTCTTTAGCAGCAAAACGTCTTCCTTTTTTTTTCCTCTCTCTCTCTCTGTCTCCACAAAACACACTCACTCACAGACACACACACACACACAAACGGCTGTTCATCTCCAACGGCTGTTCATCTTCTCCACTGGCTGTTCATCTTCTCCCCTCTCTCTTTGTCTCTGAGCAACAGATCTGTATGAACACCGATTTGTGTATATATACAGATTTGTGTTCTGATCTGTATATCTATAATATCAAATAGAGCGGGGCTTCAATAAGCCGATCGTACAGTCTTCATTCATCCAAAGGCTTCAACATCCAAAGGCTCACAATACATCTCCTTCAAATTCAAAAGTCCATATATTTTTCCCCTAAATCCATCTTATTCAACTTAAGTTAATCCAACCATCACATCCAACCCAACTTAACCAAACCCAACCATCACATCCAACCCAACCCAACCCAACCTAATCACGTCCTCTGCCTCTGCTTCCTCTGCAACTCTCTCTCTCTCTCTCTCTCTCTCTCTCTCTCTGTTACACCCCAACAACACCAGTAGTAGCAGCGCCACTTCGTCAGCAACACCACCACCAACAACGTCTCTCTTCTTCGTCTTTGCGAGCTCTCTATTCCCTCTCAATCTTCACTGGCCACTCCACCGACCCAGGTAAGCTCTTCTCCCTCTCCCTCTTTCTCCCTCTCTCTTTCTCACCTCCCTTTCTACGCATGCACCCATAGTCACACACACAGTCAAACAAACACAAACACACCCCCACCCAGCCGAAACACCCAATCACAGTCACATACACACACATCATGGCACACCCAATATGTTAATCTAAGGTTTTGAATTGGGTGTTAATTTAGGGTTTTGAAATTGGGTGTTAATCCTCCTCAATTAAAGATTGATGGTGATTTTCTGTATTTTCTAGCGGATGTTGCAGCTATAGCAGTTGGTGTGTATGAAATTTCAGTTGTTCACATAGTACCAAATTCTGTTATACTTAAATATGATTCTGTTATAATCATGGTCTTCTTTCATACATTTTGGTCCATTATGTTTGATATGGTTATGTAAAGAATCGGAACATATTTTTTTTGCCTTATACAAAGATAGAGATTTCTTTTTGCCTTCGATAGTTTTTTGGTCTTTTGTCTGCTATAATTTAATTTATCACTTTTCAGGCTTTCTGGTATTGCATAATGCATTTTTCTTCAATCAAGAAAATGTGAAATAATTGAGTGCCTCTATCCCATTGCGATAAACAATGTCAATTGGGTCATTTGTATTTGCCCAAGGAATATTTTGATCTTGTCAAGATTTTCTGAGCAATATTGGTAGTGATCTTGGTCTATGCAAGTTATTTTAGTTTCTGTGGGTGACTTTAAATCTGGTTTGAAGCCATTCTCATCCTTCAGTCGAGGGGCAACTGCATGCACCCTGGTTTGATGGCTTTCTAGAAGAGATGTTAGACATTCACTCTTCTCAACACATTTCAAAGCATCAGGAAAGATAGGGATAAATGGAAGGGAATAAGAAATGGTACCTTAGCAAGGGAACATTACCAGTTATGTTACCAATCTATCCTCTTGATCGATTCTCTCATGTGTTTGCAGACCCATTGTCAAGATTGTCAATGGGACCAGTCGGGTCGGGTTTCTAAACCGTGTAAATTTTTTGTTGTTGAAATTTGCTTAATTTATGTAAGATCCATTTATAATTGTATGTATTGGGTATGTGTCATGCGTAACTTTGTTTAGCCTTTTTTTTTTTTCAAAAACAAAACTTGTTTAGTTAGTTTATGTTGTGTATCTAGATTTATTTCAACCAATTTCGTTGACAGGTTTATCAGAATCACTTGTACACTGGCCGAATCCGTTAAGGTTAAACTCAAACCTATGTTAACTCTTGTGTTAATTTCATATTAGATTAGCGAGTAATGTTTCAAGGAAACTTTCAGTCACCATAAAAGGACTTCGTATTTTACCTGAAGAATATATGTGACCTATCTACTTTTATACCTTGAAATATTAGCAGTAAAATTAATCTATTGTGATGTGCACATCACGCTTTCAAGTTGCAAACAATTTCTCTGCACCGGAGAAAAAATTACGATCTAACCTTTTCAAAGACCTCATATTATTTGAAATCTATTATGTTACAACAAACGCTTATTGACCATTTACAAATTAGTAAAATATAAATTGTTCATATCAACTACCTTAAGTCGAGTTTTTTTCAATATAATACTATTGTGATTTAATAATATTTTGTTCCTTTTAGTGTTAATTTGAAATATGTGTTAATGTTAGTCGTTGTGAGTTTGATAAAATTTTCTGTCTTTTTTGCCTCCATATATTTTTTTTTCACTTTCATGGTGTGTTTTTCATCGTATTAAGTCTGATAAATGTCGATTACTCCAAATCATCAGGAATTTGTAATTTGTTGGAATTTTTTGTTTATTGTGTTTTAATTTACATCCTTTTATATCAACATTGTTTCTCTCATGGCGGCACTACTTTAAGTGCAAAATTAGCGATTTTTCTTGCTTTTTGCTGAGCAAACCTTCCCCATTCTCCTTCTCTCTATCTCTCTAGATCCCTCAACCCACAACCACCCACAGTTGCCCCTAACCAGGCAGGAAGGCATTTGGTTTGCAGGCATGAAGGCGTTCGGCCCTCCTCTACACAGGAATGCTAAGAACTTTAACCCAGTAATTTCATTGTTAGGGTTTTGTTCTTACTTTTTGATAAACAATAGGAGTGGTAATTGGAAGATGGATGTTCACAGTTGGAAAGAATGTGCACCCATTCTACCCCCGCCTCTTATCTGCCCTCTTCTACACACTCATCACCCATAATCAGCATGTCTTACACACACACGCCCTTCACTCTGTTAACCCCATCTCTGTACGCTAACCTCTTCCCTCCCTCTCTATCTCTCTCTCTCTCACACAGAGAACACATGTTCTTTATCCTCTACCTCTTTCACCCATTTCTCTCATCTCTCTGCAGAGATCAAGCAACTTTGGGCAACCCTCTCACCCTCCAAGGTTAGTCTACTTCTCTCCCCCTATTCTCTTTATCTTCTTAGTTGTTCATCCACAAAATACACCATACATCATGCACCACTCACACACACCCTCTCTCCCTAAACACTTTGTTTTCCTACCCACCCACCCACAGAACACACACATAGCAACACACTCATATTACCCTTTACCACAGTTACCACGTGTTCGATGAAATTTCTCAAAGACCCACGAACATACTACATTCGCTGCCACCACCACAGGTAACTCCCGTTCCACCCCTATCTTTGACTATTTCTTTTCACCTCTCTGTACTCACACGCACAACACAACACAACACACATACACACCCAACACAGGCACACATCATACATAACAACACACACACACACAAAATAGGGGTATGCCACAACTTAGTGGAAGTGGTATTGAAGTGAAGGTGGTTAGTGGTCTTTCGAGAATTTTTGGATTTAGAGGCTGGTGTATAGCAAAGAAAGTATGGTTGGTGGTTAGTGGATAGCAAAGAAAGTGGTGGGTGGAACATGAGCTAGGTGGAGTGCACAATTTCACATGACACTATTACACAAGTAAGACAATTTTTCCTCTTATTTCATTTCTTTTCCCTTAAAATCCCAATTTTGTTGGTGATTCACTAAAAAATAGTTGGTTTTTGTTTGACAGTTGAAAAAAAGATTGTGGGTTTATTTGGTTCCAAAGTCTTGCTGAGTGAGATAGTTTTCCACTAACCAAGATCACTCGCATTTTTCATCTCATATTCTAGGAAACATACTTGCTTATTTATCTAAAATGTGCTTGTGGCACTTGTGATAAAATTTGGGATAGTGTTATAATTATCAATTTTATGTTGAATCCAACTAACGATAAAAGTAAGGGGTCTTATGTTTCGGATTTAAAATTATTTTATTTTGCCTCACATATTTCGATAATTTGATATGTTTCAAATATTTTCAGGTATACAAGGAAGGATATGAAGATGAAGTTGAAGGTGTTTCTCTATTTGTGCATGTGTGTATTTTTTGTGTTTCGTCTTTTGTATAGTTAACTAATTATACATGGTTATGATGGTTTTGTTTTGGTGATTTGGATAAACATGATTATGGTGATTATGATGATATGTATAATTGTAAGTTTTAGAGATAGGTTTAGATTTTTTTTGGCTTCTATTTTTAGAGAAAATTCTGCCCAAATTCCTTGAAATTAGTAAGGACTAGCTTAATGTTTTGGTGGTTGGATATGTGTTGATGATTGGATATCTATTGATTATTGTGGTGATATGGTGAATTATGATGATTGTTATGAGTTCCTATATTTAGAGAAAATTATGCCAAAATTTCTGGATATTAGTATGGACTACCTTGATTTCAAATTGACAGATTGTTTTAGGTTACAAAGAATCTTTACGTAATGTAGGATTCTTCGAGTTTTAATTTTATTTTTCGTTATGTCGTGCCTTCAGGCACGGGTAATTACTAATATATATATATATATATATATATATATATATATACATCTATGTGTGTGTATATATATATACATATGTATTGTGTGATGTATGTGTGAGTATATATATATCTATGTGTGTGTATATTTATATACATATGTATTGTGTGATGTATGTGAGTATATATATATCTATGTGTGTGTATATATATATGGCTGTGTGTTTTTGTTGGGTGAGAAGGTAGTAGAGAAATGGTTGTTGCGTGAGGAGAGAGCCTTGTGTGAAAGGATAATGGAGAGAGAGAGTTGTTGGGTGAGAAGTCGATGGCCGTAATTGCCTGGTGTGATAATTTTTTTTTTATCAAAAATGATAAGTTAAAAATTGATTTTATGAATTATTGTCAAAATACGTTTTACTATTTTTTTGTTCTTTAAAACTATTTTCAAAAATATATAACCAAACAGGTTTTACGATCTAAAAATTTTCAGATGCTGTTTTTTGATATGCAAACTAAACAGGTCCTTGTTTTTTAGAGCAAGTTCTGTCCAAATTGTTTTGGTGTTTATTGTGTGCAGAAACTTATTTGGTCTACTAAATGCATTATGTGTGCCTTTTTTCTCTTATTAATGCCCATTTATTTTTGTAATGGTCAATTTTTTAGTTACACGATATCTTCGGACATAGTCATGATCTAGTTACATCATATCAATACCATTTTTGCTTCAAGGTTGGAATAAGTTGTGAATCTATTACCAAGTCGAGTGTCCTCTTGTCAATTTTATCCTAGCACCGATCAGGTTTGACTTTATATCACCTATCTATCGAATAGGAATGTTTGTAGCATACGTGTTGTTATTTGATATTACAATATTGGACTGGTGTTATAAGTCCCAACCCTATAATTTGATCCAACCATGGTAATTTAGTACCAGAATCAAACATGCCCTAAATGTTTGACTTGAAAATGAGAGACACCCCAAATATGTGACATTTGACGTGGGTGATATGGTAATATTGAATTCCAACCCCTACCATTTTCTTACCCACACAATTTGTGATACCATGAAATGGAGACACGTGGCACAAAGGATGGAATCCTAAATACCCAAGTCAACCTGATGGAATCAAGATGGGGTAGGGCAATAAGGATCATTTTGGTTTATAAAAACATGCAACTTAATAGGCAAGGGGCTATGAGCAATGGTCATTATTAGTGATGACAACACCAAAAGAGATCGTTGCATACTGCCTAGGATGAGTTGATATCGGTTCAGTAATAAAGCACAAGAATAAAAGTTCTTGAACAAACATGGCCGATACATCATTTGTCATTCGAAGGAGACTAACTCAATAGGAATCTAGGAAAAGTTGGTGGACTTTAAATCCGAATTTGCTAAAATAAATTATGACATTTTCTAAAACTTTCTTAAAATGAGAAAATTGTTTTATACAATGCCAAAAAGATATAATTTGCTCAAAAACAAAATTAGGTAATGACAGAGCCATGAGTTTTGTTCCTTGGAGGAATTCGAAATTAGTGAAATTGTAGAATTAGAAATTACAAACTAACCTCATAAAATTGAAACATATACTGTTTGTAGGACAATTGGGGGAATTTAATTTCATTTTTTCAAAGATAAATTATGAATGTCCTAAAACCTACCCAAACTAGTCAGATTGCTAATTTGATTGCCTAAACGACTGAAAAATAGCTTACAAAATTATTACTCGCTTAAGACATAAGTACAATTAAGAATAAGACAATGCAAGAATTGATAGTGGTTCGACTTTCTTGACTTATTCAACTCTTCTCAATGGTAGAGGAATTTTCTAAGACAACCCTAACAATGAGGACACCGAGAGGGTGCCATGTGTGTCAGAATATTATACTCGTTCTCCTCCTCTCCTACACACATACAAACTACTGTTTGTTGATGCATGTGTGTGCCTTGTTATATTCTAAAAACATTTTGTAAAACATAATTATTACTCAAAAGCTAGTATTTTCATGAAGTCAGAAAATTACAATAGTACTATATGGACTTAATTTGTTAATCTAATTAGTTGACTTCATATATTATTGTTCTTAGTTTGGTAGTGGGTACTACCCAATGCTATGGTTTTTCTTTTTTTTGGCACGATAATGTCAATAAATAATTAGACTAACAAATTAGGTCCAACTAGTGTTACACTAAAAATTATAAACCAAATTGAAGAATGATGGAACCAAAGAAATCCATACACAAGTCCTTTATGTTTGACGTTGAAATCAGTTAGCAAAGTAGGGCACATGCTTGCCAGATGCCTTATCCACTGATGAGCTTAGACATACCTCAATACATCACCCATCTTTATTTGTATAGAGAGAGAGAGAGAGAGAGAGAGAGAGAGAGAGAGAGAGGAGTATCTAGTTGTTACCCATCCTCATTTCGAGTTCGAGTATTTGAGACACACCATGCATGCTGGGCCGAGATTTGGGATCAGCACACAAGCATGATAGTGCAAGCTTCAGAATAGCTTCCAGATCTGCTACAATCTTTTGGTCTCTGGGAAATGAAAGACGAGGATCTAACTCCTCCTGTAGTTGTATGCCTTGGCGGGCTGATGGGTGCAGAGAGGGAATGAGTTCCCGTGGATGTGATCCCTTCAGAACTTCAAGTGCAAGTACACCAAAGCTATAAACGTCGCATTTTTCTGTCACAGCCATGGTGTAAGAAAATTCTGCCGCAGAAATTGTGCAATAGAGGGATGGAAAAGAGGTTAGTTCAGTACTCAAATGAAGGCACTTTAAGAACAAACAAGCTGCACCCCATGTAGGGGTGTCAATTGAGTTGTGTCGTGTCATGTTTGTGTTATGTCATTTCGATTTCATGTCATATTTCATTTCATATTCGTGCCAATAGAAAATTTTACTAATTCTAAAACAATTCATTCTATATTAGATCAATAAATAAAAAATAAGAAATCATAATTATATTCTCACAAGATCAATAAATGGGTTATTCATGTTTTAGTTTAACACTAAATTGATCAGTTTATTGTTTATGTTAATTAATCGTGTTATTTTCGGGTTCGTGTCTTATCGGGTTTGTGTCATTTTTGTGTTAGGACGTAAAGTTGACACCCCTACATCTCAGTATTAAAAAACGTACAGCATGTTAAAGACAGCTTATAACATTGATTGCAGACTGTATGTTAAAGTTACCTGGAGCAATGTATCCAAATGTGCCTGCCACTGTGGTCCAGTTTGAAGAACCTTGCTTTAAGAACCTTGCAGTGCCAAAATCTGAGACATGAGCCTCAAGTTCTGAGTCCAGTAAAACATTTTTGCTAGATATGTCTCGGTGAATGATCGGAGGCATGCAATCATGATGCATATAAGATAGAGCATATGCTACACTTTTAACAACTTTCACCCTCTGTGCCCAGTCTAGCTCCTTTGCCCCTTTCTCACTGCTTAAAATATTTGCCAAGCTTCCTCTTTCCATGAACTCGTAAACCAGAAAGCTGTGCCTCCCATGAGAACAGAAGCCATAGAGTTTCACAATGTTCCGATGTCGGATTTCTGTTAGAGTTGCTATCTCACTTGTGAAACTCTTCAAGTCCTCAATCTCCATGCCTTCGGTTGGGGAGCTCAGCTTTTTCACTGCCACTACTTGACCGCTCGGTAGCTTTGCTTGATAAACCTTGGCTGATCCTCCTACCCCGATACAATGGATGTCGTCAAAATCATCTGTGGCATTGATGATGTCTTCATACGCGACTTTCCCATCAAAATTCCTTATTGAAAAGAGGTTTTTACTCCTCAAAGGATACTCATCTTCTTGCTGATTCCTTCGATATTTGCAGAAGTAAACTACAATACATCCAAGAATCACTATGGCAAAGAATAATGAGCCTACTGCAGAAACAACAATTATCATAAGTTTGTGATCTGTATCTCTGGCATTCCTTTTTGCAGATGTTGAATTACACGGCCTCAAATCATGAATTTCGCCACATAAAGCTTTGTTATTTGAGAAAGCTTCTGGTGGAGAGGAACGAAAGGCATTGCTGTCAGGAAGAGGACCCTCTAAACAATTGTAGGACAAGTCAATGGCTGACAAGCTGAGCATTTTACCAAGTGAATCGGGTACTGTACCAGTAAGGTTATTGTGGGAGAGATTCAGATTTTCTAAAACTTTGAGGTCACCAAGCTGGGGTGGTATCTCTCCACTAAGTAAATTGTGACTCAGATCAAGGAAATTTTGTAAGGCTGAAAGAGTACCAATATTATGAGGGATGGTACCATTTAAGAGATTATTACTCAAATTCAAAGACAACAATCTGAAACAATCCCCTACTTGATCTGGAATTCGCCCTATAAGCATGTTTGATGATAGATGAAGCTTTTGCAGCTCAGGAAGTCCTCCGATTCCCATAGGAATGTAACCCGAAAAATTGTTGTTGTTCAAGATTAGAGAGGATAAGGCAGATAGCTTCAAAATTTGTGTGGGTATTTCTCCAGAGAGTTGATTATACGAGAGATCAAGCTCACCAAGTTTCTTCAATAGACCAATCTCTTCTGGGATTTTTCCATCAATCATATTCCCCGCAATCTTTAATACTGTTAAATTCTGGCATTCGCTCCATTTTGATGAGATGTTGCCTCGCAATCTGTTATAGCTCAGGTCAATGTAAGTGAGGTTTGGATATACTCCAAAATCTTGGTCCACATTTCCAGTTAGCGTGTTATTTTCAAGACGGACTCTGTATAAACTTGTGCAGTTCTTCAGGCTTTTTGGGATAGGTCCAGTGAAATTGTTGAAGGCTGCAGTGAAATTTACAAGCTTTCCACCTCTACACATTTGTTGTGGTAAGTGACCAGAAAAGTTGTTCACCGCCAAAGAAAAGACCACTAATGATGATAGATTTCCTATTTCCTCTGGTATTGGACCGGACAATTTGTTTATAAACAAGCGCAAATCAATCAATTTCAGGCTTCCGAAATTCCTGGGGATATTACCGGAAAATTGATTTTCGTTCAGGCGTAAAGTATCCAGCTTGCTTAGGTTGCCCAAAGATGGGGGAATGGGACCAAAAAAGTAGTTATTATCTAGAATTAGTGCTTCCAAATTCTTCATATTTCCTACTTCAGATGGAATACGCCCACCAAGCATGGTAGTTTGGGCGAGAAGTCTTTGGAGACTAATTAGGCCAGTTTTGGCCGGGCTTGTCCCGTCAGGGAACAAGCCTGACCAGAGTTTTCCGGTTAATCCGTTTCGGGACACATCGATCTCAACAACCTTGGTAAGATTGCCAAGAGATATCGGAACTGTTCCGTTGAGAGAATTTGTGGAAAGATCAAGGAATTGGAGGTTGGAAAGCATTCCGATATCGGCAGGTATGGGGCCAGTGAGCTTGTTGAATTTGAGGTCGAGGCGTAGTAGGTTTGGAAAAGAAGAGAAATTTAAATGGAGAAGGGTACCCTGTAAACCAGTGTATGCCAGGTTCAGTTCAATTACATTGCCAACCTTGTTGCAAGTAATTCCCAGCCATTTGCATGGGTTTGAAGCTGTAGAATTATTGCTTGCTGGATTGACCCATGAACTCATAATCGATTGGTTTCCAAGGCTTTGTTTCCATTTGAGAAGAGCTTCAGCTTCTGTGTTTTGACTTGGTTCTGCCCTGCAAAAAGGTAACAGAAGAACTACCCAAGCAGCAATTGCAAGACACTGATATTTCACTGGGTTTGCCATAGTTCTCTGGCTTTGCTTTTTTGGGTCCTGTTTTGAAAGAGCACTCAAAGCAATCTATAAGGAGAGTTAGAGGAGTAATGTTATTAAGACATAATTTAATATTTGTTGACTTAACCATGCTATATCCAATAGCATTATTGTGGTTATAACAGATCTCTGAACTAGTTTTTGTACATTTTGACTAATTTTCTCTTCAATCTGATCAAAAGTTGATCATTCATATCAGAACTAAAGAATTAATGAGAGATAAATTTATCAATATTTGACCTCAAATGAGTAGTCAAGTTTTAAACTCAAGTCATCTGGAATTATAATTCGTTCTTGTCTCCATTGGCTATCTATTGGTTTGCAACCTGAATTTCTTCAAATAGTAGCAATATGTCCCAATTACTAAATGGTGTCACACTTTTCGTATGTTGACATCCCACGTGACATGTACATGGTTTTGAAAAATTATTTTTTAGAGGGTGCAGTATTTGCTTTCCACACTTGGAATGTTGTTACACCCACTTAGACATAGGAGTTTTGGAACAGTGAAAAATATTTCTTTCCATCTATTTTTCTTTCCATTATTTTCTATTCACCCTACTTTCCATCACATCAAACAAGGGGTTAAAGTCTTTCAATGGTCAAGTTATATTATAAAAATAGAATCTTACAAGACAAAAATCTAAATGATACCTGCCAATGTAAATTCTTCTTACCTTGATTAAATAAAATAGAAAATCTAAAATTTGTGGGGCAAAATTAGCCCCCACAAATTGACTTCCACATTCAATTGGAAAAAAATTTCCACTCGGACTTTAGATGTAAGGAGTGATGGCAAAGTCAGATTTTTGGTCATGATAGGTCTATTAGTATGCAAGAAGACGTTAATTTTTGAAAGAGATGCAGGAAGACCGGAGAGAGCGATGTTCAATAATACTATTTTGTACATGAATGCCATTTTGTACCCTAGAATTTTTTGAAATTTTTTACTTTGTCAACTCAAATTTTAGAAATACCATATTGTACCTTGAATTTTTTCAACAAGCAGTTCTTGCGTCACATTTTGGGTAACCTGTTCTGGAAGGTATGATACAATGTGAATGATTTTGAGAGAGATGTTAGTGATCATTGGATGAGTCTACATAAGACTGTCAAATAAAATTATTGAAGCATTACTCAATCTTTACGGACTAAAAATTGAAATGATGTGTTGGGAAATGTTGTTAGACATTTGCAAACTTTAAGGGTCAATGTAAGTTTTTTTTTTTTTTAACTCAGATGAAACAAAATAGAAAATTTAAAATTTGTAGGGCAAAATTAGCCCCACAAGTAAAATTCTTCATTCAAATGGAAAGAGATGCCGCCCGGACTTTAGATGCAAGGAATGATGGCAAAGAAAGATTTCTGGTCTTGATAGGCCTTTTAATATGAAGACTTTAATTTTTGAAAGAGATGCCGGAAGACCGGAGAGAGAGCTATGTTCAATAAATTGTACTTTGTACCCGAATGCCATCTTGAACCCTAGAATTTTTTAAAATTTTTTATTTTGTCAACTCAAATATTAGAAATAACATATTTTACCCTGAATTTCTTCGACATGCTGTAGCCATATGCCCCCAACTAGTATAATGTGCCACATTTTGTATATATTGATTGACATCCCATGTAGCACGTGCCTGACTTAGATGAACCAAATTTTAAGTAGGATTGGTAATCGAACCAAGTTTGTAGAGCTTATTTTTCTAAATGAGCCTAATTAATTATTCAATTTCAGCTCATTTAAAAAATAAGTTTTGTCCGAGCCAAGTCAAGTTGAATCTAAGTAATTCGACTATTTTATATACAAATGAGTCGAGTTTTATAAGCTTTGTCTTCTAAATGAGTCTAAAATTTTATTCAAACTCGATTCGTTTAGAACACGAGTCGAGCCCGACATCGAGTCTTATCCAAACCAAGCTCGAGTAACTTGACTCAATTTTCAGCCTTGTTTTTTTGAAAAATGATATTTAAACTTAATTAGTTATACTTGTTGGATTAAAAGGCGACGCCATCTGCTATCGAAACTCACAATTGATTTAATGGTTATATTGAATTAGATTTTCAAATTAAACCCGGAAATAGGTCCAATAGCATTACATAATCTTTGAGGACAAAATATTGAAATGATGTGTTGGGGAATGTTGTTACACATTTGCAAACTTTAAGGGTCAAGGTAAGATTTTTTTTTTTTAACTCAGATGAAACAAAATAGAAAATTTTAAAAATATTTCAGGGGCAAAATTCTATTGGCCACACAAATTAAATTGAATAGTACGATTCAGTTGAAAAATAGGCTATACCTACCACCTAAACAGAAAAGAAATAATGGTTGATGGTATAGTCAGATTCTTGTTGCCTTTTTCATACGCAAGGGACTTCCATTTGGAGTGGTATCCTCTACGGTATATATTTTTTTAAAGTTTTTTTTTAAAATATTATTTATTATATATTCAACTAGGATCCATTGTATAAAAGTAGATCCTTCATTCATCAAGGATAGATAATGTCCCAAGAAGAGAATTGAAGATAAAGTATATTACAGATGATCTGAATTCGGACGATGTTCAATAACTTTATTAAGTTGATACACATATGCTATTGAGATTTAAAATATTTGATTTAATTTACTGATCTAATAACGTGTCAAAAGATTGAGTCCCAATGATTAAATCAAAAAAGTTGTTGTCACAACAAAATCATTGGACAATATCATTGTTACATCGTTAGTTAGCATATGAATAGTCGGTTATTATAATTTTAAGTCTATAACAAAAAAAGAAAAGATCTATAGAAAATAAAGAGAAGCGTAGAGTGTGCCACGAACTCAGAATTTTTGAGTTCAACAATTGTGGATGAACTGATATTTGTGATTTACAAATAATTGAAATTTATAGTATAAGAATGAGTTGAATATATTTCTGTTTTGAGAGGGTCGTCATCATTAAAATACAAAGTGTATTTTGCCAAACTTCCAATTTGATTTCAATCAAAGAAGAATCCCAAAAATCTGCCAGACTTAAAAACCGAAAAGACTTCACTTGGACAAAATAAGAATCAAATATTCAACACAGCAGACACGCTTGTAAAATTTTCAAATTGTTAAGCTCTCCTTTCATATTCAACATGAGCTGTGCCTCTTTGTTTGGTAGGCTAAAGCTTAATTCCTTTTTTTTTTAATTCAATAATTAGGGGTGTTTTAGTTAGTTTATGTGCACCTCAATTAATTTTCTAGCCGATTTGATTAAAAACAAGTTATCCACACCGAAATTATGGTAGTCATGAGGGATAAATACCTCATGGCTTGATTGTCAAGACTAAAGCTTAATTCATTTCTAATATAATAGATAAATATTAGACTTTTTAGAGGCGGTTTAAAATTGTGGACTTTTGGGAAAAGAAAAACAGGCGCGTTCTTTTTTAGGCTGAAAGGAAAATTAAACATATAAAGACTAATTTACCTTTAATGACATAAATATCTATATTACAAAATAAACAATAACGAATGACTTAGGAGTTCAACTTGGTATATAAAGTCCTAAACGTGCTTCTCGCTAACCACCCCCCCCCTCCCCAACACACACACACACACCCACCCACCACCACCACCACAAATAAAACAACCCAAAAGAAAAAGAAAAGGCCTAATAAAATGGCTTCTTCTAGGAAGATTTTCAAAGTTTGGGAAGTTCTCTTGATAATTATGCTTATGTTTTCTGCTGTAGTGACTGCAAGGGAACTAGCTGAAACATCCAACCCTAGCACAAATGGTAAGTTTTGCCTCCTCCATGGTCTTTCACATTTCAAGTTTATGCCGGAGGGAGATAGCTAGGGTGTTACTTGTGTGTGTGGAGGAATATGGTGTAGTTTAATGTTTGGATGAATATCATAAATAAAACCCTTATATTATGTTCTTTTTTTTTGAAATGTCTTGTAAACTTTAATTGTCTCAATTTGGATATTCAATTTCTAAAATCGTTTTGTTAATATAAGAATTAAGGTCTTTTGAGACAAGTTTTTTTTGCTGCAGCAGTGTTCTCCATCACAAAAAAGTGTGTTTTAGAGAAAAAAGAAGTTTTTTTTTTTTTTTTTGGGCGGTGGTGCTGTCATAAAAATTTATTTGCTACCGGAAATATTATTTGAGACGGGATGTTGCAGTCAAAATTTTTTTTTGAGACTCTACTTATTACGGCAAAAGTGTTGTGACAGTATGCCTGGTCATAATAATTATAATCTCAAAAAGTCTTTTGTGGCAGCAACGACTGTTATCTCCAATAGTATTTGTGGTAACAAATAAACTTTTTATGATAGTATCACCACCCATAAAAAAAATTTCTCCAAAACACACTTTTGTGAAGGTAAACACCGCCATTGTAAAAAACTTGTATCAAAAGATCATAATTCTTATAGTGGTCTAAATACATTTAGGTGGAAGAGGGTAAAGAAATGAAATGAGTGAATGTATTCAATGTTGTGTCAAAAAGTCTTTGTGGCGGCAAACTACTATCTCAAATAGTATTTGTGACAGTAAATAAATCTTTTATAATAAAATTAACGCCATAAAAAAAATTCTCCAAAACACGTTTTTTTTATGTAGCTAAACAGTGCTGTTGCAAAATATGTCTCAAAAAACTCTAATTCTTATAGAGGTCTAAATACATTTAGGTGGACGAGGGGAAAGAAATGAAATGAGTGAGTGAATTGAATGCTGTCATTGTTTTTCTATTCCAGGTACAAAGGTTAGGTCCCCTGCTCGGCATAGAGGAGATTATCCCCGGGAGCGCGTCTTTGCTCTTCCGCCACCAAGGAATGATCCATGCTTGAATATATTATAGGGAAACGTCACATTATGCTTTGAAACTACTTAAATTTCGCTTTTTGCTTTAAAAATTAGTAGTCTCACCTTGGAACGTAATGTTTTGTGTTTTACCATACCAGCAGTGTGACACAAAAGCAGCACGTCATTGCTTTTTTCATCCATGTGAGTAGATGAAAAAAAACGACTGACATGTTATTTTGGAGATTCTTTGCTATAGTTTATTATAAAATAAGATGTAATGTGCGACTTTTAATTTTGAGAATATAAAATAAAAATTATAATATTTATAAGAAGTTAAAAGTGTTAAATTAATGTATTATTATGCACAATAAATATTGGGTACACACA
>CAUOFW020002922.1:0-5000 GCA_963454935.2 Ilex paraguariensis
CTCTGGCCGCTGATACCCGTTTTCACCGCGGCATAGGAAACAACTCTTCGCCGATGCCTGATCATCCCAGATTTTCATTATGTCCTGTGGTGTTGGGAACTTTATTTTCTGGTGATAGGATAAGTGGACCACCTTTAATGCATGCAACCACGATCTCCCCATAATAGCGGTGTAAGGGGAGTCGGAGTCCACTACTACAAATTCTACTAGCATGGTCATCACCCCCGCCCGTACCATGAGGATGATTTTTCCAAGGGGAAGGGGCGTTGGAACCATTGAAACCGATGAGGGGGGTTTTAACGGGTTCCAGATCCTTCTGAGAGAGTCTCATCTTGCGGAAGAGATGATCGTACATTACCTCGGAAGAACTGCCTGAGTCCACCAAGATCTTCTTGGCGTCGAACTTCCCGACTCGCAAAGTGATCACCAATGCATCCTCGTGGGGGAGGACTACCCCGCCAAGATCAGCATAAAAAAATTGGATAACCTCGGCACCGCTCCGCGGCTTCTTGGGCGGTCGCTCATCACCCCTTTCGTCCACCCTGACTGCTTGAGAGACCCTTTGTAACTCGGCGCAGAGGGAGTTATATGTAGGTCTTTCCACTGTGTAGGCATGAATAACATCAATTACGGGTGCTACCTCAGCTCACTCACTCCCTCGCCGACCCCGGGACGACCCCTGTTGATGAATTCCCCGAGGTGTCCGTCTCGCACCAACTGCTCGAGGAAGGATTTATAAACCTTGCAATCCTCTGTCAAATGGCCGAAATCTCTATGATATGAACAACGGAAGGCCGCATTCCTTGTCGACGGGTCTCCAAACATCCTCGGGGGCCACTTGAAGTAAGGTCTATTTTTATTTTGGGAAGCATCCTGTGAATGGGCTCGTTGAAGACCGTGTTTACTCCCTGAAAGAATAAGCGAGTTAGAGGTGGAATAGGCCCTCCCCTGTGGGCCGGCTATTCCCTCTCTCTTTTTCTCGGCACCGTGGTCCTACTTTCGGGCGCGACTGATTCTTCCTCCACTCGGACATATTTGTTAATCCAAGCCATCAAGTCTTTCATGTCCGCTAGAGCCTTCTTAGTCAGTGATTTGTACAAATCAGTGTCCCAGAACAGCCCTAGCCTAAATGACACCGTGGTCAATGCCTCCGAACATACCTCCACCTCGTTCACTTCATCCCAATACCGGACGACATATTGTCGGAGTGTCTCTCCTCCTTTCTGCCTAAGCATCAACAGAGCGCCGATGTCCTTCAATTTCTTACTACTGGTGATGAATCAAGCTATGAAGAGCTTCGTCAACTGTTTCCAGGACCTAACATTCTCAGGAGCAAGGTTCTCATACCACCTCATGCCCGTGTCCCTTAGGCTCATGGAAAAAACTCGGCACAACACTTTTTGGTCAGTATTATAGATTGACATCAATTGTCTGTATTGCCAAAGGTGGCTCTCGGGATCGATTTTTCCATCATAGACTTTGAACGTGGGACGATAAATTTCTTCAGCATCTCGACCTCCCTGATAGCCCGGACGGACGGTGAGATAACTTCGTCTGAGTAGACCTTGGGCTCATGGTTGCGCAGAGTAATGAAGGGGACCCTGGGATCCTTGTTTGATCTCTCCCCTCAAGGCCTATGGGGTATGGACTCTGCTTGTGATTCGACGGCTCCGACGCCCTCGGGTATCCCTCGGCGCAAGTCCCACCTGGACTGGCTTACCTTCTAGCCCGATTCTTACTTCCCCTTGGAGGCCGAGAACCCTCCTTGGTGGTTACGTCCTTTGGGCGAGTGCCTAATCCAATATTTCCTGGAGGGCCAATGCCAGGGGGGTCTAGACAGGTTCTGGCTAGGCACCTGGTCCCTGAACCCGCGACTATGCTCACCCGCGCTCGCTGACTGCTCGAAATTGTCAAGACGTTGCTGGACTTTGGCGTTTTCCCTTTCAAGCTGCTTAATATGTTTGCCCATTCACTTTTTCACCATCTCAACGATGTCATGGGCCATGAGGTCACACCCCCTAAGGCCCTGATCCATAGGGAGCGTTCTTTGCGAAGAATGTCCCACCTCATCTGATTGGCCCGATGAACCCGGCTCCAGAAAAATTGAAATTCGAACGGCATCTGCGTTCCTGGCCCGTACACCTGCTCCCTCACTCTGAGATCGAGTGTTCACCATCAGACGATCGTTACCGGGAAAAATGTCTTCGTTCCAACAGACGGCATCAAATTGCACGGGATAATTCCTGCAATAGTATAAGGCAGCGATCTCCAAGCTGACGAACTTGAAACAACAGGGTCAGAAAAAAGGGGGCCAGACGAGTGCCTGGCTAATCCCTTCTGAAGCTTAAGTCAGTATAAGGTCGAAGGGTTTTGCTCAATAGACTATTTTTCTGGTTCAAGTTTGCGTACCTTTGTCCATTTTTCTGGAGAGTTTTTATACCTGAATTAACAATGATTGTCAAAGATCTTCAGTCTTATCTGGACATCTTACTTCAGACACACCATTCATTGTGCAATGAGTGTTTTCTACTCACGTCTCCTCCTATTGAATGCTAGGAAAATAGGGTAAATGCTCGGCCAAATGCCGAGCATTTATGCCACTCCCCGAGTACCCAAATCCCCCAGATCGGCATCCGACATCAACTGAGCATTGAATACTCGGGGGGAACAGTTTCTCAGGATAGCCGATCGCGTCGTCTCGGTGTATCAGTCATTAATGCTTAGCCATCATGACAGTAGGCTTAGACTCCCAGAGGACAAGTGCTAACAAGCGCACATTTATTTGTCTTATCACTATCACTCATTCCGCCATAAATGGGAGGTCACATCTCATTAAATACGATACTAGCTGTCGTACTCGACTGCTCCGTGTCACCATACCTCGACTTACTTCCTCGACACCTTTTGGATATCCCAACGACTTTATTATTTCACGTGTCAATCCGGGGCTGTAGAACCACCTAGAATCCCGCCACATTACATATCTAAGAAGTAGAATCCAAATGTATATAATCAAGAGAAAGGGTTTGTTAGTGCAATAGGGATGAGACATTTCAAAAGTGTGGAGATATGGTGGAGTTTAGAGGGTCCCCAAATACTAGGGTATGTGTTCGAGAGGGGTATTGGAGGACATGTAAAGAGGGCAAGGACGAGGTGATTAAATTGAATATTGTGTGACATCTACTCTGCTTTTGTCTTAATCTACGTTTGGGAAAATACAAGGATGTGTTACTGTGCTCAGGAAATTTTTTAAGTTTGTTTATAAAAAAATTAGTTTAAAAGATTTTACTCGAGCTCGAAAAATAGTTAAATTACTTGTATTCGGCTCTTTTTTGGTTTAACTCGAGTTTCGCTCATTTTTGCAAATGTGTTAAATTTGAATAATTTTTTAAACTTGTTTAAAAAAAATATGAACAGATTCAACTCTAATGTAAAAATCTAAGGACCCGAATTCGAAAGAAAAGGAAAACAAAGGATCAAACCTGACCCGAACCTCCAACCCAAAAACCTAAATCGGTGGGATTGTGCTTTGCATTGCTGTCCCTTCTGTTTCTCTCATTCTTAAATCTCTCGTCTCGTGTTGTGAATCAAAATCTTTTTTCGAGCAGTTTCGGTTTCAATTCTTCGCTCCCTCGATCTTTTTTTCTATGCGATTCAATAATTCTCCGATTTATATGTATTGATATTCATAATTAGGGTTAGGGTTTCGAGCTGAGAATAAGTGTTCATATCAGTCGATTTAATATTAGCAATAGCGATGTACGCTGATCGCGTAGAAGCTGGAACGAATAGGTCAGTAAAGGAGCGTCTTAATGGCAACGCCGCCGGCGATTCTGGTCGCGGAGAGTAATCACCGGTAAAAGGTTTGTTTTCTGTTTTTTTGTATATGAATTGATATCTTGTAATGCAAAAGCAGCAATGGAATAGTGAAAATTTCTAATCTGCTTATGCTGTTGTGGGGGGTTTGAATATGAAGAAATCTCAATCCAAAATCAAGATTTTACCACTATATCTGAGGCTTAAAGGCTTTTATTTGTTTGATAAGATAAAGCCTGTAGATAAGTCAATATTGCTTTATTCCTGCAGGCAGAGGCAAGATGACGACAAGTGGGAACATGATCTTTACGAGAATGATGAATCTCAAATTTCCAGTACGAATAGTTTGATATGAAAATTGCATTGAATTAAAGTCTACTGATGTAGTTTTATGATAATGTTGTTACTGTAGTTGTAACATAATTGTAGTAAGTTATTCATTTTTAAGCTTTATTTTGGGCAATTCTGATTTTTATTGTTATTGGCATGTAAAGATCGCAGAGTAGGTGCTAAAGATCTTCGTTTGAAGCTCCAGAAGAAAAACGCCGAGCAAGCAACTCGTAGTGTAAGGGGATCTGTAAGGGATCTGCGTGAAAAGCTATCTGGTATAGCATATTCGCAGCCTGTGAGCACTGATCCACCAAGGCCAAAACCAATGCTTGAAGGACATAATTTTGTTAGGAAAAGTGTCACAGTTGAAGCCCCCGTGCCAGAGACCAAAAAAATTGCCAGCTCTGTTACTAAGAAGAAGACTCAGCAAAAGGCAGAAATCTCTGAATTATCCTGTTTGTGCTAATAAGAGTTTAGTTTTTGTTTTCAACAATTCAAACTCAATAATGGGGATAATTTGTGGTGTGCTTTTAACTTGTTGCAGGCTGAATCGGTGGATAATTTCCTGCAGTCCCTGGGTCTTGAGAAATACTCGATCACATTTCAAGCAGAGGAAGTATGGCACCTTTTAGCGTTGTTGTAAACTCTAAGCACAAAGCAATTCAGAAAAAATATCTGAATGAATGTTATGTTATTCAAAACAAGCTGTTGGCTTTATATAAGCCTTACAAAGAGATAAGATTGAAAAACAAACAACCCACGTTCTACTGATCCTAATAACATGGTAAAATGACTAAAGAAATGGTCAGACTCTACCTACATATCCTAAATAATAGGATTTATTAACTGAATGA
>CAUOFW020002922.1:10000-42081 GCA_963454935.2 Ilex paraguariensis
AAAATCCATCGACATGGGAAACTTAAGAGATTCAGTTATCGTATTAAAATATCACTTTTAAATATGATATGCTCCAAAGTCCTCTCTCGTTCTTGCTTCTCCTTGACTGCCATCTAAGGGTAAGGGACTTAGCATGGTAGGAGGTCCCAATATAACTTGGTTGACGACTGGCTAGGTGATCCTTACTCTCCTTAATGTGTTACAAGTGCAGTGACTACTGGGTTGTGCTTGTAAAGTTTATTCTTTACCTCTTGAGAAATATAATCTCATCCATGATGCAAGTTATTTTTCAAAATTCTTGAACAGTTGGATTGTGGTATAGTTAAATCGATTGGTTTTTAAGAAAGAGGAGGCAAATATGCAATCCAGCTAAATTGATGGGCAAAAATATGTTGATATAGTTTGGCAAAGGGTTGGATTTGACTTGTCCATAAATTCATGGTATGTGTCAGGTGTTTTTCAAGATTCAGCATGAATTTCCAAATGCCATTTAGGGTAGAAAACTACTGAAGCTGCTAGGATTAAGCTCTATGTAGATGAAATAGAGGACAAGTAGTCAGCCCATTGGGTGCGAAGCACAGGATTCATTTCCCCGCCGACTTTCTCTTGATATGCAATCTGCTTTGTTCCATGTTCCTCCCATTTGGTTGCAGGCAAGTGTGCATTTTGCTTATGTACGGCAATTTTTACTGGCCAGACTCTCCTTTTTAACTCAAGCCGCATCTAATTTAATCTTACTTTAGTCCCAAGTGCCTTCTTCCTGAAGTCTTATACTGGATAGTTCTATTGTATTTCAACGTTCAAACCTCGACAATACTTGCACATGATAAAACAATCTCAGCCAGTTGTCTTGCATTATTTTTTCCCTTGGTGTCTCACGTAAGTTCCTACATATGCTTTTTTGATATTATCGATGTCACTCCCGACCCAGATTCTCTTTTGAACTGTGGACTTGGTAAATGTTCTGACCAAAAATTAGTAGCGAGTCTCCATCTAGGTCAGTTCAGTACATTATACATGATGGCTTCCCAAGGTGTACGCATCGCTGGTGATAGTCCTGGCACATATCTGATTAAAAACTTGAAATCCAAATTGTATTTCTAATTAGATCAGCTGGATAAGAATAGGATGCAATTGTGTTGGGGTTTCTCGCAGTTAACTCGAATCTGACTATCAACTATTCAATGTTGCAGAGCACTTAGTAACTTGGTAATTGTGTCTGCTCAGATGCTCCACATCCACATGCATGGCTTTTCTTGAACCATTTAACTCCACCAAGGACCCTATTTGTAGCTTTATTGTCTATGGATCTTTATGTATCATTTAGGATGCATATTCATTCAAATGCTCCAGATTCTTGATTGTGTGCTTCCCCCTTGACCTTCTAATCATTCACCTTGGTTGTTTCAGGGTCCAAGAAAGAAGATTCTTCTGGCATTGGAGTCGAAAGACTGACAGTTGGAGTGGACCACAGTTCAGTTGCTTGTTTTCCAAATCCCATTTACTTTGTCCAGTATTCCACAAAAGGCAGGCGTGTGTTTTAACTGGTACAAGTCTGTATGTAATTTATAATTTTTCGGATGTATTTCTAGAAGTGGCTTCAATGAGCTGGTCATTGGTTCCAAACCATTGCAACACTGATAGCTTGGGATACTGCTCAAAATTAATTTAGTGAACATGTAGCTTTTTTGGCATGTTTCCGGCAGTCGCCAGAGGACGGTATATTTCAGTTTGATTTGGTTTTCCCCTTACCTTCGGACACTGGAGTGCAGTTTCTGGAAAACTATTTTTTGTGTATAGAAACTACCGCGTGTATGTTTTGGTCTGCTGGGTGGGTGGGAGGGTTTTTTTTTAGTGTGTGTGTGTGTGGGGTGTTGGGGGAAAGGGGGAAAGAAGAGTGTCCCAGGCGTGCATGGGGGAGTGAAGTAATGATGGTGGAGGTATAAGATACCGAATGAATCATTTGATGCCAAAGTTATATGTTTGTAAGGTATGGATGGACTAAGAACGCCATTATAATGATGTAGTGCTGTTTGAACTGTGTGAAATGCGTAGTCCTCGTTGTCTATGGAAACTACTCGGGCATCACGGTGATGGTTTGATTAGTTTGTGGTGAGCTCGTTGTTCATGTAATGTGTTTTTTTCATGTTAGCGAATGGGTATACGTCCATTTCGTGTCTTCCAACTTTATACCAACTTACTTTGTATGAATGAGGCATTTTAGGTGATCAGGAAATTATATTTTTGTTAAAGGCCAAGATTAGTGTCGGCTTAGCACAAGTAGGGCCATGGGGCATTGCATAATGAAGTTCGTTGAGGGATCTTCTGCCCAAAGTTTAGAAAGAAATATTTGGTTCTCTGCAAAAATCAAAATTTCGTCTTGATGTATAGTTTGGGTGAGTTTGAAAATAGAAACGTTTTGATAATGTTTTGGAAATATTTCATAAACCAAATAGAAACAAAAAAAAACAAAAAATTATTTCCGTAACATTGATCATAATATGCCGAAAAGTAAGTTGAAATATGTTGAAATATCTCAAAATCTATTGCAATATCTTGAAATATAAGAAATTTGATATTCAATTAATGACTTATTTCAGTTTCCATACAAACAAAAACGTTTTGGATGTTTCAAAATAAAATTTTGAAGTCCTTTGGTAATGTTTTTGTTTTTGTGTCTTCAAAAATATCAAAAACAAGGATAATTTTTGTCTTTTTTTTGTGGTAAATACTGAAACAAAAAGCATGTTTGGGAGTCATTTGTGTCTATTGAATTATGAGAATAAAAACAAAAAATATGTTTAGTAACTACTTCAAGTATTCAACCACTAATGGAATTGCAGTAAGGCTTATTCAAAAATACCCTTCATACCGGCAGCAGTTTCAGGCAATCCTCGTTGATATTGTCTCCATAACAAACCAAAAACAAAACTACAAAGACATAATCACATACAAAACTACAAAGGAGAAGTCTTGCTCTAACAGGAAGATTCTCTTTGTGATATACAAATGCTTCCAAGTGAAATGATTCGCACCATTCAATCCTAATTACAAGACACACACACACACACACACACACACTGCACATTGCACTCTCCAATCTCCATTTAAACAGGCCACTTTAATCCCTAATACACCAATGATTAAATCCAATGACTGTGTTTCTTTTCCAATTCCAATGATTGTACACAATCTCAGCACAAAGAATGGTAAGCAACTGATGCAAATCATAGTACATGGAACCAATTAACAATCCCTACACTATACCAAAACCAAGGCCTTCTTTTCCCTTGGAACAGGCAGCATGCACTAATCCTGATGTAGCAGCAGCATCCCTGCAACAGGCAGAGAACCAGTCTGAATAGCATCTCCAATCTCCATTCGAACATGTCACTTTAATCTCTAATACACTATTGATTAAATCCAATGACTATATTTTTTTACCATTTCCACTTCCAATTCCAATTTCAACACACATAGAGACAGACATTCAGACACATACTCAACACACTAACACACACATAGAGACATGCATACCCACAAATCGGCACACATAAGCGCGCACACACATACAAACACAGATCTATGTATATATATGTATATATATACACAAATATATGTATATATAGATTTTTATATACATACCTTCACAACAATCTTTCAACTCGATCGACGTTGAAGAAGGTAGCAACGAAAATCAATTTGTTCAAGTAGACAGCAAGCTCCATTTCATCTGTGCATATATGCATAGATTTGTGTATATATACATATATATACACAGATCTGTGTATATATATATATATATAGAGAGAGAGAGAGAGAGAGAGAGAACGAGGAGAGGAGATGAGAGAGCGAGAAAGAGAGAGAAGGGAAGAGGCTTACCTCTCTGTTAGTGAGAGAGAGGAGAGGAGATCGCTACTCCTCGTCGGTGATGGTGAGAGAATGGAGAGAGTGAGCAGCGATGGAGAGGAGAGAGAAATGAGTGGGTTTAAACCATTTCACCAAAAAAGGCTGTTTTTGCTGCTAAAAAAGTTCGAAACCTGGATCTCATTAATTCCCTTTGGCACGTCTCTGCTTTACTTGTTTTTTGGAACACAAATTTTTTGTTCCCATTTTTTTGTATTTGTCTACAAAACAACTAAAATAAAACAAACAAAAACAGTACCCAAACATATTTTTGTTTTCATTTTTGACAAAAATTGAAAACAAAAATACAAAACACAAGACAAAAATGATTACCAAACGTCCCCTTAGTTCCTTAGTTCTCAGATGAACATTCCCCAGATATTGGGCTGCAGCTTGAGCTACTCAATGCCAAAATCTGAACTACCAACCTTAATTATAGGTCCTTTCTAATTTAGATATGGGTGCCAAAAATGTGCCAAGCAGAGAATTTACGATAATACAGCCACGCTGAAGCTCTAATCCAATACAAATGTTATACAATGAGTGATATCATGTTAATGCATTCACAATTAAACAAGCTCTCATCTCGGAGGCCCAAACGTTCTAGACCTTTGACAGTCTTTAAGAAATGGTAATATCTTAAAATCAGTTCTGGGATGTGAGAGATGCAGCGACAACAGCTGATTTTCAAGTAGCAGCAGCAGAGGCGTACATGCAGAAGGCGCTTCCCTAACATTGGCTAAATTGCCTGTACCATTATGTCATTCAGGAACATATACGAACCTTGCTTTGTGTGAACTCAGGCCAAGTGAGCCAATCTAGATGCTACCTTCTTTGGCTTTCCATGCTAAGTACTTTGACTTCTCTTTCTGGTATCTCCTATATTCTCGAACAGCTGCTAGGAGGACGTGCAACGAAACAGGCAAAAAGAAGGGCTGCTCAAAAGAAAAAGGATAAAGAAGGAGAATCAATCCACAGACAAGGACCTGTAGCTCAGGATAGTACATCAATACAGGTTTTTCAAAATGAACACGTACATTGAGCAACTACTCATTATCTGCACTACCATGCCTTTACAAGTAGGTTATATGCAACAGCTTGCAGATCTCAGGATGCATGGTCACTCGGACCATGGCTATTGTTTTTATTTGCCTATTCCCTGTAACATTTTTCCACTCCCCACCAGACTGATCAAATCTGGTCTATATGTTTTTTAGTTAGGCTAGATAAAATCAGGAACTTAACATTATAAGCAGTAGGTATGCAGTGGTTAACTAATTAAACATATAAAAATGTGTAGAATGCCACTGGATCTGCTCATGTCATGGTAATGGTACAAAACATACAAACAGTCGTGCTGTGCATGACCAGATCCACTGCCTGAGCATGTTTAAAATGATAGTGGAGACTATAGCCATCAGAAGTACAAACTTGTGTCGCCTTAAGTGCTGTGCCTACTAAAGAAACATGGTCACAATGCCGGTTTAGAACTGGACATCCAATCCTGTATCCAATGAATATGATTCTCAAAAATAATCAACATGAACTCTCTTAGGATAAACCATAAAGTACTATATTTTAAAGATTTTTTTTATCAAGTGAATCGTATGGTTTATTTATCAGCTAAATTTTATTAGTCCACATGCTCTGTCACAGTGGTGACGTGTGGAAAATAATCCACATTAAACACACGGAGATTGTATCTTACATTAATTGTTAGGAACTTGGCCTTAATGCCTAGTGCCTACCAATGCACATTTTAATGATTGATATTTCTCATAGTCAAGCTAGACAAGCCTCAGTGTTGCAGAACAAACCGAGTAGACAGCAAAGCAATGCTCAAAAGAGAAGTAGCTGACAGACATCATGGACGGGTGATAAAAGGCATCTTCTGCGAAAGATCTAGCTTGCCTTGAATACACTAAGAAAAGCAAAACAATATGTTAAAGTCTTGTTCACCAACTTGTGGACAGGATATCATTTAGACCATGCACATATTACAACTTACAAGTTGGATGGAACATACCAGATGAAGCATCATAATTTCCAACAGAGGCATTACTTCGAGCCAAATTTGCAGCTTTGAGAGAAAACTTTACCTGCTCAAGCAGATAATCATAGTCATATTGCCGCTAGATTTTCCATGGTCTCCAAAAATTAGAGGCACGGATTCAGAAATTTCCAGACAAATTAACAAAAGAAACTCCAAAATTGAGTTTTGATTTTCTTGACACATTAAGAAATTAGTCATTTTTGTTTCAATAGGCATAATACAAACCTACTCTTTTTATGTTTTGCACACACAGAGAGTCATTTCAGAAAAGAAAAGAAAATTATACTTAAAATTGTTTTCATGTCTTTCTCCCAGATATTTTAAGCAACCTTTTAGCAATACCCGACACTGTTACCAAGATATTCCCGAAGTTACCCATCACACTTCTGACCCAGTATAAAATAACACTCAAGCAGGTCAAGCAACAATAAACAATTGAAAATGGTATACATGCATACGGTAAAGGCTGATATCACTAGAGACCAGTTCCTGTGGAGAGAGAGATGAAAACAGATGGTGTAATGTTGACGCATACACATGATCACATTCTACTGAACAGATAAAAATATAAATTTGGAAGAAGACAAACAAATGATAATGCATGACCATAAACTCATTTCACAGGAAACCAGCAATCAAAAGTTGATGAATAAAGGTCAAACTCTTTGGCATTGGCACACTCTCATATGAACAATCAGTGCTTTGACTTTCAGTGTTTCAAAAAAAGGCAGATAAGTTAGACAAATATCAATCAACCCTCTGAGTTCAGGACAGGGGCCGAAATTCACTATGGTATCAAATAACTACAGCTGAACACACATACAGATAATAAACAAAGACACTTCCTCTTAGTGGCTGACCTGTTTTCCTATCTCATCCATGATAATCATCCTTGGAAGTGATTGGACCTGCACAGAGGCATTTGTCACAACCCACAAACTCAATTCAAGTACGAAAATATATCATTAGCAGCAGGATTTACCAATCGCGAAAGTGACCCAAGGGTTGTACCGGATTGAAGAAGGTTAAAACAAGTGTGCTGCCGCGACAACAAATCCAATTCCCTACATAAGTGCAGAGAGAAAAACAATTGTTACTAACAAGAGGCAAACCAATTGAACAATCACACAGAATTATACATGTTACGGAATTTATAACAGTAACTCATGCCAATATCAAGATTAAAACATTCAACGGACTGCCTATGCATTTTTGTGCCAGTATGGAGCTGGCAAAATCATGTGAATGATACAATTTATGCAGCCTTTTTGCACAAGGAATAACATCATGGCATTTAACTTCTAAAGCAGTCAGTGTGCTTTGGCTTAAGCAATTACAGTTAAACAAAGGTGGTGATATTTTTTAGAAGCATCCTAGATGATTACCAAATCTCTGATTTCCTTTTATTTTGGCACTGTAGTGAAGCCTTACCATTCTGTAAAGCCTTTGTTGCTGGCTAAAAGGATGTATGTGCCTGATGCACCAACATATAGGCTAGCAGATTTCAGACCAAATAGTTGCCGCAACTGCCCCATAAAAACTTCAAAAACCTTGTTAAGGTCCTGTTTCAGAATGTGCATGCATCAATCTTGAGAAAATGAATTAGAAGCCATCTGCAATAAGACAACATGGACTTCTAATCATTTCAAGTTGAGAAGAATGCAACCGCAAGTTATAAATCCACTTTTTAAAAGATACAGACAGATAGAGAAACTAAACCGTAGTCTTGCAGAATGATAGAAAAAGGTGATCTTGAGAAAAAAAGGTGGAAGACAGCGCATATACAAAATATAAGAAGTTGCATATCCATGCCAGTTAAAATTCTAGCATAGGAAAATGTTAACTCCTCTGACATATCACCTTCTTTCTAGACTTGAGATAAAAACAAATAATCAGTCACTGGAAGTAACTATGACGTCAACTCTCCATCTTCACATGCATCTTAATTAGCTGAGAGCAAATTTAGCAGCCAAAACCATTGTAGCACAATGTTATAAAAAGTGACAGCATTGTTGGAGAAGCATGACAGCAATTACAATTCCCACAATGTATAGTGAATGATGAATGGACTAATAATCTGTTTTAATGAGTTTGTTTGCAGCGAAACTTTTCGCTAAAACACATATACTCAGTCAGAGATGGGCTTCTGACCTTGGGAGAAATTTTGTGCCTGAGATGATTTACACTTTCTGAATCCCTCAAACAGCCTGGGGGGTTCCAAACCATAACACCTCCCCACATCTGCAAGATGCCATATTAGATCTGGTGATGTAATAAAATTTCACAAGAACAATGAGAGAGAAAGATGTATGACGCTGATGCTTCTGATGATGATAGAAGCATAATATCTCACCGGAGATATAAAGCCGTTTGTCATGGAAATTTCTCCATCAGGAAGTTGTAACAGAAGAGGGCACTCCTTCACAGAGGGTACATAACTGACAGTATAGAGATAGAATAGCCATATTAAGCATTGAATAGCTGTTATTATTGACTTCTTCGGATCTTTAATAGCAATGGCCACAACTGAAGTTGACAGAAAATCATGAAAATTTTGAGCAATAAACTTTATCTGCATACGTTCTTTTTCTTTATAACAATTTTTATTCAGATTATATCCATAGTGCAAAGTATATTCACCCTGAGTCATCTATAGTATTATTCTTTGATAGGGAACAAAAATTTCATTGATTAAAGAAAAGTCCATACAGTCCTTTCTTCGAGCAATCTCATCAATCTTTAGCACAAACTATTGGTTGATATATATTGATCATACACCTGGCATGATGTATCTCAACCTGGCAATAACTATATTACAACCATTGGAAAAAGGCTACTGTAAATTTTTCATTTCGATACAAATTATAAAAGAAAGGGATTATAAGAGCATACACCACAAACTGGAGAATTTTTGACCGCCCACCCGCTGCAATGGAAGTGTCCAAGTGCCACTCATTTGAATTCACCTATAACTTGTACAATGACACGAGTGAGAAAGAATAAATTACTCAACACACTAGCCACACAATAAAGACCAAGCATTCTATCGAGAAATGTACCAAGCTAATCCTTTGAGAAGTAGTGTTAGAGATGACAAAAAAATTATCCAACTATTGCATTGGACAAAAGGCATCATAAAATGGTACCAAGAAAGGTTATTTACTTATTTTAGAAATAATAGTAAAAGCAGATTGTGGAGACCACAGCATTACAAACAACGGAAGCCAATATTGCATTCTATCTTCATTTGCTATGCAACATTGTCCACAATTTGCCTAAAAGATTAAGAGATTTTAAGTGGTGTTTTCTTTAGGAGTGTACAATTAAATGATACTTCTTGTCATATTCTTCGAAATGTCCAATTTAATAATTTTTATTTTTGTAGATGAGAATGTGCAATTCACAGGAGTAGTCAAATGAGCATACAAAGAAAGGCATATCTTTGGTACTGAAAAGATAGCTCTCCCACTTGTCATCCCAATAAGAAAATGAGGACTTTGGAGTATGGTATAAAACCTGCAAGTACAAAACAGGGTTACATAGTAGAAAAGATAGACGTACAACTTAATTTTCCAATGAAACACCTGCATTAGAGTGATATTGGGTGATAAATTCCAAAAAAACAAAAGAAAGTAAGTACTACCTGAGATTCCACACTTATATTTGCTACCGGTTCCAAAGCCTCAATAACTGGAGCCAATAGAATTTCGTCTATCTCTTGAAAATTCCTGAAGGCAACGAGGGAATATTAGACGGACGACGTACATTTAGAGCAAAATTTTGAAAACTGGGGGTGGGAAGAACAGTTAGATCAAAATATAGTTCAACAATTCAAAAAATTTCCACAACTACGATCATCAAGTGACAGCACTAAAAAAAACAGTGAAGTGAAGAACTCAGATATACAATAAAGACTATGGTAGGCATTACTTGGAGAATTTTCCAAGCATACTGGAGAGTGGAGATAGTTAATCAAAACAATTTATGAATCTCAGACTTGTATTAGTTGAGATCCAACCTCTTCTGGTACTAGTTTAGTGAAGGTAACTTTCATTGTGGATATCATGATGAGATAAGTAGCAAGATATATGGTCTGAAGAATTTTTTTCCATTTTCTACCCTAACAGCATCATCACAACCAAATATAGGACACCTAGAAAAAATGTACTTGGAAATCCAACTAAATCCAGACATTTTCACCAACTTTCTCAGAAACATACTCATTGGAATATCAGTGGGCGTTAACAATCCATGTGGCATCATCTCTTTGATATCAAATAAAGGATTTTCAGAAAAAGAGAGACACATAAATGAACAGATTCATCATCATATGTTCCAATTTGAGATTATATGGAAATAATTGTTGAAAATGTCATTGGTAATAAGCTCAGATTACATGCGGAAGATATAACCAAGTTCCATACCAATCATAAATCCAATCACGCGGATCAGCATTTAACAAATTGAAAGAAAGCACAATCCTCCCATCAGCCCCCACTGGCATAAACTCCCCATGAATCACCCCTTCCTCTTTCCCACCATTCACAAAAACCTTCACAAAAATCTCCGCTATCTTCTCTAAGGCATTTTCCTCCAAAACCCTCCCTCGAATCCATGCGTGTCGATACTTTCCCACCACGGCCCTGATCTCCTCATCCGAATTTACCACCACAACACTATAAACCTTCCCACCATTATTTATATCCTGACCTCCCAATACAGACTCCAGATATTCATCAAAATCCTCATCACTATTCTCCAAATTCTCATCAAATTTGAAGCTATCAAGTACTCCACACTGCCATGATCTAGTGATTTTCCCATTCTGACTCTGAATGCAATTAGTATTGGCATCTATTGTTACTGAGACTGTGAAATTGTTGCCACCACAAGTTCCACAATCTTGATTGTCGCCAATGAATTTTTGCATGTGAGCAATAATTGAAAACCCTAGTTTATCAGCGGTGGACGAAGTTGAGGTGGCGTGGTTGAAGCCTACGAAAATTGCGTGGAATTTGCAAGGGAATAACAATGGATTCGACTCGATTGATGTTGACAGTAAATCGATGTCGCGGAATGGGAGTGGTGATCGGTAGATCTCTATCGTTTTCAGCAACAATGGCAGACCTGTATAGGAAATGAAAGCACAAAAACATAACAACAATTACCATCTCATTCGTATAACTATATAACGAGTGAGCGAGAGAGAGAACGAAAGAGAGAGAGACCTAAGAGGAAGGAGAAGAGAACTGTGAAGGTAAGGATGAGGCGCTTCAGTCCAGGTTTGGTCTTTCGCATGGTTTTGGGATCGAAGTTCGATGTTTCGGAGTTGTTGTTCTTCTTGTCGGCGGCTTCGGATGCGTCGTTGGAAGTTCCAGGAGCTTCGGAGATTTCGGCCATTGCTCAACTACTTGGAGCTTACTCTCGTTAAAGTCTTCAAGTTCAGCGTTCCACCATCCTTTCTTAGCTCTTCGGGGAAGATGGAGGGGGAGGTTGAGAAAAAAGATAGGGTTAATCTCATTTTGCACCCTAAAAAATTGTTTAAATTTTAATTTATATCCTTAAAGATTAAAAATCTTAATTTATACCTTCAAAGATAAAAATTTGTATCAATGTGCACCCTCAAAGATAGAAATTTATATCAATGTGCACCCCAAAGATAAAAAATCTCAATTTACACTCTTAAAAATAAAAATTTGTATCAATATGCACCTAAAATTAAATTAATAAATTATACCTAGATACCCTCATGTTTGTCACTTAATCATTTGAACTCTTTCACATTTAAAATATTCTCTTTACTTCTCATGACGTTTGTGCATGTGTAACACATAACTACTTTTCGTTGATATCTGTTAATATATTCGTTAAAAAATATGATTTTATCCTAATAAAAAATTATAATTTCATATTACCTTTTATTTTGTGAATTTGATATACTCTAAAGTTGAAAATCAAGCTTACCATTTGAATATCTAATAAAATGTAGATATTTATATAAAAGATAATATGAAAAATATTATATAAATATTTACATTTTATTAGACATTCAAATGGTAAACTAGATTTTGAACTTTAGAATATATTGAACCCATAAAATAAAGGGTAGTATGAAATTATAATTTTTTATTAGGATAAAATTATATTTTTTAACGGTTATATTAATAGATATCAATGAAAATGAGTTACGTGTTATACGTGCACAAATCTAATAAGATGTAAGAGTAATATTCTAAATGTGAAGAGGTCTAAATGATTAAGTAATAAGTATGAGGAGATTTAGGTATAATTTATCAATTTAGTTTTAGGTGCACATTGATACAAATTTCTATCTTTGAGAGTGCAAATTGAGATTTTTTATCTTTGGAGTGCACATTGACATAAATTTCTATCTTTTGGTGCAAATTGAGATTTTTGATCTTTGAGGGTACACATTGATACAAATTTCTATCTTTGAGGGTGTAAATTAAGATTTTTGATTTTTGAGGGTATAAATTCAGATTCGAACAATCTTTCAGGGTGTAAAATGAGATTAACCCAAAAAGAAAAAAGTTAGAGATTAATATCAAAAGCAAAGGGAGAATTACACCTACACCCAAAGGTTTATCATTTAATCATTCAGACCCTTAATATTTAAAATATTATATATAAACCCCTAAAGTTGTTCATGTTAATTAAATTACACATAGATCCCCTAAAATTTATAAATATATAATACTTAGACCATTTAAATTTAAAATATTATACTTAAACCAAAAATATTACAATCAAAGATAGAATATCAAATTTTTAAATTTTATAACCAAAATTCATGTTCTATTATTATTTTTATTAAAATAAAATTTAAAAATAAAAATTTATTTTTTTCTTAAAAAATGATAATTAATATATAATTATACTATTTAATAGAATTTAATTTTGTCATTTAAACAATCAAATTACCCTAATTAAAGCTAGAAGATATTGTATTCATTACAATTTGACCCTTATTTGATTTTTTAATTTTATTTCAATAGATAGTATAATTATATATTAATTATGATATTTGACAAAAAATTAGACTTTTATTTCAATAAACGACATAATAAAATATGAATTTTGATTGTAAAATTTATGTTTTAATATGAATGCCTTAAACCCTTTATTTAATTTTTTAGTTGTATTCCAATCGATAATATGATTGTATATTAATTATAATTTTTGAAGAAAAAAATTTATTTTATTTTTATTTTAATAAATGATAGAATAAAATATAAATTTTGGTTATAAAATTTATAATATTTGATATTTTATCTTTAATTTGAATATTTTTTGTCCAAATATAATATTTTAAATTTGAGAAGTTTAAGTATTACATATATATAAATTTCAGGGTTATAGGTATAATTTTTTAACGACAACAAGGGTCCAAATTTTACACACATAAAAATTTTAGGGTATTTGTATATAATATTTTATATATTAAGAGGTCTAAGTAATTAATTAACGAACTTTAGATGATGTATTTCTCCCAAAAGGAAAAGATGAGAGAAAATTTAGGAGAATCACACCCTATACTCTAAAAATTATTTTGTCTCTGATTAATTTTTTTATATTTGACCTTTAATATATTAAAATATTATAATTTGACCCTTCTATTAACGTATATTGCCGATTCTCTCAAAAACTACCCATTGATAGTTAGTTGAATAGGCGGCAGAAATTAACGAAAGGATCACATTTTTATATTTTTAATGCATTAATAAGACAATATGAAAATTTTAATTTATTAAGATATAAAATATTAATTCTTAAATGTGTTGGAACATAAAGTGCAATTCGCCTGAAAATTTAATTATCTTTTATTGTTTGAGACTGAACATGAGGAGAAATAAAACAATGTATATTAAATTCTAATAATTCATTTAACTAGACTTGACATTAGTCCAACTTATTTATTACTGAGATTGTGTTCTCAAATGATCTATATAACTCGTGAACTGAAAACTCATGATTCTCTTAATCAGACTCACCACTCATATTCCTGTTAACTGATATTTACACATAATCCAAATGCTACACTTAATCTAGATGCTACTAAGTATACGGTTTTAATTGTAAAAATATTCATATAATATCATCATATGAAGAAATGGAAAATAAACACATTTTTTGTACAATAAAAAATTAAACGTGTTTATCATAGCAAAATTATTTCTTTGTGTCTAACACTTAATCGACTCATTATCACTCCTATTAATATATTGGGATTGCTTAGAGGTGGCTGAAAACTTCAGCTTTCGGAGGATTAAAAGGAAAAAAAAAGTCTGGTCTGTTTGGATTCAAGCTTATTGGACGGTTTTTTTATCAACTTTTTAGGTAAAAACAACTTTTATCAGCACTAAAGAAAAGTAGACAATAAGATTTATCCAAAGACTTCCATGGAAAAATCGATTTTTTCGAAAACACTAATTTGATATTGAATTCGTATCATGCTAATGTCTTGTGTCAAAACTTATCAGCAGTACACTTATACAGATGACAATCATCAGCAATCCAAAGTTAAACATGGATCCTCTTACTATTTTTCCATAGAAATCAATATGCTAGTGCATCAACACATTATTATCAGTCCAATATTGGCAACCTGAAGCTGCTCTCATTTTCTCAAATTGCACTATAAATTGGACAGGCCTCAAGCACCACTCTCCATCCCGAAGAGCAACACACACTTTAGACACAAGGGATAGGTTACCATGGAGAGAGTTGCCAAGGCCAGCTTCGCCCTCGCCTTGTTTGTGGCAGTCCTTGCAACCCTCGGGCTTTTTGGGGCTTAGGTTGGTTCCCATTTATCCATCCATGGTTTAAATTCCCATGGGATGGTACTTTCCCCTGGTTTGGAGGTATGCACAAGCACAAAGTTGACAGGAAGGCACCAGATGGAAGTCCATGATCGTTAACCCTTGTTTATGGTATTAGGGGAGGTGTTTGTGTACATAAATAATGTCCACTCCTGCTTGTTTTACAAGTTGGTGAGGAGATTTGGATTTTGCTGCTTACTATGTTTGTGATGGGATATGGTCAGGTTCCTGTGGGTTTTGACTCATCTGGGGTTGTTCTCTGTTTGATTTCTATGCAATAAACCAATCTTTTGAAAGAATTGTGGTTTCTCTCTCTCTCTCTCTCACACACACACACACCCCGCATGAGCGAGCACAAAAAACACGGGCACACCCACACATTCATTCTTACATAGCTACAAGGAATAACTTAACGGGAAGCACCTTGCAACTTTCTTTCCTGATGCTTTTTAAGTCCCAAATAGATGATAATCCCAGTTCATAGTTATGCATAATAACCAAATAAGCTTAAACCATGTTATAGGCTCTAGTATCGTATAACTATTACATAAGCTGAAAATAAACTGCTACAAACAGACACATTGTTTTCATTATCAGATGATGAGCATCAGGTGAAAGAAAAGAGTAAACCTCAGCGAGTCTGGGTTTCAAACCCTCCTGGACTGAACCGGCCAATAGGTTATAACTATCAAGAAAGTAAGAATCAAAGAGAAAATTATGCACTTTCTAGATGGGAATTCACTCACTCAAAAGAGAGAGAAATCAGCGTTTCATTGATAGCTTGAATCAAATTACTCATTAGCTAAAAACCAAGATGAAAATGTAAATTCCGCCTCAATAAGCAATTTAGATGATACAAACTCTCAATCCAGGGGGAAAAGATACAAAATTTTCAATAACACTGAACAAAAGAACTAGCCTCTACTCCAATTCCTCCTCCTATAGGAGGGGCTGAGCCAGAATACTTACTGTGCAATTGAGTAGATGCTTGATTAACATCACCTCTGACCAAAGCTTGAATAGTAGTTATGCCAAAAGTTCTCAGCTCCTATATCCTAGAGCTTGGGTCTGAAGATTTTGGTTGTCTTCTAACAAACGATCGTATTCCAGTAGTAGATCAGCAGCTTGTTTCTGGAGTGCAGCAACATGAGATTCAGCAGTTTCTACCCGTTTTTCCTTCTCTGCAGACTCCAACTTAAGCTTGCTCAAACTCTCAGTTAAATCTGAAATTTCTTTCTGGAGCTGCTTTATATTTTCTTTGGCGTTCTCCTCCTTTTTTTTAAGCTGCAGTTTTTCTTTTTCAAGCCTTTCAACTTCCTGTCTTGAAGCTACCACAGTACCTCTCAAACCGGCCAGTTTTCGAAGATAATGGTGCATTCGATCAATTAAAAATCCAAGAAACAGAGAGAACCCTGCAAGATCAAATTTGGGCCTTTAGGGGGATATAAAACTGAGCTGAAAAGGACAGATTCTAAAATTATCACTCACTGAAGTCCTGATCATAAGCCACAAGTTTCTTTCGGCATGTTTGTATTATTTGTTACCATTTCATTGTCAAATCACAAATCAGCCCACCGCCCCCTAGTATGAAAAAAGCTTCACAATAAAAGCATGTTTCAAATCATTTGGGACTGCCTCATTCCCTTTATTGGGATATAGTATGTCATTGAATCATATGCTTTCTTCTCATTCTTACTCTATACTTCCAACACAACAGCAGAACCTCTCCCTCTTGTAGCAATTTCCAAATTCAAATTTATGCTATAAACATTAAACTAACTGCCCTATCCAGCAAAGTTCCAGTTCATACAAAAAAAGAAAAGCCCCTAGCTGCCATTATAGAAGAATCATTTCCAACAAATCAAGAGAAAAATGCTTTACTAAACAGCTAATGAAGTTTGTTGTTATACAGAATCTAACGACCCTATTCTCCTCCTTCTGGTTCGAACCCATATTGATTTACACATAGATTATAGTGCGACGCCTTTGATATTCTGTGTCTTCTTTGCTTTTTGCATCAATATCCATCTCTTCCCTCTGCTAAATCTGTGGGAGGGAAAGATTTCCTTCTTCTGCTTCAGTTTTTTATATCACTAATTCATGCCTTAGTCACCACTTGAATCACTGGGTTGTGTACATGCTTTTGTAGCCATGTAGAGTCACACTTAACCAGACTAAACCAAGTCTTATGTCCCAATTATTTAGAGTCGGCTATATGAGTCCGTCTTTGCCATTCATTTCGGTCATGCGCTATACAAGTAAACGATTACCATGCTATAATTGCCCAAGTACCAATTGATCGTGTATAACAGCCTATTCTATAATTACATTTCGGTCTAAATAACTTGAATCAACGCCGAATGCCATAATTGCCCAAGTAGGCAAGTACCAATTGATCTCAGCAACATTTGTTCCCAAGTAAATTTGAAATTATTTTCCAGGATGGGATGTTACACAGAAACTCAAATTACCAATGAAGTTTCTATTTTCTTCCGATGAGCATTACGATTACCATGCTTCATGTGACTAAATTATAAATTGGAAGCGCACTCACAAACCATAGAATCCAAGATAACCCTGTACATCCTTTTTGTAGTTCTCAATGCAATACAATCACCAAACATTAAGCATAAAGACAACAATTTTTATTTGTAAGAACATGATGAACCACACAAGCAACTAATTGAGAAAGACATTCCAAATTCACAGAGAAATAATGTTTGCACAGTGTATACGTATTTCCCAAGAGGATTAGGATCATACCCATGAGAGAAGCCTCCAGCACATGGGTCCTCCAAAGAACCTGATCCATCGGTGTCATGGTACCAACCTTAGCACCCTTGTTCTGAATCTTGACAATACTAATGAAGTTGAAAAAGAGGATCACAGACATTACACTTGCAACAGTCAAAACAGTGCCCTTTCTCATCTTCACCTGATCCAAACCCTTCATCACCAGCTCTCTCAGTAACCCAATCTTCACCATTAGAAGGAATGCCACCGCGCCCTCAGCAAAGAGAACCAAGAACAATAACTGAATCATCTTTACCACAAGAAAAAACCCCACCTTTCTCCAACTCTAAATCAATCCGTAATTTGTCAAAAATGGGTGGGTGTTCTACTTAATGGTGAAGTCATAAAGCCAGGTTCTCCTTTTCAAGCAAACTAGAACACCAACAAGCCAATCTTGGTGGGAAAAAACCTAATATCTCTCATTGACAGAAGAATAACAACTATTCTTGCAGAAGCCCTTCTCTTATTTCCCTGGGACAACGAATTGCTTCTGGATAATCTCTGCTTAAAAATCAAACCTTGAAAATCCCACCATACATCAACAGTAGAAAATTCTTCAATTTTCTGCAAGTGGTGTCTTGATTCCTGAAGTAAAAGATAACAAACCCATACTTTTTGGAAGAAAAATGAGGGCTTAAGGCCACAGATCTGAAGGATTAGTTACAAAAAGAAAGAAAGGAGTTATATTTCCTGACTGACTACATTTGCTATCGTCATCTGTTTCTCTCTAAATTAATGGTGTGGTTTTGGGGGGATTAGTGAGATGGGTTTGCACTGCAAGGTGGGTTTTGCTTTACAGGCCAAAAAGGATTGGCACCGAAAAAAGAAAATAAAAAATGAGAATGTTTCAACTAAAAGTGAAAGAAATGTGAGTTGGAAGTCATGGAAGTGAAGGGAAAAGCATGTAGGAAGCGTGAAATAAGGAAAGTAGAATCAGTAAGTATACAGACAGTGGGATAATCCTATTTTTATTCACCTAATTACTATAATTATTAAATTAATAATAAATTTTAATTTGACCATATTAACAAATTAGGTGCAAGAAGGAGATTGTATCGTACTAATTACTATCATACGTGCATCAAGAATCTCTTTTTTTTTTTTTTTGTTCAATAGTTAGGAGTGTTCAAATTAATTTATGCACATCTCGATTAATCTTCTTTTTGATTTGGTCAAAGACAAATCATCTATGTTCGAACTAAAATATTTACGAGAGATAAATTTCTCTTAACTGGATTTAAAAATTCAAACACATGACATCTAAGTTTACTATTTATCATATATTGAAGAATCTCACTTTGTGTTACGATAGATTTAAAATTTTTGATTTTGCATGCTCAAAAATTAAAATTTTCACGTCGTGTTATTAATGTGTTAAAACTATTACGATATAACACTTATGTTAATTTATGTTACTTATCCCGCCAAAAATCATCTCATTAGAGCTGACAAAAAATGAATTGCAAAAACTAATGAAAAGGTTCCGTTATACTCCTCTGTTCCTAAATATTTATAGTCTAAAATTTTTACACAGGAATTAAGAAAACTATTAAATAACTCTGATATGAGTAAAAAATAATTACACAAGATTAAAATACTCTTATTCAATATGTATTGGGAAGGAAAGGAATATGAAATACACTTCACTTCCACCTAATTTAATGCATTGAAAAGTTAAAGATAAATTTGAAAGAAAAAATATTAATTATGCTTTGATTTCATAAAACGACAGATATTATGGAATAAAAAAAATTATATAAAACGATAGATATTTAAGAACGGATTGAGTAATATTTTTAATATATTAAAGATACAATATAAAAAAAAAATTAATTTGTAAAAATATAAAATATAATTTTTTAAATCTTACGCGGTGCAAAGTGAAATTCACCCAATGTTGAGACTCCCAAGTGGAGGGTTCGGGACCTGCAAGCTTGGAGAATGATTGGGCATTGTTTGGGGATTTAATAAGCTAAAACGAGCTTATATCCTTCTCTTTTCTTTTTTCTGTTTGCTTGAAACAGTTTTTAAACCAATCATGCTTGTTAGATTAATCCATCTCTATCAGCTTGTTTTTCTCCAACCGTACCACGTCTACCCAATTCATTATAACAATCTCCACCCTTTTCCCTTTAAGTCATTGAGGCTAATGATTAATATAAAATTGCTGAATAACTCACCCACCAGGGTAACGGCAAAATATATATAGTAATCTTTACGCTAAAGTCAATATTATTATGTTATATGATCGTCTTATTATAATTCTAAGGAAGTAAAATATATCTCTATTTTTTAAATAATTAGCTGATGCATACATGCGTTGAACGTAAATTATTTTAAAAAAATAAAATACAAAATACAAAATAATCAAAAAAATTAATTTATGTTTTTTTTAATTTATACACTTGAATTAACGAGGAAGAGTTAAGAGTTGGACTATCGAAATCAACTACATCCTATCAACGGATCAATAATGCACAAATATTGTTCTTTGTCACATAGTCAAGTTCACAAAATAGTCAGAAACATCATCATCCCTTCACTCACGTCAATCTCAATAATAAATTATGAGATATTATTTGTTTTGAATGGAAAATAGTAGATCTTATTAAAAAAAAATGACGTATTGAATCAACCAGAACAAATCAAGACCTCACTCGGTTCAATTAAATTATTCAGTAAGACATAGTTTGAGGTTTGACGTTTTGCTTCACTAACTGAAGTCAGTGTCTTGTGAACATCACTATAATTGTTTGACACGAAGTCACAAGCTAAATGTCGTAAATTTCCCACTATGTAGCTTATTTAGCTATCATTACAACTTGCAGACATAGTAATTATGTTTAACATAATAAAAGAGAAATTTCAAATTTTTTTTTTTAGTGACACAAAAAATCCTTTACCTCCTAAGAGGAATAACGAAAAAGAAATGCAAGTTGTGCGTGCAAGATCCTGCACAATATAAAAAACGAGAACAGATCTCTCTCTTGGTGAATTCGAGTGAGCCAGTTGAGTGACCAACCACGCTACTTGGAACAGCCTACGAGGTCCGGTGGTAACCTGGAACGGCAACGGGAGACCCTGGGGGAGCGGAAGAACGATCCAGTAAGGCTGAAAGAGGTTACTGGAACAAAGAAGAACAAGTTAGAAGGGCATCGGAGTGTTTTTCGGCGTATCCCCTCCGACGATCTAGTCAGTCTTTGAGAGAGAGAGAGAGAGAGGAAGGAGAAAACACTGAGTGTGTATTGTAGTAAAGAGTTTTTTGTTGCATACCCGTCTTGCCTTTTGCAAGGAGTATTTATACCTCAAAAGCTCATTATTGCTGTCAGTGTAGTCAGTAGGTGATCATTAGGTACAAGCAGTGTGCGCACTGATTCTGATGAGGAATGTCTTCTCTTCTTAACTGCTCGGGGTCCCGAGCAATCAATGCTGGGTCATCGGGATACCGACGGTACAATGTACTCCTCTCGGGGAGGATGCAATAAATGCTCTGTATTAGGAGCATTTATTGTCTTTCATTTTCGATTCTTACCGCATTGAATGCGGTCTCATCAAAGGAATTGTGTAATTAATCGTTTGCTTTCCCAAGTCGCGTGTCAGCAACGGCATGCGGTTTCTCTGTCTTCGATGTGATATCATACGCCACGCGTCCATCCCCCATTGGCTGTGGCCCCTGCATTCCAGTACGTTCTGACACTAATTGTGTAAGACGATGTCATGATGAATAGCCTAAACTAGCCTAGGCTAATGACCTGTACGTCAATAGCTTATCCTGAAGTAGAGGAAGCGTCCAGGACGAAGGTACCTCTCGGCACCGAGGAAAGGCCATCTCGGAACCGAGGGAGGTATACCGACCGAGGTACCATATCAGACCGAGGCTACGTGTTGGTTGTAAAACATACTGAATGCCATGATCCTATATGACGAGTACCTCGGGGGCGAGGACCTTTATGCGCCGATGGTGCTTGATCTTAGCAACAGTGTTTTGGTAAATACCGAGGACACGTGTCTTCATCATGGAGTATTTCAGAAAAGTCCCATCAACTGTCCCCCAACCTTCGATCTTCTGACACCGAGGACACGCGTCGTAAAGAGACGAAGGGTTTTCCCAACCATCAATGCTTCATCATTGCCTCGAGCCGCTTTCCCCGGCTTAGGATGTCGTGTGCATTAAATGCGCCGTTTCGTTTTTCGCGCCCAATGATGAAACTGCCACTATATAAATGGGGCTCCTCTTGCATTTTCTTGTTTCGCCATTCTGAACTTCCTCAAGAGAGCCTTTTCCTGAATCTTCGCCGGAGATCTCTTTCATCTTCCATCGTCGACTGCCCATTCTTCCTTAAAGTCTTAAGGCCAGCAGACCCATCGTTGCTTCTGAACTTTCTGGAAGGAGTCGCCTAAAGTTTTCCAGAAAAAACTCCGTTTGACATTCGGGTGAGTCCTAGTTTCTTTCTTCTTTTCTTCCTTCTATCCCTTTTTGTTTTCCGATGACTGGAGGTGTCTCCGGTTGATACTTAGCGACTAATCCTCGGGAAGCTTCCTCAGGGATTTTTAAGAAAAAACACCCTCCACTTTCTCACTTTCTTAGAGATGCCTCGTCGTCGCCCTGCTCCCGAGAATCCTCAGGCTGGTTCTTCGGGGTCGGGGAAGTATAAAGTAAAGGGTGGTGAGCAGATTAATAGGTTTAAGGTCAAGTACGGCATTCCCCCGTGCGTAGACATAGAGGATTATGACCCGGTGGTGCACTCTCCTACCCTCGGGGCCGAGGATGCTATGCCCTTTTATACCAAGGCCATAATAGAGGGAGGAATTAGGTTTCCTTTACCCCCTTTACTTCTTCAGTTCCTCTCTCACTTCCGCCTCTTCCCCGGGCAGTGTTGCCTTAATGTCTTCAGAATAATTATGGGGGTCTTAGAGCTCAATAGGCGCCTCGGGGTAAATATTGGGCTGAACGATCTCCTTTTTTGTTATTCCCTCCTGAGAGTCATGCCTCACCAACACTTCTACCTCAAAGCCAGGGACCCCTCCATGTACCTTGTAACTCATCTTCCCGACTCGGACAAGGGGTACAAGGACGATATTCTTATTTTCAAGGGATCTTGGCAGAGAGGTGTTGGTCCCGAGTATAACGGCTTGTTATGCCCTCTGGAATGGAGAACGACAAGTACGTCGGTTCCTTCGGGTTTATTATTTTTTTCTCCAGATTTTCCATGTTCATGACTACTTTTTTGTTTGTGCAGATATTCCTGCTCGGGAAACAGCTCCTCCCCCTCGGTCGCTGGTGAACTTTGCCGACCTAGTCACGGTTTGGAGATTCACTGGTGACAACGGGTTCGGCCGGGCTGCCCACATCCTGCTGAATTACATCCCCGGGTATAAGAAATTTTCACAGCTTCCTCAGCCTTTTGAGCCTTCGCAGTGGTCTGAACTCTTCGATCAGGCGGCGAGGCAAGAGGTCGAGGAAAACTTGGAAGAAGACCCTGATCGGGCTTCGGAGGCAGAAGTAGAGGGATTAGTTGAAGAGCTCGGGGTCAGAGAGGACTTTGTTCCTTCGGACGTCGAGGTGGGGACTTCGGGAGGAGATTTGTGGCCGGACTTCCAAGTTTTACAATCTCTAGACACTGAGGACGCCCTCGAGGTCGCGATGTCCAGCACGCCTCGTATTGACCTGGGGTTCCTGAGGCAGAGGCAAGCCCTTGCTGCCGGGAAGGGTCGAGGATCGACCGACGGCGCCCCATCTGCAGGGACCAGTTCCACCCCATCCTCAAGAGTTCTCAGTCGGGGTCAAGTGCGTGACCGGGATCCTCAGGTAGAGGAGGAGAGAAGGGTCAAGCATAGGCACGATGGCCTCGGCAGAGGATCCAGGGCATCTTCCGCTCAGCAGCAAAGCGGGAGAGGCCGTGGGTTACCCCCTGCTCCTCCGCAACAGCAGCAACAGCAACAGCAACAGCAACGACAACAGCAACAACAACAGCAACAGACTCCCCCTTCCCTCCGTCGACAGTGGAAGCTGCGGAGTGGAATCCCCGAGCCACCGATCACATGAAACGAGTGATCAGGGTCGATGATTCCATTTTGCTGGATCCTCATGTCACCAATGCAGTGAGTGAGACACTGCATTTCGAGGCTGACATGGCGGCTCACAGGGGGCGATCAACGAACGTGTTGTTTTGCTCTATCATCCAGAATTCTCTGGTGGTAAGTTCATTTTTGCTTTGGTTTCTTCTCTCTCGCTTTCCATTTTTGTGATACGCCTTTTTCCCTCCTTTGCAGGCTACCCAACAGATCTCCATAATAGCTGCGCGGTACCATGGGTCTAGGATGGACCTCCAGCGGGCCCGAGAGCAGAAGGAAGAGGCGGAGGGGGCCCTCGCCCGAGCAATGGAGGACGTAGCTGCCAGGGATTCTACCCTGGCGGGGCAGGCTGCTCAAATCGAACAACTCCTCAAGGATGCCGAGTCGGCTAAGGTTGGCGCTGAAAAGCTAAGTGCTGCCCTTGCCGATGCTGAGGGGAGGATCACCGAGCAGACGCGGCGGCTTTCTGCCGCGGAGGAGAGGGCGGTTGGCTCAGAGGAAAGCTGTCTGGCTCTCACCCAGGAGCTGGACAGGATCAGAGCCGAGGCACTGAACAGAAAATCGGAGGAGCAACTCCGGGAAGAGTTCGCCGATGACGTGCTCCCTGCTCTTGAGGAAAACAGCAAGGAGTTCTTCAAGAAAGGGTGGGACGAGGCGCTCCAGTCTGCTGGAATCCCGTCAGACTCCCCGCTCTTCCAGATGCACAAGTACGTGCCCTCGGCAGAGATGGAACGGGCCGAAGCAGAGATTGCTGCCGAGGATGAGATCCCAACGCCGGTGCAAGTCTCGGCGGATCCGCCCGAGGCAGTGATAGTGGACTTGTCCGAGGACGCCCCGCCGGACCATGCTCCTGATCCTCATGTTGCTCAAGGTCTCTCTGTTGCCGAAGTACCTCTCCTTCTGCCTGCTCCAGAAGCTTCTCAACCTTTTTATGCTGACTCGCCCTCGGCTGATGTTGTGGAGATGCCCGGGGCCAGATGAAAGCCCATTTTTCTTTTTGATTGTACTCTTTTTTTTCTTTTGTAGCCTTTGGGGACGCAAAACCCCTCTTCTTGAAATAAATCATGAGTACTTTTTCCTTTTTTGCGTACAGTAGTGTTTTATTTTTTTTTTTTTTTGGAACTGTCTTCGGGGCTGCTCGCCCATTCAAGAGGCACGCTCTTGTGTTTGCTTCGGGGACAGGAGTCCTTGAACTCTGTCCCCAGGGCCTTGCCCTTCCAGGAGGCTTGCTCCTGTATATGCTTCGGGGACAGGAGCCCTTGAACTCTGTCCCCAGGGCCTTGCCCTTCCAGGAGGCTTGCTCCTGTATTTGCTTCGGGGACAGGAGCCCTTGAACTCTGTCCCCAGGGCCTTGCCCTTCCAGGAGGCTTGCTCCTGTATATGCTTCGGGAACAGGAGTCCTTGAACTCTGTTCCCAGGGCCTTGCCCTTTCAGGAGGCTTGCTCCTGTATATGCTTCGGGACAGGAGCCCTTGAACTCTGTCCCCAGGGCCTTGCCCTTCCAGGAGGCTTGCTCCTGTATTTGCTTCGGGGACAGGAGCCCTTGAACTCTGTCCCCAGGGCCTTGCCCTTCCAGGAGGCTTGCTCCTGTATTTGCTTCGGGGACAGGAGCCCTTGAACTCTGTCCCCAGGGCCTTGCCCTTTATCTTTGTCGTTGGCAAGCACTTGAGGGAGAGAATACTTCAAAAGTAATATTTCTTTAGATTCATAACATTCCATGGTCGCATTACAAGTTTTCCATCCATGCCTTCTAATCTGTACGACCCGGCGCCCCCGATTGATATCACTTTGTAAGGCCCTTCCCAGTTAGGTCCCATTTTTCCCTCTGTTGGATCACGGGTATTGGCCGTTACCCTTCTGAGGACCAGATCGCCTATTCGGAATTCTCGCGCCTTGACCCTTCTGTTGTATAGTTGGGAAATCTTCTCCTGATACTTAGTTATCCTCAAGGCGGCTGCCTCCCTTCTTTCTTCCACTAGATCCAAATCCAATCCCAGTTGACGGTCATTCCCCCCTTCGTCGAAAGCTTGGGTCCTTATGGTCGGGAGCCCTACTTCGAGGGGTATGATTGCCTCCATTCCGTATGCCAGGGAGTATGGGGTTTCCCCTGTCGAGGACCGAGGGGTGGTCCTGTACACCCACAAAATGTTTAATAGTTCTTCCGCCCATTTTCCCTTGGCTTTCTCCAACCTCTTCTTGATCCCATTGATAATTGTCTTGTTGGAGGCCTCTGCCTGCCCGTTGGCTTGAGGATAGGCAGGGGTGGAGTAGAAATTACGGATCCCGAGTTGCTCACAGAAAGACTTGAAACGCCCGCCGGTGAATTGAGTCCCGTTATCCGACACCAGTGCCCGGGGAATCCCAAACCTGATGATTATGTTCTCCCAGACGAACTTTTTGGCATCTATGTCGCGGATATGAGTCAACGGCTCCGCCTCTACCCACTTGGTGAAGTAATCTGTGGCCACAATGAGGAACTTCCTATTTCCCGGAGCCTTAGGCAGGGGTCCAACTAAATCGAGCCCCCACTGGGCGAATGGCCAAGGGCTGGTCAGGGGGTGTAAGTCCCCCGCGGGTTGCCTGATTGCAGGGGAGAACTTCTGACACTGGTCGCATTTTTGGACGTATGCGCGCGCATCCCTTTGCATTTGCGGCCACCAATATCCCTGAGACATGATGCGGTGTGCCATTGATCGCCCCCCAGAGTGCCCCCGCATATTCCTTCATGTACCTCATAGAGAAGGTCTTGTACTTGGTCTTCTTGGACGCATAGCAAGTAAGGCCCTGAGAAAGACCTCCGATACAGTTTTGATCCGGAGAGACCCAAAATCTTGGAGCTTTGAGTTTTATCTTCCTTGCTTCCTTTGAACACTCCGGGAGATCTCCTGTTGTTAGGAACCTGAGAAAGGGATCAATCCAACTGGGCGGCTTGTGTGCGTCCTGGATGACCATTGCCTCGGGAGCATGGTCTATGCAGGATGCGGGAAGGTATTCAATGGTGATCCTGCGCGACTGGGAGGAGTCCACCGCCGAGGCTAGACAAGCCAGGGCGTCGGCATGTGTGTTCTTGTCTCGGGACACTTGTTTGATTTCAATCCGGCCGAACCTTCGGATTACAGTCGTCGCCTGGTGATGGTAGGCCTTCATCCTAGGGTCCCTCGTTTCAAACTCTCCGTTGACTTGATTGACTACTAGCATAGAATCACAATGCACGATTAAATCGGTAACTCCAGTCGCCTCAGCTAACCGAAGTCCTGAGATGAGGGCCTCGTATTCAGCTTCATTATTCGAAGCCTTGAATCCCAGCCGAACGGCCTGCTCCGCAATAATCCCATCTGGAGAGGTCAGCAAGATACCGATTCCGGACCCCTTACTATTTGACGAACCGTCCACACACAAAAGCCATGGCGATCCTTCACAATTCGTTGGAGACGCTAAGTCGGGAGGAGGCGGTCCTTCTAGAACGGGATGCTCCCCCGAAAACTCAGCTATGAAGTCTGCCAATATTTGACCTTTTATCGCAGTTCGGGGTTTGAAATGAATGTCGTGCTCCCCCAACTCTACTGCCCACTTGGAAATCCTTCCGGAGAGTTCCGCTTTCCTCAAGATCGCTTTCAAGGGCTGATCGGTAAGGACAGTGATTGGGTGCGCCTGGAAATAATGCCGCAGTTTCCTTGCAGTGGTGACCAGGGATAGAGCCAGTTTCTCTAGGGGTAGATATCTTGTCTCTGCGTCCAGGAGCGCCTTGCTTATATAATAAATCGGCTTCTGGCGGTGCTCATGCTCACGGATAAGTACCCCGCTTACCGCAAACTCAGATACTGCCAGGTACAAGAACAACATCTCCCCCTGGATGGGGACGGATAAGGTTGGAAGAGTCCTTAGGTATTCCTTGATTCCAGCCAGGGCGTCCTCGCACCCCTGGCTCCACATATTCTTCCCAGCACTCTTGATTGCTCCGAAAAAGGGTTTGCATTTGTCCGAGGAGCGTGAGACGAAACGGTTAAGTGCAGCCAGCATCCCTGTGAGTTTCTGGACTTCTCGGACAGTGCGGGGGCTCCGGATGTCCAGGATCGCTTGAATCTGATCTGGGTTGGCTTCGATTCCTCGTTGACTAACCAGGTATCCGAGGAATTTACCTGATTCCACTCCGAAAACGCACTTTGCCGCATTCAGCTTCAGCCCATACTCCCTGAGGGTGGAGAAGGTATCCGCCAAATCTGTCAGATGATCACAACTCCGTTTGCTCTTCACCAGCATATCGTCTATGTAGACCTCCATGGTGTTGCCGATCTGCTTTTTGAACATCCGATTCATCAGTCTTTGGTATGTTGCCCCGGCGTTCTTTAGTCCAAACGGCATCACTTTGTAACAGTAAACTCCCTTCGGAGTGATAAACGCCGTCTTTTCCTGATCCGGGGGATAGAGAGGGATCTGATGATATCCTGCTCGGGCATCCAGGAAGTCCATTCGTTCATATCCGGCAGTGGCATCTACCAGCTGGTCCACCTTTGGCAGGGGGTAGTCGTCCTTGGGACATGCCTTGTTTAGATCTGTAAAGTCTACGCAGACACGCCATTTCCCCCTTTCTTCTTTGCGCACACCGTATTAGACAGCCATTCTGGGAACTGTATCTCTCGAATGGCGTCGGCCTTCAGGAGTTTGTCGATTTCCTCGTTGACCGCGCTGGTGTGATGCGGGGCCATGCGTCGTGGCCTCTGTTTGACTGGCTTGTGCGACGGGTCAACATGCAGCCTGTGTGTGATTATCTCGGGGTCTACCCCCGTCATTTCCATTCGTTCCACGCGAACACGTCTGTATTTCCCCTTAGGAACTCGATCATCTCCTCCTGTTCGGCTGTGGGCATCGAGGTCCCAACTAAGAAATACCTCTCTTCTTCTCCCTCTACCAAGGGCACCTTCCGGAGGTCTTCTACCGACCGCTCAGTTGGGTCTATCCGGGGGTCATCCATTCCTGGACGCCCGGACTGTAATTGCTATTTTTCCATAATCTCTTCCGGTGCTCGCCCCTTCTCCTGGCTGAACGCCCCGGCTCGAACGGCTGAATAAAAACAATTTTTCGCGGACGCTTGGTCCCCCCGGATCTCCATGATACCCTCTGGCGTGGCGAATTTTAATTTCTGGTGGAAAGTGGAGTGCACCGCTCCCAACGCATGCAGCCATGTTCGCCCCATAATCACGTTGTAGGGAGAGTCCGTATCGATCACGACAAACTCGGTGTCGATGACAAAGGGACCTGTGACAACTGGCAATGTGATTTTCCCCACGGGCAGGGCGAACGAGCCGTTGAATCCGATGAGGGGTGTCCTGACTTTGGTGAGGTCTTTGGGGCCAAGACCCATCCGTTTTAAAGTTTCGGAGTACATCACCTCCGAGGAACTTCCAGAGTCTATCAAAATCCTTTTGACATCGAATTTCCCTATCCTCAGGGTCAAGACAAGGGCGTCGTTATGAGGAGTCACTACGCCTGTCAAATCCGCGTCGGAGAATGTAATGCCAAGCTCACCCGTCCTGGCCCTTTTACTTGGTGGCCCTACATCAACCTCGGCTACCTTCCTCGTAAAAGCTACCCTCTTGAGGTCGGACTCGAGTTCCTTGGACGTGGGGCGATCCAGGGGACATATATGGATGACATCTATGATGTTGTCCGGCTCCTCGGTCGGGGCAAGGGCTTGTCTCTCTTCTGGCCTGGGCTCTATGTACTCTTTCAAATATCCGTCTCGGACCAATCTTTCCAAGAACGATTTGAACACCCTGCAGCTTTCGGTGCGATGCCCGAAATCCCGGTGATAGGAACACCTAACCTTTTGATCACGGGTGGAGGGGTCGCTCTGCATCCTGGGCGGCCATTTGAAGAACGGCTCGTGCTTGATTTTATGGAGCAACTTGAAGATGGGTTCCTTGAACACAGTGTGAATTCCTTTGGACGAACCCCCTGGAGGGGGTAGCAATCCCTTTCGGGGAATATCTTCGCTCCTTCTCTTTTCTCTTAGATTGGAGGGCTCGGCCTTTGCTGCTTCCCATCTCGTCCTCAACCCTCGAGTATTTGTTTATCCGGGCCATTAGTTCCCCCATATCCGAGGGAGTCTTCTTGGTCAGGGATCGGTACAGGTCCGTGTCCCTTGCCAAGCCGAGCCGGAAAGATGCTGCTGCCATGACCTCCGAGCAGCCTTCTACCTCATTAACCTCTTCCCAGTATCGGATGGCGTACTGGCGAAGAGTCTCGGATTCCCTCCGTCTGAGGGTCAGCAATGATCCAATGTCTTTGGGGCGCTTACTCCCCGTAATGAATCGAGCCAGGAACTGCTTAGTCAATTCCTTCCATGACCCAATACTGTTGGGGGAAGCGCCTCGAACCACTTCATCGCAGAGTCCCCCAAGCTCATAGGAAACACTCGGCAGAGAAACCGTTGGTCCGAATGATAGAGGGACATCATCTGCTTGTATTGCCTGACATGGGCTTCGGGATCGGACCGCCCGTCATAAGTTTTGAACCGCGGCACGACAAACTTTCTTGAAACCTCCATCTCACCGATCTCCCTCGTAAAGGGTGTTTGTATGACTTCGTCCTCGGCCTCATCCTGGACAGCCTTACCCTTTCTCCTGGAGTCTAACCGGGCTCTGAGATCAATTTCTTCCCTGACGGGATGCCTTCTGAAGTCCTTGAGTTCATCGGTAAGCCCCTCATTTCCTGGGCGTCGTGTGGATTGGGTTGAGTCCTCCTCGGATTCATCTCCCTTCCTCCGTCTAGACAAACCTCGCCGGAGGTCGTCCAGGGCCAATGGCCTTGCTTTCCTTGAATGGTTGTCATGATGATGCTCGCCGGCTCTGGGTCGCTTTGGGGCCCTAGAGCTTTCTGCTTTGTTGTTTAGGTGGTTTCTTAGATCCTTCGTTTCCGCCTCCCGGGCGGGAAGCCCACGAGAAAGGAATGAATCCCTCGACCCTTCGCCAGAGGCGGCAAACTCGTTGAGCCGGCTTAGGACGTTTACATTGTCCTTTTCCAGCTGTCGTAATCTATCGCCAAACTTTTCTTCAATCACCTCCGCCAGCTGACGAGCCAAGGGGGCTGATCCCCCTGACCTGATTCCCATACTGGTTTGAGGGGTAACCCCTCTTGACCGAGTAGAGGCACTTTTATTCATATCGGTGTGATCCCTTCCTCCGTGATGACAGGGAGCTTGTAACTCGAGACTCCTTGGTGGGGGTCTTTCCCTTTCTGTCGAGTGTTCACCATGGTCACTGTTCTTTATAGAGAAAAAACTAGGAAAACTAGTCGTTTCCCACAGACGGCGCCAGATTGTGCGTGCAAGATCCTGCACAATATAAAAAACGAGAACAGATCTCTCCCTTGGTGAACTCGAGTGAGCCAGTTGAGTGACCAACCACGCTGCTTGGAACAGCCTGCGAGGTCCGGTGGTAACCTGGAACGGCAACGGGAGACCCTGGGGGAGCGGAAGAACGATCCAGTAAGGCTGAAAGAGGTTCCTGGAACAAAGAAGAACAAGTTAGAAGGGCGCCGGAGTGTTTTCCGGCGTATCCCCTCCGACGATCTAGTCAGTCTTTGAGAAAGAGAGAGGAAGGAGAAAACACTGAGTGTGTATTGTAGTAAAGAGTTTTTTGTTGCATACCCGTCTTGCCTTTTGCAAGGAGTATTTATACCTCAAAAGCTCATGATTGCTGTCAGTGTAGTCAGTAGGTGATCATTAGGTACAGGCAGTGTGCGCACTGATTCTGATGAGGAATGTCTTCTCTTCTTAACTGCTCGGGGTCCCGAGCAATCAATGCTGGGTCATCGGGATGCCGACGGTACAATGTACTCCTCTCGGGGAGGATGCAATAAATGCTCTGTATTAGGAGCATTTATTGCCTTTCATTTCCGAGCCTTACCGCATTGAATGCGGTCTCATCAAGGAATGGTGTAATTAATCGTTTGCTTTCCCAAGTCGCGTGTCAGCAACGGCATGCGGTTTCTCTGTCTTCGATGTGATATCATATGCCACGCGTCCATCCCCCATTGGCTGTGGCCCCTGCATTCCAGTACGTTCTGACACTAATTGTGTAAGACGAGGTCATGATGAATAGCCTAGACTAGCCTAGGCTAATGACCTGTACGTCAATAGCTTATCCTGGAGTAGAGGAAGCGTCCAGGACGGGGTACCTCTCGGCACCGAGGAAAGGCTCATCTCGGAACCGAGGGAGGTATACCGACCGAGGTACCATATCAGACCGAGGCTACGTGTTGGTTGTAAAACGTACTGAATGCCATGATCCTATATGACGAGTACCTCGGGGGCGAGGACCTTTATGCGCCGATGGTGCTTGATCTTAGCAACAGTGTTTTGGTAATACCGAGACACGTGTCTTCATCATGGAGTATTTCAGAAAAGTCTCATCC
>CAUOFW020002923.1:0-42059 GCA_963454935.2 Ilex paraguariensis
AAAACTTTGTAAATGCTTGAGAAAAGGATTATCCTACTGAGCGTGTGGTTGCTCACCCCTATCATTTAACATTTTTAGTTATGGGTAATGAAAAGTGTGGTCATGCATGTGTAAAGATCAATGTACAATAATGTATATTATTGAGGATTTGTAAGTGACTTATATCTTGGTTAATTTGGGGGAATATGTATAGATTGGGACCTTTTAAATGAGTTACTTATAAAGATTTTAGTTATTATGTATATTATTTTCATGATGAAGAATTTTAGATAATAAGATTATACCCTGGGTTTGGGAGGACTTTGTGGGCCTCCATTTGCCATCCCGGTATTGAACGGTAATGACTTATTTGTGGATATCATGAGAAGGGATGTATATGATTGATATGATGTGAATGACTAGTTAGTTATAATTATTATATTTAATGCTCTCACAGATAACTTTCACCCAATTATCTGGATGCCCGATTTTCAAAGGAAACTCTGTCAAAATTTTTTAAAAAAAAAATGATTTATTTAAACTAAAGAGATACTTTTCTAGATGTTTTTACAACAAACGGCATGTGTTTTTGGAATAAACAAAGTAATTTTTTTTATCGCGCTTTTGTGAAATTTGGGCATAACAATAGCTCCTACTGCATAATTACTTGCATCACACATTAATTCAAAAGGCAAAGACCAGTCAGGATGTTGCATAATAGGTGCAGAAATAAACATATTTTTTAATTTGTCAAATGCTAATTGACATGTATCATTCCATTCAAATAAAGCATCTTGACATAAAAGATTACATATAGGTTAAAATTTTTTATGAACCTTCTATAGAATCCTGCATAACCTAAAAATGAGCAAATGTCTTTTACTGTTTTTGGTGAAGGCAGATTTGTTATTAGATCAATTTTAGATTTATCAACTTCGATTCCTTTTTTAGACACTACATGACCTAAAACAATACTTTGTGTAACCATAAAATGACATTTTTCTCAATTTAAGATAAGATTTGTTTCTTCACATTGAATGAACACTTTTTAAAGATTTTCTAAACATAAATGAAATGAATCCCCATACTGAAAATCGTTCATAAAAACTTCTAGACATCGTTCTACCATATCACTAAATATACAACGTTGAAATGTAGCTGGAGCATTACATAGTCCAAAAGCATTCTTTTATATGCAAAAGTATCAAAAGGACATGTAAATGTAGTTTTTCTTGGTAATCTATTGCAATTTCAATTTTATTATATCCAGAATATCCATCTAAAAAATATAATATGCATGACCAGTTATTCTTTCTAATACTTGATCTAGGAATGGTAATGAAAAGTGATATTTTCTAGTTTTCGGTAGTCAATACACACATGCCAACCTATGACTGTACGCATTGGAGAACTAGTTCATTTTCTTTATTTTTTATCACAATGATACCAGATTTTTTTGGAACTACTTGTGTAGAACTAACTCATTTACTATCAAATATAGGATAGATAATATTAGCATCTAATAGTTTAAGTAGTTCATTGCGAACTACCTTTTTCAAGTGTGGATTCAGTCTTCTTTGCATTTGACAAGATGGTTTAGCATTTTCTTCAAAATATATACAATGAGTACACAGAAGTGGGCTTATAACTTTTGTATCTGCTATTGTCCATCCAAGAACACTTTGATGATTTTTCAAAACTTTTGTTAATTCTTTTTCTTGACTTTTAGATAAATTCGATGATATGATCACATGATGAATTTCATCTTTTTCTAGAAAAACATATTTCAGATTGGTTGGAAGTGGTTTTAAATCTGGCTTAAAGATTTTGGCATTGGACTTTTCAGATTTAGATAACAGATTTTCACAATTTGGGTTCGTTATTTTTTCACTCATCATTAGATACAAATTCTAATGTATACAATTCTTTTTCTAGAAAAACCTTTTCAAAAAAATTTTGGATTAATGACTCAACACAATTTATTTTATGCACTTCATCTTCTTCTCTAGGTTGTTTTGCACTGTTAAAAACATTTAATTCCAAGATCATGTTTACGACTGAAAGTTTCATGATTCCATTTCTACAATTAATCGATGCATATGATGTAGCTAGGAATGGTCGACCCAGAATAATAGGTATGTGTGCAGATGCCTGAAAAATTGGTTGCGTATCTATAACGATAAAATCTGCTGGGAAATAAAGTTGATCAACTTAGATGATAACATCTTCCACAATTCCTCTTGGAGTTTTGATTGATCAGTATGCTAATTGTAGTGTAACATTAGTAGGTTTTAGCTCACTTAATCCTAATTGTGTATACATTGGATATGACATTAAATTACAACTGGCTCCAAGATCTAGTAGAACTTCTTCAATTCAAAAATTCCCAATGATGCATGAGACTATTGGAATTTCTGGATCTTTGTACTTAAGAAGAGTGTTATGTTGTATTATAGTGCTAACTTGTTCAGTTAGAAATACTTTCTTTGGTACATTTGTTTTTCTTTTTATTGTGCAAAAGATCTTTTAAAAACTTAGCGTAAGCTGGAACTCGTTTAATTGCATCTAACAATGAAATGTTAATCTTAACCTGTTTAAACAGTTCAAAAATTTCAGATTGATCTTTTTCAGATGTAGGTTTCTTGACCCTTTGAGGAAAAGGTAACGGAATAAGACATGGTTGATCTTCCTCTTTTTGTATTTGTGGTTGTTTTTTGACTGAACGTTCAGGTTCAAGTGGTTCATTAACAGGAATTGACTTACGTATTTTTTTTGAAATTTTAGGTTTAATACTTTTGTCAATGACTTTACCACTTCTTAATGTTGTGATTGTTTATACTTGACTTGGGGAAGGTTCAAATGACACATAATTAGCTTGACTTTGACTTTGCGAAGGTTTAGGCTGAGATGAAAATTTTCCCTTTTTTGACATACTGAGAGATTTAGTCAATTTAGCTAGATGACTCTTGATATCTTCAATACTCTGAGAATTTTAAGCTTTAGAATCATTAAAATCTTGAGTTGTTTTAGTGTTAAAACTCATTTGACTTTGAATAAATTGATTCATAGTATCTTCCAGAGTTCTTCTTTGTGGAGGTTGATATGGTTGATATTGTTGTTGATTTTGTGGTTGTGGTGGACCTTGTAGTTGATTTGTGGTTTGTGTATTTCTCCAACTAAAATTTGAATGATTTCTCCATCCTAGATTGTAAGTTTCAGATTATAGATTTAAATAAGGCTTATTATAAGTTGGAATCGCTTTAGATTGTTCAATCAAAACTTCTTTAAATGCAGGTATAGTTGGACATTCTGCTGCAAGATGTCCTGACAATGCACAAATTTCATAGATTTGATCAGTAGTAGACACAACAGATACTTGTTTTATTTTTTTCATTTCTAACGTTTCTAATTTTTTAGATAAATTAGTCATTTTAGCTCTTAAATCATCATCTTCTTTCAATACATAATTTTCTCTTTCGGATGTAGATGACATGGTTTCCACTATATTTGAAGAAGTCAAGTCCCACATATGTGAACTCTCAGAAATAGTATCAAAAAATTGGTATGTTTCTTCAGGATTTTTACTCATGAATTCCTCATGTGCCATCATTTCAACAAATTATTGCATTACAGGTGGAAGAGCATCATAAAAAAAATCAACTAAGGTCCAGTTTTCAAATTTATGATGTGGACAAGCTTGGAGAAGAACTTTAAATATTTTCCAATATTGATAAAAATTTTCACCTTCCTTTACAGAAAAATTCATTATTTGACGTCTTAGGATATTAGTATGTTGCACAGGAAAAAACTTTTTAAAGAATTCAACTTGCAAAGCTTGCCAATTTGAAATAGAATTAGCTCTTAAAGTGCTAAGCCACTATTTTGCTTTATCTTTTAAAGAAAAAGGGAAAAGTTTTAATTTGACCATTTCAGAATTATCTTGCAAAGTTCCATAGACTTCTTCAAAGTCTTTCATATGAACATAAGAGTTTTTAGTTTCTAAACCACGGAATTGTGGTAATAACTTTATTGTTTCTGGCTTAATATTAATATTTGGAGCGTTTATTGGAAAAGAAAAACATGACGGGACATTGGTTCGTGTTGGATGTAAATATTCTCTCAAGGGTCTAATGTTTTGAACTACTTCCTATTCTCTAGGTTGTTCTTCCCTAGGTACATTTCTAGCCATACTTAATTCAAATGATTCCTGTGTAGATGAAGATGATGAAGACGAAGGATAAGACTAATTTATAGAACCTACTGATGAATGAACAGACATAAACTATTTATAAAGAAAACACACTTTTTATACATATAATACAAATAAACAACTTTTCTATTTCAATTAATTTCAAATTATCATAACTCCCCGACAATGGTGCCAAAAACTTGATTTGAACTATTTTGTGGTCTACTATTTATATTATACACCCAAGTATAAGTGGTCGAATTGTAGTTTTCTCTGTTTAAGTCTATGTATCGATTCTATAAAGAGTTTTAATAATTAGGAAACAAAATAAAATAGTGAAGTTGTTGTTTAAAATAGGATAACATGAGATAGCTTGTGATGTAAGTTTAGATTGATAACTAGTCTAATTAAACGGTTGTTTGTAGATAGATTAAGACAATAATAAAAAATATCCTTCAGTTTAAGGATCCCATATGCTTTCTATTGATTAAATACTAGAAATGCCACCTTACAACAATTAACTTCCATGTTACTTGCAAGTCAATCAGTAGGTCTGATGTATATAAATCATCAAACAACAACTTCTTAGGTTAGCTGGTGGTATCCATGACAATTGATTAATCAAAGTGAACTAGAAGGACAAACCATTCATGAGGAATACTTGAATTATTCAATTGACTCCATGATAGTAAGTGCGTATATAATAAACCATAACACAAAAACTTCTTAGGATAGCTGGTGGTATTAATATATCATAACACAACAATTTCTTAGGTTAGATGGTTATAGATGTGCCAATTGATTAATCTGAGTAAACCAGAAGGACAAGCCATTCGTGAGGAATACTTGAATTACTCAATAGGTCATCTTATGATCTATACCAGTTAAAACATCCTCAATGATCCGGTGGAGGACTAGCCATACTGATAGAACACCGTAGATATTAAACTTGCAATATGATTATATATACCAGTTAAACGATCTTAGTAATCCAGAAGGACAAGCCATTCATGAGGATCACTTAGGTCATTAATCTGATAGTTATGTATAGTAGTTAAACAACCCTAATAACTCAGAAAAACAAGCCATTCATGAGGATCATTTAGGTTTTGTACCATGCATCAATAGAACATCCTCAGTGTTCCAGTGGAAGACTAGTCATACCGATGGAATACCATAGATATTTAACTGGCAGGTTGATGATGCACTGATGACATAATTCCACGCACTGCACCAAAATTACGTACATCACTGTATCATGCATGAAGCATATAATATATATATATATATGTATATATATTAATAAAACATCAACATTTCCAGAAATTAACCAATATTATACATATGTTTACCTCTCACTAGAGGATATAAGTAACTACTCACACCGTGTTACTACAAACAAGCAAGGAGTGCGGATAGTTTTCATTACAACAATAATTAAAGTACAGACTTGAATTTTTTTTTTTTACAAGGAACAATTGAAACACAACCATCTTTATTATCAATTAAGACAAAAAGGTGGCGTCAACTCAACTATCCGAATAGAAAGATACAGTAGAAATGTAGAAACACAGTTTCAGTTGGAGTGTATGACGGACCAGATTGGATTGTAATTTCTCTTTCTCTCTTTCTTTTTCTCTCTTTTTTTCTTCTTTGGACTTCTCTCTGGAACTCCTTATACCCAGCCAACTTCAGAAGGAGAAGGCATGTAGTATTTATAGAAGGAAGGAAGCAGGAAGTGGAGAGATGATGATGAGCTGACTTGGGCCACCGTCCGGACGCCCCTCCATAGTCCAGATAGTGGAGCCTTGCTGGATGGTGGTTTTCTTGGTGTGCTGATTCCTGCTTTACGTAAATTACACTTTAGTCCTTTGTTGTTTCAAGCCTTGACGTATTGTTCCTTGTATTTTGTAGTAATTCCCCATCAAAATCTGAAATTTCAAACATATTATAAATAAAACCCGAATTTAAGGAAAAACCCTAATTGATAGTTTTTTAGTTATTTGATCTTACCAATTTTATTTTTTTAATGATTCTAATTTATATACTAATTAGGGTTAATTAATGATAGTTGTCTGTGGGACAGACTTTGTTGAGCTTTGTGAAGTCCACACAGAGGTGCCACTTCCCATTGGCCTTTGTTACATCAACATATTAGATAGCCAGTCTAGGTAGGCTACCTCCCTCATTGACCCATTTTTCAGTAGCTTTTCTACCTCTTCCTCCATGGCTTGCCCCCTTTTAGTACTTACACTCAACTTTTGGTGGACAGGCATGTATCTGGGGTCAACATTGAGTCAATGGGAGGCCACTTCGGGGTCGATGCCCTCCAAGTCTTTGTGGGACCAAGCAAAGATGTATGTGTTCCACCTGAGGAAGTCTACTAAGGCGGATGCCTATTCCTAAGAAAGTGAAGAGCCTAGGTAGACCTTCCTCCCTAGAAGGTTATCGTCGACTACTATGGGTTGAAACTCTTCTGCAGGTTCGCCCCTCTCCAAGGTATTTTCGTCCCTCGGGTCAAGCACCTCAACTTGGAGAGTCTCCTATATTTTTCTAGCCCTCATAGAGGCCACATTGCACTCTCTAGCTGAGACATGATCTCCTCTTATCTCCCCAGTCCCACTGGAGGTTGGAAAATATAGGAGAAGGTGATAGGTGGATGGCATTGCCCTTAGGGCATTTAGGGTAGGTCGTCTAAGAATTATATTATATGTAGAAGGGCAATCAAGTACAAGAAAATTTACTATAACAATAGAGCTACTTGGTGTAGTTCCTGTTGTGACAGGCAGGATGATAGATCCCAAGAGATGGACTCTCTCTCCTGAGAAGCCAACCAAGGGAGTCCTGACTGGCTGTAGTCGTTCTCTACCGAGGTGAAGGTTGTCATAGGCTGTGGCAAACAGGATGTCGGCGGAACTTCCGCTGTCGACTAGGACCCTCCTAACCTGGTAGTTGACCACCATTAAGGTCATAACTAGAGGGTCATCATGTGGGACCTAGATCCCCTTAAGGTCTCTGTCTAAGAAGGTGATGACCCCCTCCGCCCCACGTCTGGGTGTCTTTATCGGGCAACAGTCATGTGACTCTGCCTGTTTGGCTCTCCGAGCGTGCGCCTTCCTAGCAGAGTTCAAATCACCTCCTCCTCCTAACCCTCTGGCGATGGTCTAAATCTCACTGAGGGGTTGCTAGCACTCTCGTTCTTCATGTGGTGGAGCTGGTCCTCGACCAGCAATATATTGTCTCAACTGGCTGTGTTGAATAAGCTTTATAATCTACTTCTTGAGCTAGAAGCAATTGCCGTGGTCGTAGTGGAAACGACGGTACTTGCTGGGATTTTGGCGCTTGGGGTCAGACTTTATCTTTTCGGGCCAACGAATGGTGGGGTCATCCTGTATTTGGAATAGGATTTGCTCCATCGAGGCATTGAGTGGTGTGAAAGGCTATTGGTCTCTTGGAGGTGGTGGACCAAGACGGTCCTTCACAGACACCCTCTTGATCTTTTTCCTCTTGTTCTCTGTCTTCCTCCTGTCTTCGTGGGAGTCCTTCCTTTTCTCTCCCCCTTAGAAGGACTAACCTCTACGGGCTTTAGGGACATCCTTGGCGTTCATATATTTCTGTGCCCTAGACAGCAACTCGGGCATACTGGAGGGCGACTTCTTGAGTACGGAGAACATGAAACTAGAGGTGCGAAGATCAATAATAAAGACGGCCAGGGCTACCTTATCATCTGGCTCTTTTATCTGGAGAACGCCCTCATTGAAGTAGGCAAGGTAGTCTTTGAGGCTTTCATCCCTGTCCTACTTGATAATGAGCAGGTGTGTCATTGGTTTCTCATGTCAGCGTCCCCCAATGAAGTGGGAGACAAAGTACCTACTTAGTTCTGCAAAGGAGTGGATGGAGGAGGGTCTGATCTTGGAGAACCACTAGCGGGCAGACCCCTTTAAGGTGGTTGGGAAGACTTTACACATAGTCTCCTCAGACACGTTATGGAGTTGTATGAGTGACTTATATGCGTCAAGATGGTCGAGGGGGTCTTTGGTATTGTCGAAGATATTGATGGTAAACATCTTGAACTTCAAGGGTAAAGGATAATTGACGATATCAATAACAAAGGGTGTATCAGTACGTCTTACCAAATAGTCCACGGTCTCCGACGCTTGTGCCTTAATGGCATTGAGGGTATCATCAAGTTAGTTTTGCACCTCTCTAATCTTCTCGTCCCACTGATTGGGGACATCGTCAGTTGGGTGGTGGTACTGGCTTTCATAGTTTCCATATTAGTTTTCTCCATCCTCATTCTCTTGTGCAGGTATGTGCAAAGGGGGTACACAAGAGCTCCGTGTGCGCTGAGGAGGGACCGCTGGATGAAGGGCGCCCTGGCGTGGCCCTGGAGTATTTTGGCGAGTGGCCCTATGCTGGGGGGCTACAGGACGTCTTGAAGGGATAGACTGTTGCTCCTCTCCTGTTTGAGGGAATGGGACTCCTCCCACGGGGTGAGGGGTGATGCCACCTTGGGCAAGCAGCAATTGGATGATCTGCTGGTTTTGGTTCACCAACAGCTGCATAGTTTGTAAGAGCTGTTGTTGTTGCCCGACGGCGGGAGCGCGATAGTAAATGGTTCCAAGGGTGCGAGGGGAGGTGGAGCCTCCTCCCGGTGGGTCGGGTTGTTGTCTCCTAGTTGTTGACTCATTGATCTGGTAGTGATTGTCATGGATTGAAATAGAGTAGAAAACTAGTCGTTCCCACAGACAGTGCCAAACTGATGATGCACAAATTGTTATTGTGCAAAATCAATAGTCAAGTATATGAACGGTGCAGTCAATGAGCAATAAATAGGTAATTAATGATAAAGCAATAAATAATGGTGAACACGAAGACTTATAGTGGTTCGATCTAGGTGATCTACTCCATTCTCGGGAATGGCAGTGGTGGCCAGAGTTCTTTATTGATGAACAGAGTCCGAGGATAGTGCCCCGGGAGTATTACAATGCTTGGAAAGAGAGAGACAATGAGTGTAGGGAGGTCTAACTAAGGTCTGAATGTCATTTTGTTTATTTAGTGAGGACTTACATTATATAGGTTTGGTAAGGCAATGAGGTGATCACTACAATTTAGTAAGTACAGTTATGATAGGATTTGATCTTTATGCGTATCACGATATTCTCTCCCTAATGGACCTATTCAGTCGGAGGAGGACTTTGAGCTAGGTTGGATTTGATCATGAGCTTGGACTTAAGCTGGAGTGGGCTGGACTTGCATTGGAGTGAAAAAGGAACAAGAGGAGCAAGAGGGCCAGGCTATGGGTGACGCCTAGGCTTGGGTGACTCCCTTTGGGCTGCTCCTTTTGATCCATTGTTGGGCGTTGGCTTCATGACTCCCTTCTTGGCTTCCCTCTGGATAGGTTGACCGAGCTTCATTTGGGCTTTCTTGGTTGACCCAGTAGCCAAAATCTACCGATAGGTTTTTACTTGTTTTGCTAAAATCTTGGTTCCTTCACCTTTCAAGCTACTGTCAAGCCACCAGCTCATTTCCAATCACCTCAAGCATCATTTAAACCCTTTTTTCACCAAAAATTGTCTAAAATTTTCAAAATTTTCACATTTTCCATTATTCTATACCAAAAGTGGTCGAAAATGTAAATGGTGCACCTCACCCCCCCAACTTCAACCATGCATTGTCCTCAATGCATAAGGAAACATGCAATGAGAAAAATGAAAGTAACATGGGAAATAAGATATCAACCCCCTTTTTTTTCTTTTTTCTTTTTTTTTTCTTTTAGTATACATGATTAACCTTAATTAATATATAAATTAGAATAGTTAATAAAGTCAAATTAGTGTGAGAAAATAACCAAAAACTATTAATTAGAGTCAATGAGGGTTTGTGCGGTAATTAGGATTTTAGATGTGTTATGTTTAAATTTGTCAGGGTTTGATGTTGAATTATCAGGGAATGCAAGAAACAATGTATAAAAGCTTGAAATAACAAAAGCTAAAGTGTAATTTCAACAAAGGGAGAGTCAGCATATATGCAAGTGGAAAAATCTATCAAGATGCCACCGTTCGGACGGTGGTCCAAAGGCGGCTGAAGATTGATCTGCCACCTCTTGCTTTCCTTACCTATAAATATGTATGCCCTCTTCATTCTTCAGGTGGCTAGATCAAAAAGGGATTTTAGAGAGAAATCCAAGAAAGAGAAAAAGAAAGAGAAAAGAGAAAAGAAAGAGAAAAAGAAAAACTTGCAACTCGATCCGGTCCGTCATACACTTCAGTCCAATCTCTGTACTTTTACATTTTTGTATATCTTTCTATTCGGATAGTTGAACTGTCGTCACCTTTTTGTCATAACTAATAATAAAGGTGATTGTGTTTTAGTTGTTCCTTGTAAAAGATGTTTTAGGGTTTATATTTTAATTGTAATGAAAACTCCTCGCACTCCTTACTTGTCTGTAGCAATGGGGTGTGAGTAGTTACTTATATCCTCTAATGAGAGGTAAACATATGTATAATACTGGTTAAATTCTGGAGATGCTGATGTTTTATATATTTATATATCTATATATTATATGTTTTATGCATGATACAATGATGTACATAATTTCGGTGTTGTGCCCGAAATTATGTCATCAATGCATCATCGACCTGCTGGTTAAACAACCACGACATTCTTAGCGGTTTGGTTTATCCTCCATCGGAATGTTGAGGATGTTAACTTATGCGGGTACAAAACCTAAATAATCCTCATAAATGGCTTGTCCTTCTGGATTATTAGGGTTATTTAATTACTATATATATAACTATCAGACTAATGACCAAAGTGATCTTCATGAATGGCTTGTCCTTCTGAATTACTCATATCATTTAATTGGTATAAATGATAATATTGTCAGTCTAACAACCACGACATTCCTATCGGCATGGTTTATGCCTCCACCAAATATCCCAATCGATGAAATGACAACAGATTGTTGGGTTTCCCTATCAATGTTAACTATCACTATTTTTACATTTCAGATAATGTTTAAATTAAGTTGGGGAAGTAAGAATGTAACTTTAGTATTTATATTTAATCTATTTATGTTGTTTTAATATCAATGTTAATTTTGTCTTTGCGACTGACAGACGTTAAAGAACCAGATAAAGAGTCTGTAAAAAAAAATTTAATAATTTTTAAATTTGTGTATAATGGATGAAAAATTATTTTGGTTAAGTTTAATTCTACTATGTCATCTTCCAAAAGATATCCATGCATTGATCATGCAAAAAGCCAGAAGAGTTAGAAATTTAAAAAAATTTTAAAGTCAATCAAGACCCCTATGCAGAAAAAGTACATTTGCAAAGAACCGACGAGCCGATCATCTTGGTGGTTGTGTAAGATGTGGTCATTTACAACATTTAAGACAATATAATCAGTGTGTGGAATCAATTTTAGGTCGAGCGTTAGATTGTCTCCGGTGAATTAGGTATGGCCAGAGTAAGGACTACCCTGAGACCAACCTATTCTACCCTAATGTTAACAAGCTATGTAAGAAATGAAATTAACCGTGTCACTGATAATATTGATCCAGACAGTTCGGACTCTGAATCAGTATAATCAAAAGAATATATAATTTTGGAAGAATTGTACATAAATAAATGTACATATTTATAACTATAAATTAAATTAGGAAACTCAGTAAATATGAAATAACAAATAAAATAAATAAAAACTCACCAATTTTTGTGACAAGAAAAAGAGTGGTTAGCAAAAAAATTTTGTAGAATATAAAAAATAAACTGCAGGAATTTAAAATAAACAAGAAAAGAATACTCAGAAAATTAGAAGCAAACCTGTAGAAAAAGAGGCAAAATTGAAAGTTTGCACCGTCCAAATGGTGGGCCAACCATCCGGACGGTGGAGCTTGATATAAAAATTGTTCTCCATGAAAACCGATCAATTCTGCACTCCCTCAAACTAGAATTTCGAAATAGCCAAAATCTCCAATGAAAAAAGCTCTCAAATGTGCAATATTTCACCATTTTTTGTCAAATTTGTTCTGATTATCTTGTTACCCATAATATTTTGAAGGTAACTATCAATTGGAATCAGTTGAAATAGAGCATTGGAGAAGAAATAAAAAAAATGGATTCGAGATGAAGAACGAGAGGATCTTCAAGTCAAGCACAAAGAGATCAACTCGACCAACCTCAAGCACCTCCACAACAACCAGGATCGGAAAATATCTTCAACGAGTTGATGTTTGAGAATTTTGAACAACAGGCCTAGTACGATGCTAATTTTCTGACTAAAACTATTATTTCTGAAAGGTCGATTATTTACGAAGATTTTGAGAATATAGGCATACGTCAAATTCTTGCAACTAGAGGATGGTTACATTATGTTAGATTATCTATCCTTGCTTATAACTATTTAGTTCGAGAATTTTATAGTAATGCTGAGATCATTGGGGAAAGACAATTGTGGGTATTTGTACGAGGTATTATTTTTTAAGTTACACCGGCTACTATAGCCAAAATTTTTCAACACATGCAAAGACCTAAAAATCCGTAATATTCGTACACTGAATTACCTGATTTAGATACCATAGGGAGAGAGGTGACGGGTAATCTAGAATTTGGTTGGGGTAGACTGAATAAATATATCAAGCAAGGAGACCTGACTAATAAATACCGTATTCTGAACTTGATCACAGTACACAGTTTGTTACCTCGTGCCCAAAAGAATCAAATCTACACTGAGCAAGCTTATTTTTTATATGCATTCGGGATGGGGCATACCATTGATCTGCCGAATTTAATCTTGAATCAAATGGTACTTGTTGTGTATAGAAAGAAATCTTCACTCCCCTATGCTATGCTAGTTTCTTAGCTGTGCAGGAACAAAAGTGTGATCACTGATCCAACATGGAAGACTGTAGACCATTTTGGCCCATTAGACAAAACTTCATTGAGAAAGAGTCATGTAGGACAACAAGAAGAACAACCAGAGGTACCCCTCCACCACAAGAAGAGCCATTCCAAGGCCCTGAAGAATTCATTCCACCAGAACAACAGTAGCCACAAGAAGATCAACCATACATACCGGTGGATGACAGAAATGACAGACAGATTCTGCTAGGATTAGAGATCACTATCACCCAGCTTGGTAATAGTATCACAGATATCAACAAACGTATGGAGGATTATGAACAAAACCAAGCTGAAATCTTGAGGCTACTGAGAGAAAGTTTTGGAGGAAGCCCATCTACTTCCTAGAAAAAAATGGAGATTCTACCGAAAAACTTTGCTATCTTTCACTCAGCTTTTTAATTATGCGGTTTTACTTATGCACTTGAACTTTAATTATGTTTTGCACTTGTTTGTTTTTGAACTTATTTGTTTTGAGCTAATGTGTGTTTAGGTTTGTTTATATTAATTTTGAAACTCATGTTGTGAAATTAGGAATTAATAACTCATATGATTCATAGCTAAATTAAATTTTTATTTTCATGCCTGGTAAGAATAATCTTAATCTGATCATGCGGAATTTTCATATTTTTGATGTGTACTATCTTAATATTTTTGTTTAAGCTTATTCTTAAAAGCACAATTAGATTTCTTTATTGCTAAAAGTCTTGTGAAATATTACACTCTTTGCATATATAGTGGAGATGTAAAACCAATTATAGATTTTGAACCAATCTTTCTTGGAGAGAAACTCTACATCTTCTCAAATACAAAGCCTCGATTCAGCGGTAAATTTTCCTTGAATAATTTCATTAACTTTGTTTTGATTAGCACTTATTATATTGTATTATTAGCATTATCTTTAACTTTCATGCAAAAATTATACATATATATATGATTTCTGGAAAATGATCTTAGACCATGTTTGACTAATTTTGAGCCTTAACCATTTTTTTACAAAATTATATCCTTAGTCAGCCATGATTGAGCCTAACAAAATACAAATTCTTTTCTTGAAACCCAAGAAACACCCGAGCCAAATAAAATTATATTAAACCTACCTTGCTATCTAATTTTCTTGCACCCTCTTTTAAAACAGCAGAATACTGAAAGACAAAAGAAGAAGAAAAGTAGAAAAGAATAAAGAAAGATAAAAGAAAGATCCCAGTCAAAAAAAAGAAATTTGGAAAAAAAAAAAGCCAAGAAAGTGAAAAATGGGAAAAATAGAAAGAAACATGCAAAATCCTCGAAAAATAAGGTGTGCCACAATACTAAAAGATAGTATTTGAAATCCAATGACGTCATTTCATAAACCTTAAACCCATGACCATATTACAACCCTAATAAAATCTTTTTTGATTCGAGATATCATATATTTGTTAATCCTATCAATTCTAAAAAGGAAAATGTGAATAGTATGTTTAACATAGTGTTAATATTCTTTCATGAGATTATGTCAAATTCTAATTTTATTCAAATAACTGCTCTTCTAATTAACTACATGTGAAATTATTTGTCTTGTTAACTATATTCCAATCACATGTAAATTGTGAGAATAGTCACTATAACAAGTGTGTTCTTTTTGTTGAGTTTATTCCCGAAAAGGATTGACATCAAAACTACCATGAAAGAGGGTAATATTTCTCAAGTGATTTTTGAAAATAAAGAAATCACTACACACACACAAGTTTTTATAAAAATATATAGATAATGTTACAACTAACATATGTTCCTCTTATAGTGATCAGAGAAGAACTATCTTGACAAGACAAACAAAATATTAATTTAATTTTCCTTGTGAAAAATATGAATTATTAAATTTCTAATTAATGAAATTTGTAGGTAGCTTCATTGAAAATCTTCACGAGACAAAACTCATCCACTAGGAATCACCTAGGGGTTTAAAGGCTTGTTGCATTTGCTAAATGCAATCGTTAAAAAATCTATGAAAATGATTTTACTTTTATTTGTATTTTATTGTATTTTGTTAATAGTTTTTCTATTTTACTAGGGACTAGTAAAGTTTAAGCTGGGGAGTGTGATTAACCTTAATTAATATATAAATTAGAATAGTTAATAAATTCAAATTAGTGTGATAGAATAACCAAAAACTATTAATTAGAGTCAATTAGGGTTTGTGCGGTACTTAGAGTTTTATGCGTGTTATGTTTAAAATTTTCAGGGTTTGATGCTGAATTATTAGGGAATGCAAGGAACAATGTATAAAAGCTTGAAACAACAAAGGCTAAATTGTAATTTCAACAAAGGGAGAGTCAACATATATGCAAGTGGGAAAATCCAGCAAGATGACACCGTCTGGACGATGGTGATGGCGTCCGAACAGTGGTCCAAAGGCAGCTGAAGATTGATCTGCCACCTCCTGCTTTCCTTGCCTATAAATATGCATGCCCTCCTCATTCTTTAGGAGGCCAGATCAAAAGGGAGTTCAGAGAGAAATCCAAGAAAGAGAAAAGGAAAAAGAAAAAAAGAAAGGAAAACTTCTAGCTTGATCCAGTCCGTCATACACTTCAGTCCAAACTCTGTACTTTTACATTTTTGTATATCTTTCTATTCGGATAGTTAAACTGCCGTCACCATTTTGTCATAACTGATAATAAAGGTGATTGTGTTTCAGTTGTTCCTTGTGAAAGATGTTTTAGGGTTTATATTCTAATTGTAATGAAAACTGTCCGCACTCCTTGCTTTTCTATAGCAATGGGGCGTGAGTAGTTACTTATATCCTCTAGTGAGAGGTAAACATATGTATAATGCTGGTTAAATTCTAGAGATGCTGATGTTTTATATATTTATATATCTATATATTATATGCTTCATACATGATACAGTGATGTACATAAATTCGGTGTTGTGCTTGGAATTTTGTCATCAATGCATCATTGAACTGTTGGTTAAACAATCACGGCATTCCTATCAGTATGGTTTATCCTCCATCAGAACGTTGAGGGTGTTAAGTGATGCATGGTACAAAACCTAAATGATCCTCATGAATGGCTTGTCCTTCTGGATTATCAGGGTTATTTAATTACTATATATATAACTATCAGACTAATGAACTAAGTGATCCTCATGAATGATTTTTCCTTCTGGATTACTCAGATCATTTAATTTGTATAAATGATAATATTGCTAGTCTAACAACCATAGCATTCCTATCGGCATGGTTTATCCTCCACTGGAACGCTGAGGATGTTTAACTGGTATATGTATCACAGGAGTCAACTGAATAATTTAAGTATTTCTCATGAATGACTTGTATTGCTTGGATTAGTCAATTGACATATCTATAACCAACTAACCTAAGAAGTTGTTGTGTTATGACTAATACCACCAGTTAACCTGAGAAGTGACTGTGTTATGGTTTATTATGTATGCACTTACTATTATGAATACAAATGAATAATTCAAGTATTTCTCATGAATGGCTTGTCCTTTTGGTTTGCTTCGATTAATCAATTTTCATGGATACTACCAGTTAACCTAAGAAGTTGTTGTGTGATGGTTTATATATATCAGACCTACCAATTGACTTGCCAGTAACATGGAAGTTGATTGCTGGAAGGTAGCATTTTCAGTATTTAACCAATATAACGCATATGAGATCCTTGAACTGAAGGATACTTTTTATTATTGTCTAAATCTATCTACTCATAACTAGTTATTAATCTAAGCTCACACCACAAGCTATCACATGTTGTCCTATCTAAGATAAACAACTTTACTATTTTTATTTTATATCCTAATTACACACACTCTTCATGGGATCGATACTTGGACTTAAAACCGAGAAAACTACAATTTAACCACTTATATTTGGGTGTATAATATTAATCCGATCACGAAAAGTGCGAATCAATACCCATTAAAGAAAAAACAAAAAGGTTTGTTTACACCCCCAACTTAAACTCGTGCATGATATTGCATGAGATTTTTTATGATGATGCTCAAAATGAAATGAGTCCAAAATAGGGAGAGGTAAACAACTTCTACACTACAACATCAAGAAAAGGAAAACATAACAATAAAATAAGTCTAACTAATGTGTACATGAAAGGAAAACAAAAAGGGCTCATGTCAATCCGGCTTCAATTTGGATATAAGCTTGCACCCATTGATTTTTTTGATTTTAAAATTTTTTTGGTGTATAGATGCCCTTCCTAACCCATCTATCCAAACATATCAAGGATAATGATTCAAAATTCTCAAAAAAAACTGAGATGTGGGCTAGTTTATGGAATTCCAACAATAGAGTATACAATTTCTCTTCAAAAGTTTCTACACTTAACTCCATTTCAATGCCCTCCCCAAGTTGAAAAATATGAATCTCAACACTACTCTTTGATAGAAAAATGACCTTGGGCTCATTAGCCTCATGTGAAAGAATATCTTCATTAAATTTTTCACAATCAAGAGTGATGGGAGATTCATCATCAATATGCATTCTATTGGTATGATCATCTTCAATACATTGACTATGCTCAAAATGTTGTTCTTCATCCGTAGCAATTATAGCATTACCCAATGCATCAAGGTCTTGAACTACTTGGGCATTGAATTCCATTTTGTATTGCATAAACTTGCACTAAATATTTTCCAACTCTTTTTCGTTTGAGTCCTCGTATGTTGGATAGTAGCAAAATTCATTTGGTGCTATGAGATCGGATGAAAAATTGTAAGGTTCATTCTCCCAACTATAACTCGGATAACTCGGTGTAACATAGTGGTTGGGGTAAAAAGTTAAGTAGGAAAAAACTAAATTTGAACCTTTGCATGCAAAGTCTTGAACCGGATAATTTATTGGGCACTCACTAGTGATGTGCCCATACTCATCACAAATCTCACACATTTTCAAAATATGGGGCATTTAACACATTTTCATAAAAATTAGGAAACATAACACAAACTACAATAAACTAAAACCAAATATTTACAAATTAGACGACATACATTGGCCCATGATGAAAATCACGAGACTTACCTATGTCATCCAAAATCACTTTTGAACTCGATGCTTAACCTTTCCCGGCAATGGCACCAAAAATGCTTGATGGTTTTCATTGTACTCCCTAATCTCCTAACATTATCTGTCAATGTGTGTATGGCTTATAGGGATGGGGTAGTGTCACTCTTCCTGGGAATGATGTCAAAAGAAAGGGCAACAGAATATTGGATGAATGAAATGTAAGACGTGTGTGTAAAATTGCTCCCCAAGCATAGAGAGAATCTTGCAATGTCATGTTTTACTTGGAAAAGTATTCCAAGGTCGTCTCCTCAGGGAAGGAAGGGAGTTATGTAAAGGTAATTTTGTGAAAAAAGGAAAAGTGTAAAATCTTTTTGTTTGAGTTTTATGAGTGAAGTTTTGATGAAAATGAAATGAAAACAAGTGTTGGCCAATTTGAAGGGTTTACTCCAATGGGAATGCCAAGTCAACTCAAAACCTTCCTCCAATAGAGCCTAGATGTTCAATTAATTCGTGGGAAGTAAGGGACGAGATAGAAGTGAGAATTCAAGCATAATCCATGACAAGTCTACAGGATATCAAAGACTCACACTCCTGTCCACACTCAACCCAGTCAAACCGAACCATCGTACTCTGAGAGAAAGAATGAAAACGAGTTGAAATGACATACCCAAGAGGAGGTTTTCATTGGATTACCCAACTTAAAAGCTTAGCTACTGATGAGTGGGTTTTATGCCTACGTGATTAACCCTAATTCAAGTATAATTTAATAGGTAAATTGTGTTAGTTGAATAAAGTTAAACTAGTCAAAATAAATCAAATTAGGGTTAGTGTGTGAATAAAGGATAATGCATTAATTGTTGTTATTTTCAGGGTTTTGTGCTTCAAAGCTACAAACTACTAGGGAGTCAATTCCATTAAAGTTACAAACTACTGGGGTGCCAATTATCAAAGCTCAAAAAAAAGGGGGATCATGTAATTCAAGGCCACCTAACAAGACTTTCATGTAATTCAAAGCCACCTAACAAGACTTTCACCCTCCCTTGTTGCCTATAAATACCACCCCTTAGGACTTGTAAAACATTCATCTTTTGGTAGTGGAAAACCCTCCAAAAGTATTATTGCTTTCTTTTATTGTATTATTGCTTCCTTTTAAGTTATTGCTTTCTTTTACTTTAAGTATTGCTTTCTTTTATTGTGTTATTGATTTCTTTTACTTTCATTGCTTGAGCTTCCTTCTTCCCTTAAAGGAGTGAAACTCTTCCACTTTTCTAGAGCTTTATCAAAGCCGTGAAGGGTGGAACGTGATTCACTTACTCTTTGTCGAAGATCGGCTCCTTTTATAAGTGTTTTACCTTGTAACTCCTCTACTTGGAGGGATGAGCATCACTTACTTTTCTAGCTTTAACAAAGCCATGAAGAGTGAGCAGTTTCTCATCCAATCTTTAGTAAGAGGTGATTATCCGGAAGTTATATTTATGCATTTCGTTTATGCTTAGCTCTAGTCTTTATTTCTTCATAATGTCTTCTCATCATATTGTTGTCTTTATTTTAAGCATGAATAGCTAAATCTCTTAGTTGGCAAAACCAAAGGGAACCTCCACTTGGGCATACCATTTTCAACTCATTCTCCTCCCTTCTTTCAGAGTTCAATGGTTCGATTTGACTGAGTTGAAAGTGGATAACTTGGTGAGTCATTGATATTTCGTGGGCCTAGTCACGGTTTATGCTTAGATACTCACCAATCTTATCTCTAGCTTCCCACGAATCAATTGTTCATTCATGCTCTAATGGAGGAGGGTTTCGAGTTGAGACGGTATTCCTATTGGAGTGACCTCTTGGATTTGCCAACATTTGTTTCTCATTTTACTAGCATCAAAACAACTTCCACTAATCAAAGATTTTACACTTTCTTTCTCTCAAAATCACCTTCCCCTCGATTTACTTCCTTTCCCGTGGAAACGACCTTGGAATACCAACAAGTAAAACACGATCCGCAAAAGTCTCCTTGCGCTTGGGGAGCACTTTTGTTCACACATACTCACATTTGACATTTCATTCATCCACCATTCCGTTGCCCTTTCTTTTGACATCATCCCTAGGAGAGTGACACTCCCCTTTATTCATATACTATACATGCTAAAAGGTGAGGTTAGAGGTTAGGAAATAACAAGGAATTTTCTCAAGCATTTTTGGCACCGTTGCCAGGGAAGGCAAGTGTCAAACCAAGAAGTTGAGTTCTGGACGATGGAGGTAAGTCCCATGATCTTCATCATGGGTTGAGGTACGTTGTTCTGTGTACATAATCTTGTTTGTATATAATTTTATTTGTATATATTTTTTTTTATATGGAGGCAGAATGACCGAAACTGACTTGTTAGACAAAACTTGGCCCCTACCATGAATATTGACCAATAACAACCCGAGGATGCGAGTGATAATTTTGACAATATAGGTGCAAATCCAAATGTCCAAAGGGGTGGGGGACCACAAGAACCCCAAATACCCAATCCGAGAATGAATTTTTCCCCTCCCATGAATGAGGGGAATAATTTTCAATTGGATTCCCCGATGAGGTCAATGAGGGATTTCCTACAACCAACACGAAGCACCACACCATCATGCATCCTCCTTCCAGTCCAAGCTCATCTTTTCATAGTTAAGCTAGGAATGTTGCAACTAATTCCCACATTCAACGGACTTGAAACTCAGAGCCCCTATTCACACATAAGGGATTTTGAGGAAATAGTTGTAACCTTCCTCCCCAATCATGGGATGGAAGAGATAGATAGAATGAAATTGTTTCCCTTTTCCCTGAAAAACAAGGCAAAAATGTGGCTTATTTCCTTAAGGCCTCGAACCATCACATCGTGGAGCCAAATAATTTTTGACTTTTTGAACAAATTCTTTCCGGTGCATAAAACCACCACCTTAAAAAAGCAAATCAAAAATTTTCAGAAAAGCCCAATGAGCAATTCTATCAATGTTGGGAGAGGTACAAGGAATTGCTACAATCCCTTCCATATCATGGCTTTGAACCATGGCAATTGGTGAGTTTCTTTTATGAAGGAATCACACCGGGCCATCAACAGTTCATTGACATGATGTGTAATGGGGAGTTTTTGAACAAAGACACTGATGAGGCCTTAGATTAATTTGATACATTGACACAAAATGCACAATCATGGGACATTACAGATCCCACCGATGTACCAAGGTCTTCTCCTCAAAAGAGTTCCCAAACTCAAGGGGGAGGGATTTATGATTTGAGAGACAGGGAAGACTTGTTTTCAAAAATTGCTAAATTGTCAAGGAAAGTTGAGAGTCTTGAAGTTAATAAGAGACATGAGGTGTCTAATATGTCACGAATCGAGGAGGGTTGTTCAATTTATGAATGTATGGAGCATTCCCTATCGGATTGCCCAAACATTCCGACCCTTAAAGAAGCATACCATGAACAAGTCCACGCCTTCAACCAAACGAGGCAATCTTTTTCTCCCAATTCGAATACTTACAATCCAGGTTAGAGTAATCACCCAAATTTTAGTTGGAGAAATAAAAACCTCATTCCTCATGGTTCAAGTGTGTATGCATCTCTCATGCCTCCCAAGCAAAACCAATACCACAGCCAAGGGCAATCATCTAGCTCTCAATACCCCCGGACCAATCCACAAGGGTATTCTTCAAACCCACCACCACAAAATTTTTCACCAAATTCACCTCTAGAAAGTTTTTCTCAAGGACCGTCCAATCCATCCACATACCAACCTCCTCATAAAATAAATTTGGAGGATATGGTTTATTCCTTCATTCAAAGCCAAACCGCCATCAATAACCAAAATGCCATAGCCATCAATGATGTAAGAGCCCAACTCACAAAGTTTACAAACTCCATAGGGGCATCTCAACAAGAAAAGGGGAAGTTCCCCGCTCAACCACAAGAGAACCCAAGGGGTCAACACCTTGTTGAGTCATCAGAACTTTGAGAGAGAGTTGCGAGTAACTCAAAGCTGTCACCAACCTCTACAGTGGCAAAGAAATTGATAAAACTATTTTGCCAACGGTCTCACTCAAGACCACATTGCCAAAAGAAAAAGATATCCTGGGTGACACCGACAAGAGTGAGGTGAGTGAAGAGAAAGAAAGAGAGGTTGTTGAGAAAGAAAAATTAATTAATGATTGTGTGTTTATTCCTTCCATGCCTGCCCCTTTCCCAAGTTGTTTGAAGCTACTTGTCAAGGTGGCTAATTATGCTGATATTTTGGAAATTTTTAAGTAGGTGAAGATTAACATTCTACTCTTCGATGCTATCTAGCAAATTCCATCGTGTGCTAAGATTTTGAAGGACATATGCACGGTGAAGAGTAAATTGAATGTCCATAAGAAAACATTCCTCACCGAGCAAGTGAGCTTAATATTGAGGACCAACACTCCTCTCAAATTAAAAGACCCCGGTTGTCCAACCATAGCCATCACCATTGGAAATTATCGAGTGGAACAAGCACTCCTCGATTTGGGGGCAAGTGTGAATCTTCTCCCCTACTCGATGTACCAACAGCTGCAGCTTGAGGAGTTGAAGCCCACCTCAATCACGCTTCAACTGGCGGATTGGAACAGTACACCAAGCGGAGTAGTTGAGGATGTCTTAGTTCAAATTGATAAATTTTACTTCCCTGTTGATTTCATTGTGCTTGATACACACCCTGCTGTAAACCTTAGCTCCCAAATTCCCGTAATACTTGGAAGACCCTTCCTTACTACATCTAACGCCGTGATAAATTGTAGGAACAGTCTAATGAAGTTGGCATTTTAGAATATGACAATGGTGCACAATGTATTCAACTTGGCAAAGCAACCGGTGATGAAGAGTAAGTAAGTGAGGTCAATAGAATCGACACTTTGGTTGAGGAGTACGTAGAGATGGAGGGGATATTGAAATTCAAGGAAGAAGGAATTGTGGATCTTGAGAATTATGATAAGCAAGAAGAGGTAGAAGATTTGAAAGGGATGGAAAGGTGGATCCCTACATTCGAAGAGTTATCCCACCAAGGAAAGAAAATTTTTTCGTCGGATGAACAAAAGCCCAACTTGGAGTTGAAGCCCTTGCCCTCCCATTTGAAGTACGTCTATCTTGGGGAAGGTGAAACATGTTTGGTGGTCATTAGCTCTACATTGAACATGGAACAAGAAAAATAACTCTTGGAGGTATTGAGAAAACATAAAGGAGCAATTGGGTGGTCCATTGCGGATATCAAGGGGATAAGCCCTCTCATTTGCACCCACCGCATATATCTTGAAGAGGATTCCAAACCTTCCCGACAACCACAAAGACGGTTGAATCCCATCATGAAGGAGGTGGTGAGGGATGAGGTTCTGAAACTACTTGATGTGGGAATCATTTTTTCAATTGCCAATAGTAAGTGGGTTAGCCCCACGCAAGTAGTACCTAAGAAATTCGGAGTTACGGTGGTTGAGAATGATGAGAATGAGCTTATACCTACAAGAGTAATCACCGGATGAAGGATGTGCATTGATTATCGAAAGCTAAATGCTTGCACAAGAAAAGATCACTTCCCATTGTCATTCCTTGATCAAGTTCTAGAACAAGTAGTAGGGCATCTATTCTACTATTGTTTAGATGGATACTCCAGCTACAATCAAATTGAGATTGCTTTGGAGGATCAAGAGAAGACCACTTTCACGTGCCCCTAGGGTACCTTTGCCTACCGTCGCATGCCATTTGGACTGTGCAATGCTCCGGGGACTTTTCAATGCTGTATGATTGGAATTTTCAGTGACATGGTGGAAAATTTTTAGTCTTATAGGTAGTACAGTACGCCCATAGGGCATCAATCAATCTATTGGACCAATCCTTCCTATTGGGGTTAACCATTTTTTCTAGAATACCCTTTATCTCCCTATTGGCTAGCTCGGCTTGGCCATTTATTTGTGGGTGATAGGCAGTGGATACTTTGTGAGTGACGTCATATTTGAACATTAATGAAGCGAATGGCCTATTACAAAAGTGTGATCCACCATCACTTATGATTGCACGAGGCATCCTAAACCTCGAAAAGATATTCTCCTTAAGGAATTTGACTACGACCTGGTGGTCATTAGTCTTGGTCGGGATAGCCTCCACCCATTGGGACACATAGTTCACTGCCAGGAGGATGTACAGATAACCATATGACATAGGGAACGGACCCATGAAATCGATGTCCCAACAATCAAATATTTCTATGAAAAGCACAGGGGAGAGGGGCATCATGTATCTCCGGGTCACACTACCCAATCGTTGGCATCTGTCGCATGCCTTACAAAATGAAACACAGTCTTTAATAAGAGAGGGCCAATAAAAACCTAATTGAAGAATTTTGGCCGAAGTCTTCTTTGCTGAAAAATTTCCACCGCATGCTTGGGAATGAAAAAATGCAAGGACTTCTCGTTGTTCATTCTCAGGTACGCATCTCCTCATGACCTGGTCGGGGCAATACTTGAACAAGTACAGGTTGTCGAAGTAGAAGTACTTCACATCTGCCATAAATCATCTTCGATCATTTGGGCTCCATTGCGGTGGAATCTATCCTGTTGCAAGGTAATTACATATATTAGCATACCAAGGACACATATAATGAATTGAAAGCAAGTGTTCGTTAGGGAAAAAGTCAGGGATAGGGATGTGTTCATCGGCCTCTTCCACCACCAGTCGGGAGAAGTGATCTGCCACCATGCTCTCAACTCCTTTCTTGTCCTTAATCGTCAAGTCAAATTCTTGTAGGAAGAGTATCCACCTAATGAGTCTTGGTTTTGCATCCTGCTTAGACAACAAGTACTTCAAGGCAGAATGGTCAGTAAAGACAACAATAGGCAAACCAATGATGTACGAATGAAATTTATCTAAAGTAAACACTACAGCTAGCAATTTTTTCTCAGTGATAGTGTAATTCATCTGAGTCTTATTCAGTGTTTTGCTAGCATAGTGTATCACATACGGTCTATTTCCCTCCCGTTGACCAAGTACTACACCGATCGCGTAATCACTCGCGTCGAAAATGAGCTCAAAAGGTAGGTCCCAATTGGGTGGTCGCATGATCGGAGGTGTGACTAGCATGCTCTTAAGTTTTTTAAAGGATGCCTCATAATCCTCCGACCACTCAAATTGGATCTCCTTAGACAGTAGGTTGGTCAAGGGTCGGGCCAATGCACTAAAATTCTTTATGAATCGGCGATAAAAACCTACATGGCCCAAAAACGACTAGATGTCTTTGATGGCTCTTGGCGTAGGGAGGTTGGAGATTGCCTCCACCTTGGATTTGTCGACTTCAATACCCCTCGCCGAAACTATGTGGCCAAGCACAATTCCTTCCGTCACCATGAAGTGAAACTTTTCCCAATTCAAGACTAGATTCTTCTACTCACATCTTGTTAGAACTTTCTCCAAGTTTGCCAAACATCCCTCAAATGAATTCTCAAACACCGAAAAGTCATCCATGAAGACCTCCACTATCTTTTCTACCATATCACTAAAAATCCTCATCATGCAGCGTTGAAAACTCTTCTACCCCTTCTTGCTCATCAAATTCCTCAAGATCCACAATTGCTTCTTCTTTCAATTTCAACATCTCCTCTAGCTCCAAGTGCTCTTCAACCAATGTGTCAACTCTATTGACCTCATTTACTTCCTCATCATCACCTAGTTGCTTTGCCAAGTTGAATACATTGAGCTCCATTGTCATATTCCCAAATGCCAACTTCATTAGACTATTCCTACAATTTATTATAGCATTAGATGTACCAAGGAATGGTCTTCCAAGTATATCGCAGATTTGGGAGCTAAGGTTTGCAACAGGGTGTGTATCAAGCACAATAAAATCGATAGGGAAGTAAAATTTATCAATTTGAACTAAGACATCCTCAACTACTCCCCATGGTGTACGGATGCTACAATCCGCTAGTTGAAGCGTGATTGAGGTGGGCTTCAACTCCTCAAGATGAAGCTGTTGATACACCGAGTATAGAGGAAGATTGACACTTGCTCCCAAATCGAGGAGTGCTTGCTCCACTCGACAATGTCCAATGGTGATGACAATGGTTGGACAGCCGGGGTCTTTGAATTTGGGATGAGTGTTGGTCATCAATATTGAGCTCACTTGTTCTGTGAGGAATGTCTTCTTGTGGATATTTAATCTCCTTTTCAACGTGCATAGATCCTTCAAAATTTTAGCACAAGATGGGATTTGCTTGATGGCGTCGAGGAGTGGAATGTTAATCTTCACCTACTTAAGCATTTTCAAAATATCAGTATAATTAGCCACCTTGGCAGGTGACTTCAAACGACTCAAGAAAGGGGCAGGCATGAGAGGAATAATCACGCAATCATCAATTAATTTTTCTTTCTCAACAACTTTTCTTTCTTTCTCTTCACTCACTGCCCCCTTGTCGGTGTCACTCAAGATATCTTTCCCTTTTGGCAATGTAGTCTTGGGTGAGACCATTGGCAAAATGGTTTTGTCAATTTCTTTGCCACTATGGAGGGTGGTGATAGCTTTGAGTTGCTTGCAACTCTCTCTCAAAGGCTCCGATGACTCAACAACGTGTTGACCCCTGGGGTTCTCTTGTGGAGCAAGGAACTACCCCTTTTCTTGTTGAGATGCCCCTATGGAGTTTGTTAACTTTGTAAGTTGGGCTCGTATATCATTAATGGCAGTGGCATTTTGGTTATTGATGGTGGTTTGGCTTTGAATGAAGGAATGGACCATATCCTACAAATTTCTTTGTGAAGAGGTTGGTATGTGGATGGATTGGACGATCCTTGAGAAAAACTTTGTGACGGAGGACTTGGAGAAAAAAATTGTGCTGGCGGGTTCGACTGATACCCTTGTGGATTGGTCCTTGGGTATTGAGAGCTAGATGTTTGTCGTTGGCCATGGTATTGGTTTTGCTTGGGAAGCATAGGAGATGAATATGCATTTGACCCGTGGGGAATGGGGTTCTCATTTCTCCAACTGAAATTTGGGTGATTACTCCAACCCGGATTGTAGGTGTTCGAATTGGGAGAAAATGATTGACTTGGCTGGTTGAATGCATGGACTTGCTCATGATTTGCTTCCTTAAGGGTTGGAATGTTAGGACATTCCGATGTGGAATGCTCTACACTCTCACAGATTACACATCCTTCCACAATATTAGAAACATTAGACACTTCATGTCTCTGATTGACTTCAATGCTCACAACTTTCCTTGACAGTTTAGCAATTTTTGAAAGTAAGTCTTCTCGGTCTCTCAAATTATATATCCCTCCCCCTTGTGGTTGACTACTACCCGAGGATGTCCTTGGTACATCATTGGGATCCCTAATGTCCCAAGATTGTGCATTTTGGGATAGTGTACTAAAGTAGTTCAAGGCCTCATCAGGGTCTTTGTTCAAGAACTCGCCTTGCACATCATGTCAATAAATTGTCTATGGCTTGGTGTGATTCTTTCGTAGAAGAAACTTAGCAATTGCCATGATTCAAAGCCATGGTGTGGTATGGATTGTAGCAAATCCTTGTAGCGATCCCAGCATTGATAAAATTGCTCATTGGGCTTCTCAAAAAAATTTTGAATTTCCTTTTTAAAGCAATGGTTCTATGAACGGGAAAAAAATTGTTCAAAACTTTAGAGAGCATTTGAGCCCAAGAGGTAATGGATCGAGGTCGCAAGGCATACAATCATGATTTGGCTTTATCACTGAGGGAGAAAGGAAACAATTTCAGTTGAGCTATGTCCTCCATAGCATAGTTAGCATTGAAGGTGGCAACTATATCCTCAAACTCCCTTATGCGCAAGTAGGGATTTTCCTTTTCAATCCCATGGAATGTAGGAAGTAGTTGCAACATCCCTGGCTTAACTTGGAAAAGATGAGCTTGGACGGTAAATGGATGCAAGAGGGTCTAGTGCTATGGGTTGGTTGAAGGAAATCCCTCATAGACCTCGTCGGAGGGTCATGGGATGTTATTCCCTTTACTCACGGGAGGGGAAATTACATCCGTGGATTAGGCATTCTAGGTTTGGGAACTCCCCCACCCCTTGGAACATTTGGCATTCTAGGTTTGGGCACTCCCCCACCCCTTGGAACATTTGGATTGGCATCAAGATTATCAAAATTATCACCCGCATCCTCGGGTGGGTTTTGGTCAATATTCATGTCGAGGTCTAAGGGTTGTCTAACCAATCGGTTTCATTCGTCCCTTTCCCACATGCAGTAAACTATCTACAAATCAAATTATACATAAACGAGGATATATATACACGGCACAACGTACCTCAGCCCATGATGACGATCAAGGGACTTACCTCCGTCGTCTGGAAATCACCTTCTCGATTTGACACTTGCCTTCCCCGACAACGGCACCAAAAATACTTGACAAAATTCCTTGTAGTTTCCTAACCTCTAAACATCACCTTTTAGCATGTATAGTTTATGGATGAAGGCGAGTGTCACTCTCCCATGGATGATGTCAAAAGAAAGGGCAAGGAGATGGGGTAAAATGAAATGATGGCAATGTGATGTGTAAATGCACAAAAAATATGTGTGTGTACAAAAGTGCTCCCCAAGCGCAAGGAGACTTTTGCGGGTTGTGTTTTACTTGGTGGTATTCCAAGGTCGTTTCCACGGGGAAGGAAGTAAACCGAGGGGAAGGTGATTTTGGGAAAAGAAAGTGTAAAATCTTTGGTTGTTGGAAGTTGTTTGGTGAAGTTTGTTTTGATGCTAATAAAATGAGAAACAAATGTTGGCAAATCCAAGAGGTCACTCCAATAGGAATACCATCTCAAATCGAAACCCTCCTCTAATAGAGCATGAATGAACGACTGATTCGTGGGAAGCTAGGGATAAAATTGGTGAGTATCTAAGCATAAACCGTGACTAGGCCTACGGAATATCAAAGACTCACCAAGTTATCCACCCTCAACTCAGTCAAACCGAACCATTGGACTCTGAAAGAAGGGAGGAGAATGAGTTGAAATGGTATACCCAAGTGGTGGTTCCCCTTGGTTTTGCCAACTAAGAGATTTAGCTACTCATGCTTAAAATGAAATTGACAATGTAATGAAAATGCATTGCAAAGATATGAAGTTCTAGAGCAACTAGATACAAGAAAACATAAGCTATAAGAGAGTATATTGAATACCCATTTGAAAACTAAGAAAATGAAGAAGTTTGATACATTAATGGTGAAAGTTTTAAAAGAGCATTAAACTTGCATTGAACTTTAAAGAAAACAACATGAATGGCATTAAATGAAGTTCTAAGGATTCATACCAGAGATTACAAGACAATGTATTGAAAGAAATCCAAAAATCTCAATTTTCTCTCACTAGACACTATTCATCAGCTTCTACCAGACCTTCTCTCTCTATATCTTTTCTCTTCCATACAATATTGAACCAATGGAGTCTTTGCCTCCAAAAATGTGCATGGAATGATGCCCTAGACTCCAGAAGTGACCTCCATCTATAGGGGTGCAGGAGGAATGGGCTGGACAGAGGGGTTGCAGAGCTTGTCTGCACACCCAGCTCCTCTTCTCTTCTTTTCTCTTCTCTTCTCTCTCTTTATTAATGTCCAAGCTTCCAAAAGTCCAAGATAGGTGTCCCAAGGGGTGTTCTGAGTGTTGGGTGTGTCAGGTAGTTGTAGGAGGATGTCTTGGTGGGACCCTCAAAGTAGCAGATCTAAGTTACAGAGCAATTGGGCAGATCAGGCAAAGCGTACACGTGCACGTACTGGTACGTCGAACTCCAGTAGCCTCAGCGTATCGGTACGCGTACCGATACGATTTGGCTGGTTTTCTGATTTTCTAATTTTCTCCTTTCCTAAGCTATCCTGAGTTGTCCTTTTCATCCCCATTCATCCCAAATGGTTTGGGAAGGCCTTAAGAGACCTCATTTAGCACTTTTTAACTACAAATGTCAAATATCATCGTTAAGAACTCAATTAACACAACTCCCATTATTTAATCTCCAAAAGCAATTAAAACAAGATGATTAGCACATAAAAATCTATGAAGTTTTGTGCTAATCAAAGATCATTGAGTGAAAGTTTCAATTGGGACAAGTGGCACTCCTATTCAATTCAAGGTTAAAACTCTTCTCGGGTAAACTCAAATCAAGGTGGTCGGGGCCATTTTTGGTTACTAAAGTATTCCTGCATGGAGTAGTTGAAGTCAAAGTACCCAACTTGAAAGGAACATTTAAGGTGAATGGGCAAAGATTGAAGCACTATTGGGGTGGCAACATTGATCGTTAAAAGAGCACAATAACCCTCACCGATCCGGAATGACAATAGGGAGTAGTAAGGCTGATGACTTTAAACCAAGCGCTATTTGGGAGGCAACCCAGAGTTTAGCTTTTAATTTTTAATTCTTTGTTTTGGTCAATTTAGTTCTTAGATTATTAGTACATTTTTAATAGTGGGATAATTGCTTGTAGGTATCGATGATCGAAAAGAAACATCAAATAAAATAAAAGAGTGAAGGAAAATGGAGTTTGAACAAGCAGAAAAGAAGCAAGACCAGAAAGTCAGCGCCTAGGTGCCAAAACACAACGCCCCAGCGCTGCCCTTCTATCCCCAAACCAGCCAGGCCGCTCCCCAGTGCCAATTTGGGCGCCCCTGTGTGTCCCTCTGCTGTCCACAACCAGCAAGGTAGCACCTAGGCGCTAGATTCAGTGCCCCGTGCCCCCAGGCAGCTGCCACACCAAAACAGCTCCAAAACTTGAATTTTTGCACTCCAACATCACAAATAGCTCCACAACTCAGATTTCTGTAGTTCAACATCACAAAACCGCTTACAACCTAGAATTTCTGCATTCTAAACATCAAGAAACAGCTCCCACAACCAGATTTTCAGCACTCTAAACATCACAAACAGCTCCCAAACCCAGATTTTCAGCAATATAAAATACCCATCAGCTCTACACACATCAACCCAAATCAAATTCTACCACTACCACAAAATTTCAAACCTCTAAAAATACATACACACCAACTTTTATTCATCCAAAATTTCACTCCATCATCTTGAATATCTCCAACTCCTTTCCACAACATTCTCACCTCTCAAGTGGCATCAATGAGCATCAACTAGCAATAAGGGCTATTCCATTCTCCATGGGTAAAGAACAAACTTTGCAATTTAAGGTACCATTCTTGTTCGTTCTCCATGGATAATGTTTAAGTCTATATAAATGCTTATGAGAGATTGTTGGGTGTCTTCTTTGGTGGTGCTCATAAGATTTGGGATGGCTTATTCTTGAAGAATTGAGCATTGCACACAAGGTGTTTGTTAAATTACCCAAGAGGAAACAAAGATTAGTTAGCTACTTTGTAACCTAATTTAAGTTGTTGTGAGGGTTTATCATTGCATATTCAACATGTCTTCAAAATGCCAAAGAGGAAAAACCTCTAAATCTTCCAAGACATATGACAAAAAGAGATTTGTTAGCGAAGCAGCATTGGAGAGAATTCATACATGGTTGGTGAAAAAGGTTTTGATTCCCGAATGCGGTCTTCGCCCAGATGCCACATATGATGGGTGTGTACATGACGTGATTATGGAGCGTGGTTGGTCAGATTTCACAAAATAGCCAAAGGCCCCTGTGATCCCCATTGTAAAAGAATTTTATGCCAATGCCAAGGAGGGCAACAACCATGTGGTTCAAGTCCGAGGAAGAGCAGTGTCGTTTTCAAAGGAACGCATCAATGCTTATTACAACATAGAAAATATGTCGAATGATGACGAGTATACGAAATACAAAACTAAAGAACTTGACTTGGATGAGGTGATCAATTGTCTATGTTAGCGAGGTGTTAAGTGGACATTAAAGGGGATAGAGAAGGTGTACTTTTCACACAGAGAGTTAAGTTGACTTGGGAAGGCATGGTATTACTTTCTCTATGCTAAGCTGATGCCAACCACACACTTTTCTAAAATACTCCGAGATAGGGCGGTATTGCTCTATTGCATAATTACAAGAAAAACCATTAATGTGGGGCAAGTTATTGAAGATTCAATCACAAAGGCTATTAAGAGCGGTTCAAATATTGGATTGCCTCACCCATCATTAATTTGCGGATTATGCAAGAAGCCAAAAGTCACATGGAAGGGTGATGAATTAGTTCAACAACTACAAGTGCCAATTGATCATCAAATCATTAGCTGCTTCAAAGTATGGAAGGGAGGTTTCTCTGATCATAGGGGTGTCTGGTATGTTATGGTGGATATGCCTCAAAATTCAGGACAACCATTGGAGCCTCCTCTGCCCACTACTATTCCATCTCAATCACCTTTTGAGACTCTAGTTGATGAAATGCGTGGATTGCATCGCGACACATAGGAGTTATTCATAGAGACACAAGAGCTACGTAGGGAAGTTCGATGTGAGTCTAGACGCAATGATCGACTTGCACATCGAATGGACTCATTCATGGAGTACTCAATGGAATTAAATTTAGCGCTAGTCCAGATGTTTAACAATTGTAAATTCAACTTGGGTACTTCTACACAGCAGTTTTCTAGCCCACCTATGCTTTCCAAATACACCCTTGACTCAGCGAATGATGAGGACGTTGATGATGATGCGAACTAGCGAAGTCTCAGGGAAGTCCTATGTCTTAATTTTTTCTACTTTATACATTGAGGACAATGTTTAGTTTAAGTTTGTGGGTTTTTTCTTGTTTGCATTTGCATTATTAGGAATGCATTTAGATAACATGATTTAGTACGACTTGAGCAATGGGTTGATTGAATTTGATCATGGCCAATGATGAATGGGATTAATTGTCAATTCAAGGAAAATTGATGAATTTGTTGAGTCTGTAATTTAACATATTAGTTGGTTTTATGTTGTTTGTGATCTTTCATTCATGAGCACATATCCATCTATTTGGTTAGTTATTATTTAGAGAATTTATTTGGTTAAATGTTTGTGGGAGATATCATTGAAACTTTAGAAAACTTATTTAAGCATCATTCAAAACGAATGGAGGTATTCATATAAGCACTCACTCATAAACACATGTGGAGAACAAGATGGAGCGTAAAATACACTCGTTCAAGAAAAGGCAAGATGGAGCGTAAAACGCACTAGCTCAATAGGAGGTGAGATGGAGCATAAAATGCACTGACCGAAAGAGAAAAAAGAGTGAAAAAAAATTCTTTGGTCCTTCTATTTATATGTTTGCCTTAATAAGTGGAGGTTGATGTGAAACATAAGTTTATAGAGTTGATCTTGAGTATCTCCTATGAAACATTTGATTACGTAAATGTATTTGGGTGATGACTAGCTTGATAGTCCGGATATGTGCATTTATTTAAAGGGTCATTACCAGAGGTAAAATTAGGGAGTATGTTGAATTGATAAACTTTGCACTGTTTTGAAGTTCCTATGAATTATTATATGTATTAACTTTTGGGGCCATTATTCATATTCATATTGATCCATTATTTGAGTAGTTGGTTGATTAATTTTTATAGTTTTTGTGTTTAGGATTTTGCTTGAGGACAAGCAAAGATTTAAGTTTGGGGTATTTGATGAGTGGGTTTTATACCTACAAATTGAGTATTTTCAGTTTGATGAAATTGCAAGTTTTCAATTATTTTATGTTTCTTTTTAGTTATTTTGTGTGTTTTGATGTTATGGTGTAGGGATGATCATTTGGAAGGAATCATGATCATTTGGGAGGAAACAAGGTCAAATTGGAGCTTAAAGGTTGGATTTTTGAAGAGGAAGCTTAAAGGGCATTTTAGGCCAAAAAGGGGGGGGGGCACGCCCCTGCACTATCAAGGGCAGTACTTCAGTGCCCCTGCACCATTTTTGGCACAACTGCACTTTTGTTGGTTCTTGACGCAAATTTTAACTTATTTATGATCCGAAATTGGACTCTAAAGCTATATATAAGCTAGGGTTTGAGTTGGGAAGGGATATTCTGATTTTTGGGGCTGCTAACATTGGAAAAACCAAAGGATTGAAAGAAAATTGAAGACAAGAATCGAAGGAAGCAACACAAAGAAAATCGGAATCGAAGGCTAGAGAGAAAGTGAAGATTGCAACTAAGTTTTTATTCTTTTCTCTTACTTTTACTCTTGATTTTCCAAGATGTTGTTTAATTTGAGAATGATATTTTTCAACTACATTATGAACTAAATCTTTATTAAGATTGCAAAGGAACTTAATGTCTAGTTAAATTGATCTACTCTCATTTCTAGTTTTATTAATCATAAATGAGTTGTTTGTCATATTTTGTGATTAATATATGATTGTATGACCAACAATTAATTTGATAACCTAGATAAAATTGAGAGATGAATTCTAGGTTTAGATCTGAATATGATGACATGTGTTTGGTTTATTCTTCTTAGGATTGAATAGCTAAGTTTGTGTATAGGATATGAATATACCTATATGCCGAGTGTAACTTTTATGGGAGTTTGAACTTAATGAATCTATTCCAACTTATTTTGCATAGGAATATAGTAATTTAATTGGGAGAGATAATTTTATCTAACTATCGAAAGAGGTTTGATAAAAACTTTGAGTTCTCAGTTAACAACTTATTTTGATTAATTGACTAGAAAGAGAGTTAGAAAGATTTGTATGAAGCATTTGGGGAAGTTGTAATCTTATGTTCTTTTATTCAGTATATTCAACCCTTGATTGTTAAGTTTGGATTTAGTTTTAATTTAGTCATTTCATAGTTCAATTCTAATTGTTTAAATAAAATTGAATTGCTATAAAGTTAGTACTTGGAAGTTATTAGCAATATTTCTCTGTGGGAACGATACTCTACTTATCACTTTATTACTTGTTGATCGTGTATACTTGCACGTAAATTGTCAATATAAAATTTGGACAACAGCTACTCATGAAAGAAAGAAAGAAATAGTTAATGTAAAGAGACATTATATTGAAAGGGGAATTAAACTTGTAATGAAGAGGAGTGAAACTAGAAAAATAAGTGCATTTAATACCCAACTAAAAAGCTTGAAATGTAAAACTTGAAAGTAACAATGATGGATTGAAGAACATGTAACTAAACTTGAAATATACTTGAAATAGATGAGATTAAAGTGCAAGAGTTAAGGATTACAAGAGATTTAAAGCTTACTACAACTGAAATGGAGAAGAAAATGCAAAAATCTAAGCTTTTCTATCTACTATTCATCTTCTTCTTCCTTGAACTACTCCTAAGCTTAGATAGCCATCCTTGAAAATCTTGTGGAATGTTGAATATATGGTGTGTGAACCTTGAATTTTCGTCCATAGGGTCCTCTAGCATGTGCGTGCAGGCCTCCCATGAATAGGAGGTGAGTTGATTGACTTTGGACAAGCTAGGACAAGCCTAGCTTGCACCCATCATGGTTGCCTCCTTCTCTCCCATCCTCATTAATGTTATTGCCTCCAAAGTCTTCAACTATGGTGTAGGAGGCATGTATATGTGTAAGGGATGTCAAGGGACAAGTGGGAGAATCAATGGTGGGACCCCCAAGCAAGTAGGGTATGAGTTGTAGGCATTTTGGGCATTCTGGGCAAAATCTACCAGTATGTTTTTTGCATTCTACCGGTATGTTTTGGCTACTAGAGAAAAACTACCGGTAGGTCTTTACGATAGGTTGCTTACTCCAGACCAGCTTTTGTAAAATTTTCATAACTTTTGATCCAACCATTTGATTGCGCTAAACTTTTGGTACAATATCAAGAACATCCTAATCTACAACTTTCATGTTTTTCATGTTTTCAGATTTAAAGTGGATCATGGTCAAAAAGGAGGAAAACCGAAGTACTACAACCAAATGGTGCGGGTGTTGGTGTCTATGTTACCAAGCACCGATACTTCCTTGATTTCTTTCACTTTTAAGCTTCCAAATCCCCATGTAACGTGTCCATGTCTTCACCACACATCCACACTTAGTTGCAAGGTTCTAAAATCCATCATTTAAGCTATAATTACCTGCAAATCACAAGATTTCAACATTATTCACAACTTTGGCTAACTCTATGTAATTAAATGCAAAGTTAAGTTAAAATGCATGTAATGAGGCCATCAAATATGCAATATTATGCACTCATCAATAGATAGAGCTATGATAACCACTTCAGCAATGGTACATGGAAGCTCACAAAAGGTTTTATGGTTGTCACCCAAGGATATGTTTGTGCCATGATTTACAAGACCTATATAAAGGTTTTCTCATACAACCTCAATGTAGTTAAAAATGAGGCTTCACCAAATCTATGGCACCAAAGGCTCGGTCACATAGGGTAAAAATGATTGTTTACATTGGCAAAGAAAGATCTCATCAAAGTTGCCAAGGATGTTGCACTAAGTCCTTGTGATCATTGCTTGTTTGGTAAACAACGTTGAGTCTCGTTCAGTTCTTTTTGAATAGGAGATCAGAGTTGTTAAGCCTAGTACACTCTAATATTTGTGGTCCCCTAGAGGTGGAACATTAGGCAACAACAGATATTTTCTGACCATTATTGATGATGCTTCACGGAAGGTATTGGTGTACTTCCCAATGACAAAGGATCAAGCACTCGAATGCTTCAAATGGTTCCATGTCAGGTGATTAACCATCAAAAGTGCTATTTTATTATTTTTAATGAATGGCTAATTGCATATTATTTGTGATTAAATGTGTTAATTCCTTTTTTTTCTATTTTTATACCTTTTCTAGTTGTTCGGTTTATTTTGTAGGTAAATTGGTTGATTTAAAGTAATATTGGATAAGGCAAGTGAAGCAATCAATAGAGGAAGAATCACAATTGATAAGGATTGAAGAGTTAAGATTAAAATAGAAAGATTTGAAGATAAAACATCAATTTAATCCTTATAAGAGTCTAAATTAGAAGAAAAGGAAAGTATCCTAGAAGATAAGGGTTTGACACGTCTTTACTATTGTAGTAATAACTTTTAACTTTGATATCTGATTGACTTGGTTTTTGTGGGGTTGGAAAGAAGACTTTAAGGGACACAAAAGAGTATTTCATGGACATTTCATGAATTAGCCTGTAAATATGCAAAATTCAAGATCTAAGTATAGACAGATTTTGTACCGGCAGACCCAAGATTTTATGCACAGGATTTAACCTTAAAAGACTTCTTTTTGGAAAGAAATTCTTCTCAATCCAACATTATATCTTCTACCTATACCTAGGATTTATTTTAGTATAAATAAAGTAGAATGTTAGTAAATTGTGGAATTAAACTGATGTTGTAAACTACAGGATAGTAGCTGAAGCAGGAAAACCAGGAGAAGACCAGCAGTCAGCAGCCTGTAGCACAAGCAAAATACCAGAAGGATCCCACCATCCGGATGGTGGTGATGGCATCCAGGCGATACTGCCTATATAAAATTGCAAAGGCATGAAACTGTTCAGTTCCAGCTTTTCCCTTGTAGTAGAATACAAAAATCAACAGCCTTCTTGAATCTTATCTCCTCAGATACGCTTCATCCATTAGCTTTCTTTCAATTCCCTTCTGATTAAACACTTGCCCATAATATTTTATAGGTTCGTATCGATCAGAATTTTGTTGAAAGGTCGTATCAACCAAGAAATCAAAGAAATATGGATCAAAGAATTCGAACAATAGGTTTTTCGAGCTGGGCAAGGAGAGGATCGTCTTGGCCATCTAAAGCACCCCCGCAGCATTAGGAGCAACCCTAGTGACAGAATATCTTCATCACTGCAATGTTCGAAACCATTGACCAACAAGTTAGGTATGACAGTTATTTTCTCTCCAAAACTATTATTGTTGAACTGCCTATGATCTATGAAGATTTTGAGGATATTGGGGTGAGACAAAATCTGGCTGCCCGAGGTTGGTTGAATTTTGTTAAGTTTGTTCCTCCTACATATCAAAGTTTGGTTCGTGAGTTTTATAGTAATGTAAAAGAAACTGGGCCTAGACAATTTAGAGTTTTTGTTAGGGGCACAATATTTCAAGTTACACCGACCACCATAGAAAATTTGCTGAAACCGATCCCTAGGTATCAAAACCCACAATATCCTTATACTAAATTACTTGATATGACTGTGATTGGGATTGAGTTGACAAGAAACTAGGAATATGTATGGGGTAGGTTGAACAAATACATTAAGCAAGGAGATTTAATTGACAAATATCGGATTTTGAACTTGATAACTCTAAATAGTTTGTTGCCCTAGTCCCAGAAAAATCAAATATACACCGAGAGAGCCCATTTTCTCTATGCTTTTGGAATGGGACATATGATTGATCTACCCAACTTGATTATAGATCAAATGATGTTAAATGTTAGAGTAAAGAAACCCTCACTCTCGTTTGCTATGAGTTGTGCAGGGAGAAATGAGTGATTGTGGATCCCTCATGGCTAACATTGAAACATTTAGCATCATTGGACAAGACTTCATCACGAAAAGAGGCATGGAGGGCAGCCCAAGAAGAAGACTGAGGTAACACTTGTGCCATATGCAGATCCATTTTAGGGAGGGGAAGATTTTCATCCACCAAAGGAGGCTCAAAAACCATAGGAGCAGCCATACATTTCGTTTGATGATAGGTTCGACCGCTAGATTATACTAGGGTTGGAGACCAGCGCCACTCAGCTAGGGACCAGCATCAATCAGCTCTATCAACGCATGGCTAGCTATAAGCAAAATTAGAATGAGATTCTGAGGCTATTGAGAGGACAGTACGGTTGAGGCCCATCGACTTCATGATCTGAGACACTAGAGAATTCATATTACTACTACCTTTCCTGAACTTTTTAATTATGCATTTCATTTCAGTTTTTATGTTTTGAATTTGGTTTTTAATTAATCTAGTTGACTATTTTGGTTAAATTTTGTCAAGTTAGGATACATATTTCACGTGATTCATTTTAAGAATTAGGTTATTATTCTTATGCTTTGTAGGGATACCCTTAACCCGATTATGCGGGATATTCATATGTTAATTGAGCACTATCTTAATATTTTTATAGAAACTCATTCTTTTGAGCATGTAAAAGTTCCTTATTTTAAAAACTTTCTAAAATATTACACTATTTTATTAAGCTTACATGTATAGTGGATATGTAAACCTATTGTAGAGTTTTGAGTCAATCCTCCTTGGAGAGATATTTCACATTTACTCAAGTAAGAATTTTTGATTTAGCGATAAATTTCTTTGAATAATCTCATTAGTTTTGATTTGATTAGCACTCATTGAATAACATGGTTAACATTTTCCTTAAATTTTTAATTCAGAATTTTGCGGGTGTATGATTTCTAGAAAATGATCTAAGGTCATTTTTTATTTAATTTTGAGTCTTAGCCATTTCTTTTACAAAATTATACCCTAATAAGTCATGATTGAGCCTAAAAGTATAATTTCTTTTTTATGAAACCCATAAGTTAACCGAGCCTCAGAAAAATATAATTGACCAACCCTTGCTTTATAATTTTCTTGCACCCTCTCCTAAGGACGTACTCTACTGGAAAGGGAGAAAAAGAAGAAGATGGTGACTACTGTTCAAAGAAAGAAATAAAGCAAAATTATGTGGAAGAAAGCAAAAAAAAAAAGCAAAAACAAAGAAGCAAAGAAGCAAAGAAAGAAAATAGCCAAAAAAGTGAAAAATAAGAAAGAAAATGGAAGAATGGGAAATATCATGTATTTGTGAAATTTTGTAAAAATAGGAAAGAGGTGTGCCACATTAATCAATAAAGGATAGCCTTTGAATATCATTGATGTCGTTTCTTAACCCAATACCCATGGCCATGTTAAAACCCTATTAAAGTCCTTTTTTATTCCAAAAGTCATGCATGTGTATTATTTCCACCTATTCAGAAAAAGGAGAATGTTGATAATTTGTTTGATGGAGTGTTAATATTATTTCATGAGATTATGCCAAAATCCAATTTTATTCAAATAACCATTCTTTTGATACAATACATGTGATATTACTTCGCTTTGTTAACACTATTCTTATCACATGTAATTTTTGAGTGATAGTCACTATAACAAGAGTGTGTTCTTTGCTGAGTTATTTTCAGGAAATTATTGACATTGAGGCTAATTCTTGTACAACAAAGTGAAGAGTGGGGATATTTCTTAAGTAATTTTTGGAATAAGGGAATCCTTGCACACACACACACACACAGCGCGCGCGCGAGTTTTTCTGAAAATATATGGAATAGTGTTACAACTAATGTGTATTACTCTTATAGTGATCAAGGAAATAAGGTACCTGAGAAACACAGAGGAATGTTGATTTAATTTTATCTGTGAAAAATATGAATTATTGCATCATAACCTTTGAAGTTTGTAGGTAGCTTCACTACAAACCTTCACCAGACAACACTCGTCCACTAGGGATCACCTAGGAGTTTAAAGGCTTGTTTCATATGCTAAATGTGATCGTGCAATCTATGAAAAGTGATTTTGTATTGTTATTTGTTTTTATTATTAGGGACTAGTAATGTTTTGGTTAGGGGGTGTGATTAACCCTAAATAATGTGTTAATGAATTAGGTTATTAGGTTAATTGTGTTAATCAATTAGGTTAAATCATTAAGTTAAGTGAAATTAGGGTTAGTGTGTGAATTATGTATAATGAGTGAAACTTGACATTTTGCAAAGTTTTGTGTGGATTATGCAAAGTTAGGAGGATGGAAGTGTACAAGTTAAATTACCAGAGGAGGCAAATGCAATTATCAAAGCAATACACCAAGCAACCAAGGAGCAAACACCAAAGAATCCTCACCGTCTGGACGGTGGTGATGGCGTCCGAACGGTAGGCAAACAGCCTTAACCTTCTGCCTTCCTCCTATTGGTCCATTGATGTAGCAAGAGGTCCCTAATTGGTCAGCTATGCCTCAACCACCTTCAGGGCACCTCCAACGCCTATAAATAGGCCAGCTCAACTTCAGTTTCAAACATTCGAAAGATGGAAGTTTAGAGCTTTGTCTGAGAGAGTCAGTGAGAAGTGAGATAGAGAGAACCAGTAAAGCGAAGCCCTACCGAACCAGCTTTTCTTTTGCTTCTACATTTCTGTTTATTCGTTTTTACTTGGAGGGTTGAACCTCTACCACTTTTGTGCCCTAATCGATAATAAGAGTGGCAGTGTTTCAACTATTTCTCAGGGAAGGATTGTTTTGTATTTTGTTTTGTTTGTAATGCAACTATATCGCACCTCTTACTCATCTATAGCAATGGGGCGTGAGAAGTCCTTTTATACCCTTCGATGAAGGGTGAACACATGTAAGGTATTGTTTAAGTTATGGAAATACCAATGTTCTACCTATGCTTTAATGTTGTATACCTCCTTTAAGTGATGGATGGTTCCATTTATAATATGCTTATGGTTATAAACACCGAGTGGTACCTAATGCTATATACCATACTATCTATACTAATTATGTACTTCATGCATGATATAGTGTGGTATGTGATTGGGCTTTATGTAACAGTCGATAGATTGGTTATAGACGGGTTAAGTCTCGGCATAGCCAATGCTTTTGATTCAATGCATAAACTGGAATCTCGTCATCAATGAATCATCAACCTACCTATTGAATAACTGTAGTATTCCTACTGAATGGCTTGCCTTCTAGTTAACTAGGGTTATTTAACTGATGCATGGTGCAGAGAGACCTACTGGCTAACCTAATTAGTTGTTGTTTTATGGTTCGATATAATCAGACCTACCAATTGACTTTCCAATAAAATGGGAGCTAATATATTGTAAGGTGGCATTTCCAATAACTAAAACAATATAATGCATGTGGAATCCCTGTATTGATGGGTACTCTTTCATTTATTGCATTTCCACATTTTAATTAAGTGTTTATTTTAATTATTTTAAGCTCACACCACAACCTATTTCCTTATATTTTGATATATGACAACTTCACTGTTTCTATTTTGAATTCCAATATTTAGTTCCCTGTGAATTCGCCCTCGAACTTAA
>CAUOFW020002924.1:0-42047 GCA_963454935.2 Ilex paraguariensis
CATTAATTTGTGGTTGCAAAATGAGTCAACTGATCATGTGGGCATAATGGCAATCTGTGGGATCAGCGGAGTAGGGAAAACGACCATTGCTCAATATGCTTATAATTTGAATTTTGACAAATTTGAAGGTAGTAGTTTTCTTGCAGATATTAAAAAAGTCTCCAAACAATGGGATGGCTTGTTCAATTGCAAAGAAAACTTCTTTCAGATATTCAAAAGAGAAAAATGAGGAAAATAACTAGTGTGCATCAAGGGATCATTGAGATAAAAGATGCCCTACATTTTCGTAAAGTTCTTGTAGTTATGGATGATGTGGACGAAAAAGATCAATTGGATGCAATTCTTAATATGCACAAGTTTTTTCACCCAGGAAGTAAAATTCTCATTACAACCACAAATATGCGATTACTGAGGTCTTATAAAGTTGAGATTATGGATGTTCAAATACTGCGTGATGATGAATCACTTGAGCTCCTTAGTTGGCATGCATTTGGGCAACATCGTCCTATTGAAGGTTACATGGAGTACTCTAAAAAGATTGTGAAACAATGCGGAGGGCTTCCTTTGGCCCTTGAAGTTTTAGGTGCTGCTCTACGAAACATGGAGGAGGATGTATGGAGAAGTACATTAGACAGATTTGAAGTAATTCAAGACAGCGAAATCCAGCAGAAACTTCAAATAAGCTACCAACATTTACCAGATGATCAGTACAGAAATTCATTCCTTGATATTGCTTGCTTTTTTGTGGGTATGGACAAGGAGTACGTAATCACTATACTAGATGGATGTGGTTATTCTGGTCTAGCTGAGCTTCAAACTCTTATAGATAGATGTCTCGTAAAAATAGATAGTAACAAGTTGATGATGCATACATTGATTCAGCGTATGGGAAGAGAAATTATTCGCCAGTTGTCACCTGATAAACTTGGCGAGCGTAGTAGACTGTGGAATCACAGGGATTCTTTCAAAGTATTGAAAGAAAAAATTGTAAGAAAATTATTTCTTGTATGTGTATGTGCGTGTGGTTCCATATATTGTTATTCATTGTCTCTTATCCTTATTGTTTTTGCTATTAGGGCACTGAGACAATCAGAGGACTTGCTCTCAATATGAATATGCTTGCGGAAGATATGCATGCCATGGAAATCTCTAATTCCAACAATCGGTATGATGGAAGCTTGGAAACCAATGCATTCCGATGTATGCAAGAATTGAGACTACTAGAGATTAACTATGTCCGACTTGTTGGAGGCTATAAAGAATTTCCAAACAACATAAGATGGCTGAGTTGGCATGGATTTTCGTTGAAATCTTTCCCAAATGATTTTCCTATGGAGAATCTAGTTGTCATTGACATGAGCAATAGTAGCTTGAAGCGGTTATGGAAGGGAGCCAAGGTATGTATATATTGTTATGAAATATATATATATATATATATATATATATATTGTTGTTGTTCCTATTTTTTTTTTTATGTCTCTGATGTTAGCTTCCTCAATTTTTTTCAGTGTATTGGGTCTTTAAAAATTCTTGATCTTCGACACTGTGATGGCCTTAAAAAAACTCCAATGTTTTATGGCCCCTCAAGTCTTGAGAGATTGATCCTAAAAGGTTGTATAAGTTTGGTTGAGGTTCATGAATCAATTGGCAACCTTCAGAAACTTATTCTCTTGAATATGAAAGATTGCAGGAGTCTAGAGAATCTTCCAACAAACATTGGCAAGCTTAGCTCTCTCGAAAAATTAAATATTTCTGGTTGCTCAAATCTTAAAGAGTTGCCATCAGAACTAAAAGAGATAAAGTCGCTTAAAACATTTGAAGCTAATGAAATCAACCTCAGCCTCTTACCTTCTACTAATGAAGTGAATAGGTGGTGGCATCCATTGGTGTTGTTTGGAAGATCGAGACGAAGAACTCGTCTAGAACTCTCGAAGATTGTTTCGGCTGTTTTGCCACAGTCATTAGTAACACTACGTGTTGCAGGAAGCAACCTAACTAACAATGATTTTCCAAAAGATTTTAGTAGCCTACCCTCGTTGAAGGTGCTAGATATAAGTGATAATCCGATTTGTAGCCTACCAGATTGCGTCAAAGGTGTTGACAGTTTGGAATGGTTCCATGTAAGTTCCTGTACAAGTCTGAAAACTCTGGTGGATCTACCCCATATAAAGGAGATGGTAGACACTAAAAATTGCCCATTGTTGGAAAAAATAACATATGCATCATCATCATTGGCCAACACAAGACTTATCCTTCCCCTGAATTGTGTGAATCTAATAGAATTCCAAGGTTACTTTAAGTTAGAACCCGTCTCAAAAACTGACACAGAAATTATCAACAACTTGGGGTTGTCCAATATAGAATCCATCAAAAGCGCCGAGGTTTTCTTGTACGGTCGATCCACGGACATGGCAAAGAAGCTCCCCATCCAGGTGCTCTCTCTATCTCTCTCTCTCTCTCACTCTTTTGACATCTTGGGTGCTAATGCAATAGTTTTCTTCCCAATCATGATTAACAGTCTGGGTAAAAAAAGGGCAAATTATATATTACCTTCGTATAGTTTGACCTAGTAACTCATTACCTTTATATCCTTTTATGAATGTTATTTCTTCTTCTTTCTTTCTCCCTCTAAAATAAACCTAATCTTTCTCTATCTTCCATTTCTATGCATTAAGTAGATATTTCAATTTCTATAATTTTTTTTATGAAAAAGCCACACTAGGAAAATTTAGTTGTTACATTTTCAGATTTTTAAAGTAGAGTGGGGTTATTTTCACCCTTTAAATCTCGTTTTTCAATCCATTTAATTCTCTTACTTCAAACTACTAAATTCACTCTATCTATACATACCACAATAGTTACTAAATTCATCTTATTTATACTCATTTAATTAAACGATTAAATATATATCAAAAAATCGAAAGAAAAATAATAATTGTAGTAAAATTTTAATTTTCTGAGATCATCTATATTATTTCGAAGTGTTTTGAGATATTTTCACCAATGTCGTTGGAATATTTTGAGGTGTTTTAAGATATTTTGACTAATATTTTAAAAATAATTATTAAATTTTTAATAATTTTTATTCTACTTCTGAAATATTTTCAGACCGAAATAATACACTAAAATAAAATTTTGATAATTGTCTATATAGTTGATTGAAATAAAATTGAATAAATTTAATTTTTAATTAGTGAATATAAATGGGGTGAGTTTAATAACTAAAAGAGTGAGTATAGATAAGATGAACTTAATAGTTTAAAATAAAATGATTAAATGAGGTAAAAAATGAGATTTAAGAGGTGCCCTTTAAAGTATAAGGAAGAAAAGTGTTCCGGGTGAAACCACATGAAGGCATTGCAGAGTTTGAACGGGGTAAAATTGTAACTTTATGGCACAGGTATTGTTGGAAAACGGCATATACAACATATTTCTTCCCTGGGGGAAAGCTTCGGGCTGCTCCAGCAATTTGGATAAAGCTTCGGGCTGTTCCAGCAATTCGGATGAACCATCCACAGCACGTATGAGTGTCCATTTAATTCAAAATCGTAAGATTCACGGATTCAACATGAGTTGTGTGTACGGGGTAAAAAAATATGATTGGTTCGGTGCAGGAAGTATTAAATTGAAGTCTATAATAGGCGCAAGAAGATTTGTCACTACTATCCAATATTTACTGGAATTCCAGAACCAAACGAATATATCATCTGGTTAAGTCATTGGAAGCTCAAAGAGTTGAATCGGTGGAAACAGTTTAGTGAGTTCGAACCTGGTGATGAATTAAATTTTCGGATTGAAATACGTGCTTCGGAGGTAAAAGAGTTCAAAATCAATCCTATATACTATGAGCATGAAGAGAAGAATGATGATGAGCATGAAAAAAGAATGAGCAATCAATCATTGAAGATATGCTTGGATCTACATCACATTTGGGGACACCACATTTGTCGAACCAATGAATGGTTCGGAGGTAAATGAGGTCAAAAACAGTTCAGTGTGCAATGTGCAGGAAAGGAATGATGCCCAATCAAACCGTGAAGATATGCATGGACTTCCCCAAAAAAGAAGAAGATATGCTTAGACTTCATCAGAATATTAGGGCACCACATTTCGTTATTGTTTTCTTCAATTATCCAAGCGACTTTGGATTGCTATGAACATCAGTCTTTGTAGTTTGTAGCATTTAGCATTAAAGGGTCAGAAAATTGTGTCCGGCCTCGCCACTGCCACAGTTTCTTCAAGCAATTTTGTCTCTGATTGGCTCTATTTTATTTTCACTATCATTCTTGAGCCCCAAATAAATTCAAATTTTGAAATTGAATCTAATGAAGAGCCAAAAAACCACTGAAATTAAAAATCTGAATCCACCAAATAAATCAAAACAATAAAGATATTCAATTCACCAAGAGCGGAAAACCCTTAAATAATCACCACGGGATGGACATGGTAAAAGAGAGAGGCGAAAATTACGAAAGTGACGGGTGGAGTCTCTGTTTGGTGGTGGGTTAAAGGAGCTGTTCATAGTCTAGATAAACATGCGGAGGACCACAGCACAGCCCATTTAAGGGCCACTTGGCCCAATCTCTTGAGGCTCTTACTTGTAGGGTGTTCAAATTTTCGATTATTAGTAAATTTCGATATTATCCTATCCTATCAACTCTATTGATCAACTATTCAAACGAATCAGATAGGCAAACGAAAGACTTTTTGGTATTTTACAAAAAAGTCGAATAGAAATACAGAATACCTACAAAATTTTCATATTCCTACCCTACCTTACCTGCATATATATATATATATATATATATATATATATATATATATATATATATATATATATATATATATATACACTAGCAATATCACATGACTAAAGTTTTCTTTAGTATTATTGGTTTATTGTATTAGTTAGTTGGTACAAATTATTTAATTAAATAATTAAATAATCCAAAAATTAATAACTAAAAATATGTGTTCACCTGATTTTTTTATCCGATTGTTTTGCATGGAATTCAAGTAGAAATAGTACACTTTATTGAATAAGGTGAGTCAAAAAAAAAGTATTTCGCAAAGAATCGAATCAAAAAATGCAGTACCATAATTCCTCCCTATTGGGTATAGTCTGCTCACTTGAGTCACAGACCTGCCATAACTGTGTGCACGGCCCGCGGCTTAGCCCAAAACTTGTTCTTGGTTCTTAATTTTAAGGGAAATTATAAAAGAGTGCACGTTAGATTTAATTATAAAATTTCTTAATTTTAATTGTCAAATTTCAAAAACTTTGAAACATATCCCTAAAAGTTGGAGAAGATTTATTATGGGTTTTGATTTTCCTAAATTTTAAGTTTTTGTTTTATTCCTAAATTTTTAGGTTTTTTCAAAAAATCTTTTTTAAGAAACTTATTTATAATAAGAAGGTATTCAAGTCTTTCTATGTCTTAAATGAACTATTTTACAAAACATTTTTTTTCTATATAACTTTTAGCAATTAAGTCCAATTTCGTGTACTAACTTCCAAAAGTCCCTAATTTTAATCATCTCCATTCTAAGAACTTATTAACAATGCTAGATGACTTTATTAGGTATCCCTAAGAAAGACTTTATAAATAGATTTTTTGATAATATCCTTTTGACGCGCGCTTCCTTATTTTGTGCATGTGAGTTTCATAAGGGTGTTGTTAATCCCATTGGTTTCCGCATGTTCTCTCAAAACATTTCCAATGTGAAGTATTTAGTGATTCGAATAAAATTTTTTACTTTTATTTCAGTCAATTCAATCTATTATGTCCTGGTCAGTTGGATAAAGGGTATTATATGTGCTGTGGTCTTAAAATCTTAGACGATTTTTCATCTAACAAACATAGTTTTGGTAAGATTCAAAACAAGATTCAATGGGTCACAACTTTATCATTCAAATGTGGGTCTCTCAATTGAGGATACCCAACATATCAAGATAATTAGTCAATAACCTCTCTACCATTCAGGGTAAGGAGTTAGAGATATTTACCGATTACCACGCAGTGCGTGCTCCCAGAGGATATATACCAATTCACAGCATTAATACTTTTGGTCCATTTGGTAGAAAAAATGAATTATGGGAGTGATAAATTTTATATTCTTCAAGAGAGGAACCCTTACTACCCTACTTTATGTTTGGTAAGAGCGATGGAAAGTAGAAAAGATTTATTTTTTCTTTTTTGTGTTTGGTAACATAGAAAAAGTAATTTTTAATTTTTTAATTTTTTTTTGAAAAAATATAAATACATATTTTACCATTATATCTACATATAAAATTAATGTATACATAATATGTAATTGATAAATATAATATATGTATATATCATAAAGCATCTGCCAGTTACTCTCCTAAAAAACAAGTCTAACTAAACTAGCATAACAGTTAACTATTGAACTTTAATATGAATTCAAATACTCAAATTTCCTAACATCACGGTAAAAAGTTCAGCTGATACTAGAACACCCCCACCCGGTGTGCCGCTCGGGTCTTCGAATTAGAAGAAGTCAAGTAATATTTTAGTGTACATAAGCCCAATCCCAAAAGCCATGGCGCGATATCTGGATAACTAATTTAACGGTTGTTTTTTCACTAACAAACAACGAAAATGACATTCACATGTTAACTGAAACTCTCCACATGATCAAGAAGGGTCGATTCCACTACAGGGCTATCCATTTTCCACAGCCATTCTCTTCTCTCTCTCTCTCAGTTGTCAAAGATTTTAGCTTGTCCCTTGCCGTCTTCAATGGCTTTTTCATGAAAACTTTGCTGTATTTCTTGGTCATTAAGTGCATGAATATTTCTCCTATCTTTAGCATCAAAAACATCCTGACGTGTAGAAAACTCTCAGAAATATCCAAGTCATGTGACAAAGTGCTGGTGGAATAGAGCTAATCACAGCCGAGTATTGAGCTCCATGATTTCTAGAATTATTACTTATATAATTGATGAGATTTGCATGACGTTGCACGACCATGCTTATCTATTTGGCTAATTATTCAAATACGTGCTACTCCACATCTAGCACATATACATACGTGCTAGTCAATATATTCTTAAGTTATACGATACAAGATATATTTTTTATTTTTATTTTTGTTCTTTAAACAAACCCGCGATGCTTAATTTACAAACAAAAATTATGTACAAAAGGATTAACACAAATAAAATACTATAATCGCCTATATGTTAGAGATTTAAATTCATAAATTCTTTAAACACCATATAAAAATATTCAACCCAAAATCAATTACTAATGTGTTAAGGGAGCTACAAGGCTGATGTAGTAATTTCATACGTGTTGTCATATTGATAAGGCAAGCTTAAGTACTTAATTAAGTCAATTAATAATGTCTTGTCACAAAATAACTAAAATTTAGCTAACTAAAAGACAAAAACATACTTCAACAGAATATGTTCATATGCTCTAAAATGACTTTTTGCTACAGTAATACTCTAAATATAGAACATTACTATAGCAACTTGTATAAATACTTTATAATTTTTTCTCTCTTCTTCTGTCATTTCCCACATCTCTTATCTACTCTCTATCTTTCTCTCTCTAACAATCCTAACAAAGGTACAAAATATATAAAATAATATTTAAAAATAATAATTAAATTATAGAAAATCTATCAAAGTATATATTGAAAAAATGAATAACTAAAATACAAAATATATACTTTTGGATAGATAAAATATAAAACCTTGTTGGAAATGCTCTTAGTGGAGTAATAACATATAAAATTTATGCATTCTTGCACAAGTACTACATGCCCGTGTTAGGAGGTTGTATGGTTAATTCCCAAATAACTGGTAATACTTAAATAAAATAAAGGTCAATATTCAGCCAAACAAAAAAAGGAAAAAAAAAAAAAGAGCAAAACTGTGAAGCATGTGCCTGCACAGTGATATGACCTCCGACTGCTTTCGCCAATATAAGCCCAACTCTCTCGCCAATAAAAGTCTCTCTCTCTCTCTCTCTCATCAAAATATGAGAACGCTTAATATGAGGAGCCCTACATTCTTCATTCTGGTTGCATTGCTTGTCTGGTCTTCAGGAAATGAAACTTGCGGTGGTAGAATAGTCAAGCACTGGAGAGGAAGCAAAGCAATTCCACCATCCCTTTCAAATAAGAAAGGTGATAATGATGCCGATAGCCAATATCCAACAATATGGAAGAGAGTTTCACTGCACAAGGAAAGGCTTCAACTACTACTTTTAATGTAATAGACTATGGTGCTAAAGGTGATGGAACTACGGATGACACAAAGGTAGCTTTGAGCTTTCTTCAGATTCTGCTCAAAATAGTGGTGTTTAGAAAACCATGAATTAACCCCGAGAAATAATTCAAATGGTAATAGTCCCCGAAGATTTTTGAGATTCTAGTAAAACTAATCTTGAACTGTCTAGTAAGTGGTTTGGATAAGAGGATTTCAGTTGTTAATATTCTACAGTCTCAAGTTCAAGTCTTACAAATAACGTTATAGTTTATCTAATGCACATGATTTATGAGTGAGTGCACGCATCCTAAGTTTAGGCATGATTTAGACGGTTCTCGGTTTTTTAAAAAATGTTTCCTAAGACATAATTTGCTAGCCTCCCCATTTGTCGAGACCCATGAATCTACTCTGCTTAACATGATACAACCTGCAATCCTTGGCAGGCATTTGAAGCAGCATGGGCATCTGCTTGCAAAGTGGAGGCATCAACAATGGTGGTTCCATCAGGGTCTGTCTACCTAGTCAAGCCCATCTCTTTCTCAGGACCCAACTGTGGATCAAACATCATATTTCAGGTGAATTTCAAATCATCAACTCACCAGTAACAACCCCTATATTCAAGCTTTTGGCAGACATGTTATTCTTGAAGTTCAGTAGACAGATTAGTATTTGAATATATGTGACTAATTGATTCTCTCTCTTTCTGCAGGTGGATGGCAAAATTATTGCTCCTACAAGCCCTGGGGCTTGGGGTTCGGGTCTACTTCAATGGCTCGAATTTACGAAGCTTACAGGGATTACAGTCAAGGGCAAAGGTGTTATTGACGGGCAAGGCTCAGTCTGGTGGAGTGACTCATCCACAGAAAATCCAACAGAAGAATCAGAATCAGTCTCTCCACTCAAAGATTCAACTTATGAGAGCTCGCCGGCTCTGGTAACTGCCACATCCTTTTTAAGCCTAACCAGGCCACATCTATTTCTTCGACTCATCAGTCTTTGATAATTTGCCACTTATCAGAATATATAACAAACTAATTATGCGGTTAAATGGCATTCATGTCTGGCAGGTAAGTAGTGAGGCCACAGGGAAAATGCCCAGCACCAAGCCAACAGTAAGTACTCGTATAGAGATCCCACACTGTATTTCAGAATCTGACACTAAAAATAAAGGATTTTAAGGGAATTTTACCTTGGTATGCAGGCAATCAGGTTCTATGGGAGTTCTGACGTGACAGTGACTGGCATAACAATTCAAAACAGTCCTCAGACTCATCTCAAGTTCGACGACTGCACAGCTGTTCAGGTTTTTGGCATGACAGTTTCATCCCCAAGTGACAGTCCTAACACCGATGGAATCCACCTTCAGAACTCCCAAGATGTGGTAATCCACAACACTAATGTTGCTTGCGGTAATTCCAATCCATCCCTCCTTCCATTTGTGTAAACCAACTGCATACTTAGCATTTGACAGATGATGACTAGATACTAGAATCCTTGGCACACGTGACACAACAAGTGTGCAGAATTTGATACTTTTCTGAAAAAAAGAAATGACTGAATATGTTGTTCATTATTTCAGATGTAGAGAATATAGAGAAAGTAGAAGAGAAAGACAGTTATGATAGATGGTCAAAATACCCAATTGGAAAGACAGTTATTTTTGGACAAGTTTAGGCTATTTTGCCATGGTTTCATCGGCCCTTACAAAGAGTTAGACCCCTTGATATAAGGCCGCAAATTCCTGTGCCTTTTACAACCAAAACTGCTTCCCCTGTTGTCACTCCTCTGCAACTGCACATGGCTATTCAACTTCTTAGAAACACTAGCAAATTTAGTATAAGGTCAGACTGATCAAAAGTGCAAGGAACAAAGCCACATCAAACAAAGAGTTACTGACATATTATCATATGCCTTGCTTTATTCTACAGGAGATGATTGTGTCTCCATACAAACTGGGTGCTCTGGCATATTTATTCACAACATGAATTGTGGACCTGGGCATGGGATCAGCATTGGAGGGCTAGGAAGGGGAAACACCAGGGCCTGCGTCTCAAACGTCACCATCCGAGACACCACAATGCACAATACATTGACTGGTGTAAGAATAAAGACATGGCAGGTAATAAACCACTACCCTACGTGAACCAAAATATTAAACCAACTTACTCAAGTTCGCTCACTCAGGATTTTCCTGCTATATTTGAACCATATTTCTGAATCTCATTTCTTTCAACTGCAGGGTGGCTCAGGGTTAGTGCAAGGAGTCATGTTCTCCAACATTCAAGTTTCAGAAGTTGAAATCCCTATCATGATTGATCAGTTCTACTGTGATGGGAGCAAATGCCAGAACAAGACTTCAGCTGTGGCTGTGTCGGGCATATCCTATCAAAATATAAGAGGAACCTATACACTGAAACCTGTTCACTTTGCATGCAGCGACAGCTTGCCATGCACAGGTGTAACATTAAACACCATAAATCTAACACCAATACAGGAAAAGAACCACTTGTATGAACCCTTTTGCTGGCAGACTTATGGAGAATTGCAAACAACCACCACACCTCCAATAAATTGTTTGCAAATTGGCAAGCCATCAAACAACCAAGTTCAGAACAGTAATGGTTCCTGCTGAACTCAGCCAGGGGTATCAAAGAACTGTCTGAGAAGTTGCCACAATTTCCAAACCATAATATGCTAGATGATATACACTTAATGTAGGAGCACGAGTGTAGACGTTTTCTTACAGATAAAATGTAGAAGTTCTTGCCATCATAAGGGTTCTGTTCCCCATGGATACAGCTTTTGCTATTGCAAGACAGATCTTATTCTATAAAGCTCTACACTAGCCTTTAAGAATTTGACCTGTACTGCTTTGATGTCAGAGATATTATACATGAGCATACTAGCCAAAAGTACGTGAACCTGTAAACCCCTATCCTTCAGATGATTAATCAGTCTCATTGTCAGGTATAATACCTGAATCAATAGTGATATGCAATAGCACATTACAAAATTCAACACACCAACTTGGAATAAGGAAAGTGGAAAGCTACATTCCAGGCTTTGGGATATATTTGAGAGAAAGTATAAACACAGCCAAGACAACTACATAACATGCTAACTAACATACAAGAGTAGACCGTGCTGACCAAATGTATCCGCAAATATTCCTATTATTAATAAAATCTGTTACTTATCAAATAAATAAATAAAATGTATATGCAAATAAACTTCTTATGGGCATTTGCGACACCATGACATCAGGCAAATCGTACAAAAGCCAGAAGGAGAAAATTGACAAACATATTCCACTTTTCAGGTTTTGGTGTAATAGCCAGAGGAAGCTATAATTAACAAACAAATCCCACTCTTCAGGCTTTCAACTATCGACACCCTCGACAAAATAGATTAATACTACAAGAATAACAGACCACAGGAAAAGATGAGGACATGGAAGGTTTGCCAGTTCTTCTCTTTTGAATTATCTGCCACTATCGCACTTCCTTTTTCCAGGCACTTTGATCAATTAATGGAAATAGCAAGAAGATATAAGAAGAATATAACACTATCTCAAGAAGATATACGAAGAATATAACACTATCTCTTGGGTTTAAGATGTTTTCCCTAGTTCAAAGTCGAAAGGAGAATGCTCGTAAGGCCAAACAAGCCCAGGTAAAATTAAATAAATAAGAAAAATCACCCCTATAATCCCAAAAAAAATTTAACTGCTTACAGGGGTGACAATGTGACATTAATTCATGGTGATAGTGATATCCTATTCAACGCCTCAGCATCAGAATAATCTGTGCTCTATCACAAGAAATTGTGCTCAACAGAGATACGGAAACAATGGCTTTGTATGATGCAAGCTACTTGAACATCAAAAATATTGAGCAATGCCTCATAGTCATCTTACACTCTGCTCCATTGGAAAAAAAACATAGGAAAAAAAATAGAGACTTAGGGAGTACGACCATTTTTTTTTGATATCTGATAGCATTAACCAGAAAACTAAATTGAGGCCCCATTCAGTGAAATTTTCCAGCAAAGAAAATTTGAAATCTGAACAACGTTTTCTTTATATTCCTGATATATGTTGTCAAATACCAAACAAAGTAGTTGTGTCAATTAAAGCATCTAAGAAAAATTAAACTGCGGCATTGAGACGACTGTTGAGCATAATAAGATTAAAAACATTATATCTCAAGTTCTTCGGTATAATAAGTCATCTATGTTAGAGGAACAAAAAGAGATCGAAACTACAATGCAAAGAAACGATTGGAAGATGGATTCAAGTGTGCTTACAAGAATTTCTTTCGTCTTCTTCGAACAAGAAACCTTAATTTGCCTGCTTGTGAAGCCCCTGAACGCACTCGAGTAGGTGATGAGCCGAGTCGTTGCAATTGAGGTGAACCGAGGGAAGCCCCGGAGATTCGAGAGAAAGATTGGTTCGGAGGCAGACGGAGAATGGGAAGCAGGGTGTAGAGAGGGGCGACTAGTGGAGCCCAAATCGCACGAGCCATTATCACATACGGCGGGAGCGGAAGTTATCATTTGTTTGCGCATGGCGCGGTAGCCCTGCCTTTCATTTCTTTTGTTTTTGGGGCGCGCTTTTTTCATTTCTATTATAATTTCACTCAATTTTAACTTAATAATAAATTATTTATAAGATATTTACTTATTAATGTATTATTAATTAAAATTAAATAAAATTATAGTTAAAAAAATCTTTATCTATGTTTAAAATTATAAATTAACTAATTATACTCTTGACTATGATACCAAAAATACTCATATCTTATCAACATTTCAAGTAACTCCTCAACCTAGAATTCCACCTACAATGTGGGTGCAGGAGATGGGATTTTTTTGATGGAATAGTTTTGCAAGGATTAACATAAGATCGGTAGCTTATTTGCCTAAAAAAAATGAATTACTTTTTGTTTTGTATCAAATTGATTTGTTAAAAATAGATGCCTACATGCATGATTGCTTGTGTAAAGAGAAAAATATGCAATGATATTAAATAAAGCTAAAAGAAAAATGTGTGATCATTTGGGAAAAAAAATGAGTAAAGGTGGGCGAGTAAAATTAAAGAAAGATTTATAAATAATAGTTGAGTGGAATTAAAGGGAGAATTGTGAATATTTACTTGAAAAAAATGACGAGTATTATCAATATTTGAGGGAGGAATACCAAACATTCTCATTTTCCTTCATTATTAGTATAGGTTTAGTTGATCTACTCATTGGTATATTTATCAATAAATTTGAATTGTGAAATTAAAAATCTTAATTACACATAGAAATGCTAGCATTTAGCTTATTTTGACTTTACAATTCAAATCAACCAAAAAATAATTATTTTTTAAATTTTCTAAAAAAGATCAACTCGATGCAGTTCTTAGCGTGCAAGAGTCTTTTTTGTAAGGGAAGTAAAATTATCATTACAACCACAAATATCGAATTGTTGAGGCCTTACAAAGTTGAGACTATGGATGTTGAGATAATGAGCGACGATGAATTACTTGAGCTCCTTAGTTGGAATGCATTTGGGCAACACCGTCCCATTGAAGGTTACATGGAGTACTCCAAAAGGGCTGTGAAGCAGTGCAGAGGGTTTCCTTTGGCCCTTGAAGTTTTAGGTGCTTCTCTACGAGACATAGGGGAGGATGTATGGAGAAATGCATTAGACAGATTCGAAGTGATTCCTAATAGCAAAATCCAGCAGAAATTTCAAATAAGCTACGAGTTTTTACCAGACAAACAGCACCAAGATTTATTCCTTGATATTGCTTGTTTTTTTGGGGTAATGGACAAGAAATATGTAATCACTATACTAAATGGATGTGGTTATTTCAGTGAGTTTGAACTTCAAACTCTTATTGATAGATGTTTTGTAAAAATAAAACATAACAAGTTGATGATGTATACATTGATTCAGCATATGGAAAGAGAAATTATTTGCCAGTAGTCACCTAAGAAGTTTACTCCACTTGGTGAGCATAGTAGACTATGGAATTACATGGATTCCTTCAAAGTATTGAAAGAAAAAATGGTAAGAAAATTACTTTTTGTATGTGTATGTGTGGTTCCATTTATTGCTTTCCTTGTCTCTAATCTTTATTGTTTTTGTTATCAGGGCACTGAGAAAATCACAGAACTTGCTCTTGATTTGAATATGCTCAAGGAAAATAAGCTCTCTAATTTCAACAGTCGGAACGATGAGAGTTTAGAAATCGATGCATTTCCAAGTATGCACGAATTGACACTACTATAGATCAACTATGTACGACTTGTTGGAGGCTATAAAGAACTTCCAAAGAACATAAGATGGCTGTGTTGGCTTGGTTTTTCGTTGAAATCTTTCCCAAATGATTTTCCTATGGAGAATTTGGTTGCCATTGACATGCGCAATAGTAGCTTAGAACAGTTATGGAAGGGAGTCAAGGTATGCGATTGATCCACATTGCCCTCTGTTTCTAACCTTAATATTCTTTTTTTTTTTTTTTTTTTTTTGCGGTTCCTATTTTTTTTAATCTTATTTTATGTCTCTGACATTTAGTTTCCTCATTTTTTTTTTCATTCTTGACCTTCGACACTGCCATGGCCTTAAAAAAACTCCAATTTTTTATGGGCAATATTGCGAAACTTGTTCTCCTAAGTATGAAAGATTGCAGAAGTCTGGAGAAGTTTCCAACAAGCATTGCCATGCTTAGCTCTCTCGAAACACTCAAGATTTCTAGTTGCTGAAATCTTAAGGAGTTGCTATCAGAGCTAAAAGAGTTAAAATCGCTTATAATAATTCAAGCTAATGAAATGGACCTCAGCCTCTTACCTTCTACTACTGAAGAGAATCGGCCATGGCATCCATTCTTGAGGCTTGGGAGATTGAGACCAAGAATTCGTCTAGAACTCTCGAAGATTGTTTTGGATGTTTTACCACATTCATTAGTAACACCGAGTCTTCAAGGCTACAATCTATCTGATGGTGATTTTCCGAAAGATTTCAGCAGCATACCCTCGCTAAAGAAGGTAGATCTAAGCAGAAATCCCATTTGTGGCCTACCAGAATACAACAAAGGACTTGACATTTAGGATATGCTAGACGAATTTCTGTACAAGCCTGAAAACTCTTACGGGACTACCCTATATAAAATGGATCATTGGTGCTTAAGGGCGTTTTATATATTTCCCCTATGCAGTTTGGCTGAGTTACCTATTGTCCCCTTATAATTTTAAATTCTAGAAACAATATGTCTAATTTTGGAACAAATTACAACCGTAAAAAATTCCTTTAAAATTAAGGGTCAAATGTCAAAATTCAACATTTCTAGTAAAAAAAACATGTTAAAATGACATTTATACTCCTGTAAATATTATATTTCTTTCTTTTTCTCTCTCTAAAATAACCAATTTTACCTTCTCTCTCTTCATTGTCTGTGCAATAAGTAAATTTTCAATTTTAATGAAATTTTTAGGGATAAAAAACATTAAGAAAATTAGAAAGTATAGTGTTGTCAGTTGAACCACATGGAGATAATCTATAGTTTGTCCTAGTTAAAATTGCAATTTTCATGGCACAGGGATTTTCCGAAGAAGGAATATTCAGCATATTTCTTCATATGAAGAAAGCTTCCAGCGGCTTCAACAATTCGAGTGTACAGTCCACAGTACATTTTACACTCCCTTCAGTTCAAAATTGTAGGATTCACAAGATGAACATGCATTGTGTGTATGGGATCACTGAAGAAGATTTTTCGGGTAAACTAGCTATTATAATTGAAGTCACTAATGGGCGCAAGAACATGAAAACCTACCGGCCAGCATGTATTAGAGTTCCAAAACCAGACGAACATATGATGTGGTTAAGTCATTGGAAATTTAATGAGTTTGTTCACTTGGTGATGAACTGAATTTTTGTTTTTTAATGAATGGTTTGGAGGTAAAGGAGGTCGAAATTGACCTTGTACACGATGAGCGGAAAAGGGAGGATGCCCAATCAAACATTGAAGAGGATATACTTAGACCAACATTAGCATATAAGAACACCACAATTCTCTGCAGCTTTGATTAGCCCACGCCTACACACTAATTGGGCGAAGGGATGAGCCGTGTGCTGCGATTGAAAAGGGAAGAAAAAGCAAGACCAATTAAAACTTTTCCCTTCTTTTATTTTCCCTCTCTCTCCCTTCCAAACACTCTGTATTAATCTTCCAAAACTACATGAAGTGCTTCATCTTCGTGCTTTACATGCAATGTTTTAGTTTAACCAAAAAAAAAATGTAGTGCTATATATTTATTATTCCATTCCATGAGTGAATTGAATCCGTTTTTCGTCCGCATATGTTGGGAGATCCCCTCGTGTGATTTTCTTTTTCATTTTTTATTTCTGTAGAATGATTTGGTAACTTACTCTTCTACATCCCTTTTCCCAAAACACACAAACAAAAAGGGATAAAAAATGGGCTCTGCACACAGTATTGAAAGGCGATATGGGGTGACCTAATTATCATTAATTACGCAATTAGGTCATTAATAAAGAATTTGTCAAAAAAACGAGGAAAATTTTAAACTATTTTATACAACTAAAAACTACTAATTATATGAAGATCAAATCTGACTTAAGACGATAAATTATTTAACGATAAAAAGTTACCAAAAAGGGCAAAAATGCATTTTTCAAGCCTTGAACGAAAGAATTTACTCAAAATTCGCCGTCATTGCATCCCTTGTTAGGTGTGTGATGAGATCATTTTGTCTCGCCGTTACTGACTGGATATGGGTGTTTAGAAACTCATGTATGTGAAAGCGGCTCCGAAAAAGTTAACTCATTTGACCGGTCCAAACTATCTCGATATCTATCTTATCGATTTAAGTATTGTGTTGTTATCCGATCTACATCAATAATTTTAATTAAAATTGAAATATTATGATGTGCGTACATCTTTGTGTTGGGAAAATAGGCTTTCCCACAAGTGTAAATCAATGGAAGCAATATAAATAGAATAACAGAAAATAAATAAGCACACAAGATTTACGTGGTTCCCTCAAATAACTTGAGGTACATCCACGACGACCGGTAGGTCAGTTTCTTCCACTATCACCAAATCAGATTACAAAGTGGCCAAAAGGCATAAGCCTTACAAACACACCAAGGTGTAAATCACAAGAGGAAAATACCTCACAAAATAAGTGAACCAAATCTCCAAGAACAAACCGCAAGAAACCCAAATATCAAGTGAAGAAATATTACCCACTTGAAGAACAAATTTGCAGATTTTTCTGGCACCAAAAAGGAGAAGAAGAAGGCTGAATTTTTGTTGAACCAAAGACTGCCGAAAATATGTCTTCTTGCCAAACCAACAGAGAAAAGATAAACCAAAGAAAATGACAAAACTTATAGTCTTTGATGGCTGCCAAATTCCTTTTTAACTAGAAGACTCCAAACCAAACCTTGTATAAGAGTCCTACATGGGTAAGCCACCAAAAAATTAGCAAATTGAAGAGTCCCACAAAGGAGGGAAACCCAACAATTCTCCCCCTCCCGACTTATGTGGAGGATTCGACCATTCCCGCCAAAAGTCGACACTTCTCATGCTTGTCCTTAGTCAATGCCTTAGTTAACATATCCGAAGTGTTATCATCAGTGTGAATTTTTTCAAGTTGTAACAACTTATCATTCAAGACATCACGAATCCAATGATATCTAACATCAATATGTTTCGATCTCGAATGAAATGAAGAATTCTTGCTCAAGTGGATTGCACTCTGACTATCACAATGAAGGACATACCTTTCTTGTTTCAAACCTAACTCTTGTAAGAATTCCTTCAACCACAATAATTCTTTTCAAGCTTCAGTGATGGCGATGAACTCAGCTTCTGTGGTGGAGAGAGCAACACATTTCTGTAATCTTGATTGTCATGCCACTGCTCCCCCTGCAAAAGTAATCAAATAACCAGAAGTAGATTTTCGACTATCAACATCACCAGCCATATCAGAATCTGTGAACCCATCAAGAATAGGCTCGCCTTTACCAAAACACAAACTCATCTTTGAAGTGCCCTGAAGATACCTCATAATCCATTTCACGGCTGCCCAGTGTTCTTTCCCTGGATTAGACAAAAATCGACTGACAACCCCAACTGCGTGAGCAATATCCGGTCGAGTACAAACTATGGCGTACATCAAAGAACCAACTGCTGAAGCATAGGGAATTTTTTGCATCTCATTTCTCTTTTCATCACTTGTAGGACACTGACTTGAGCTTAGTTTGGAGTGGCCTGCAAGTGGACAATTAACAGGCTTTGCTTTGTCCATATTGAACCTCTCAAGAACCTTTTTAATATAATTCTCTTGAGATAACCAAATCAGCCCATGTGATCTGTCACGAACAATTCTCATCCCAAGAATTTGCTTTGCTGGACCCAAATCCTTCATGGCAAAGGACTTACTCAACTCTGACTTCAACTTGCTAATCTTACTCGTGTCTTGGCCCACAATAAGCATATCATCAACGTAAAGCAAGAGAATAATAAAATTACCATCTTTATATTTCTTCACAAACACACAATGGTCTGAAGTGGTTCTTGAATACCCATTCTCACTCATGAAAGCATCGAATTTTCTGTACCACTGCCTCGGTGCTTGCTTTAATCCATACAAGCTCTTCTTCAATTTGCAAACTAACTGATCATTACCCTTATCTTTGAAGCCCTCAGGTTGCTCCATATAAATTTCCTCTTCTAAGTCACCATGCAAAAATGCGGTCTTTACATCAAGCTGCTCAACTTCTAAATTCATACTCGCAGCTATACCAAGCACAGTTCGAACGGAGGACATCTTCACAACTGGTGAGAAGATCTCATCAAAATCAACTCCCTTTCTCTGATCAAAACCTTTCACGACAAGTCGTGCCTTGAATCTCGGTTGAGAACTGTTCCCATCATTCTTTCGTCTGAAGACCCATTTATTTTTCAAAATTTTCTTCCCTTTAGGCGGCTTCACCAAATCATAGGTGAGATTCTCATGCAAAGACTTCATTTCCTCTTTCATTGCCTTGAACCATTCAGTTTTGTTCTCATGCTTCAAGACTTCTTGATAAGTCCCTGGCTCCCCCTGATCTGATATCATCACATACTCATTTGAAGAATATTTTCTGGATGGCTGTTTTTCTCTAGTAGATCTCCTTAACGGTGTCTGTGGTAATGGCTCTTGGGTTGGTTGCTCCCCCTCAATCTCTGGCTCAACATCATCTTCTGCTGCATCATCATGAGGTGTTTGCACTTCCTCATCAATATCATGAACAACAGAGGGATTGAGAGGATCTAAATCAACAAGATCATCAGTACTAGACTCAGCTGACTCAAGCTTGTCGATGTCTTCAATAGTCTGATCTTCCAAGAAAATAACATCTCGGCTTCTGACAACTTTCTTGTCAACTGTATCATACAACCTGTATCCAAATTCTTCATGCCCATAGCCAAGAAATATGCATTGCTTTGCTTTTGGATCAAGCTTGGACCTTTCATCTTTTGGAATATGAACAAAAGCTCTGCAGCCGAATACCCTCAAGTGATCATAGGAGACTTCCTTCCCTGTCCAAACTTTCTCTGGCACATCACCATTCAACGGAACTGAAGGAGACAAATTGATAAGATTAACTGCGGTCCTCATTGCCTCACCCCAAAAGGATCTTGGCAATTTAGAATGTGAGAGCAAACATCTGACTCTCTCAAGAATGGTGCGATTCATTCTCTCTGCAATCCCGTTCTGTTGAGGTGTCTTTTTAACTGTCTTTTCATGCCTGATACCATGATTTGTGCAATACTGATCAAATGGTCCAATATATTCACCACCATTATCCGAGCGAACACATTTCAACTGTCTACCTGTTTCTCTTTCAACCTTGGCATGAAAAATCTTAAACACATCTAGAACTTGATCTTTAGTTTTTAGTGTATAAGCCCAAACTTTTCTAGAGTGATCATCAATAAAAGTGACAAAGTATAGAGCACCACCAAGTGTCCTAACTTTCAAAGGACCACATACATCAGAATGTACCAAATCTAAAACATGAGATTTTCTAGATGCAATGTTTCTACGGAATGATATTCTGTTTTGTTTACCATGGAAACAATGAACACAAGTTTTCAAAGGCGTACCTTTTATCCCCACTAGAAGCTCTTTCTTGGACAAAACTTGCAATCCTTTTTCACTCATATGTCCAAGCCTTCTATGCCATAAATCAGTGGATGAGTCATTCTCTAAGGTATTCACAACACCCTTGCAGATTTTTGTTTGCATAGTGTAAAGAGAACAAGTCTTCTTTCCTTTTGCTACCACTAGAGAACCTTTGGAGAGCTTCCATTTTCCATTACTGAAATTGTTGATGTAGCCTTCATCATCTAACTTTCCAGCAGAGATTAAATTGAGTCGAATATCTGGTACATGCCTCACATCTCTAAGCAGCAATTTGCATCCAATATTTGTTTCCAAGCAAATGTCACCCATGCCGACAATTTTTGACACATCTTCATTTCCCATACGGACATTCCCAAAATTACCTTGTGAGTAGGAAGTAAAGAAATCAGCCCGCGAAGTAACATGAAATGAAGCTCCAGAATCAATTACCCAATCCATCTCTTGGCCAATCAAATTAACGCTAGCATCATCACGGATAATCATGAATTCATCATCGGTAACTACAGCTGTATCAATTTGCTTTTTCTCTGAATTTTTCTCTTTGTTCTGCTCCTTGAACTTGAGTTTTCTACATTCCCGCTTCATGTGCCCTTTCTTGTGACAATAATAGCATTCAACATCCTTTTTTGACATCGAGCTTGAACGACCTCTAGATTTATCACGGTTGTGCGGAACCCTACTCTTACTCCTGCCTCTCCCCCGGTTTTCCATTACAAGTGCCTCGGAGTAAGAAGAACCTGATGATTTTCTTCTTGTTTCTTCATTCAACAAACTGCTGGTAACTTGACTCATTGTTACCACTCCATCAGGTGCGGAGTTACTAACTGTGACCACCAAAGTTTCCCAGCTTTCGGGAAGTGAACTAAGAAGTAACAAAGCTTGCAACTCATCATCAAAAGTAATTTTCATGGCGGCCAACTGATTCACAATGCTCTTAATCTCATTCAAATGCTCTGCAATAGAAGTACCCTCCTTATATTTAGAGTTCACAAGCTTTCGAAATAAAAAAGCTTTATTCACTGCCGTCTTTCTATCATACAAACTCTCCAATTTGGTCCAAAGACCATGTGCAGATTTTTCTGTAGAGACATGATGAAAGACACTATCATCAATCCATTGCCGAATAAAACCGACAGCTTTCCGGTCTAGCTTTTTCCACTCGTCATCTTTCATCCCTTCCGGTTTGCCACTATCACCCTCTATGGGTCCATTCAAATCTTTACAAAATAAAAGATCTTCCATTTTAGTTTTCCAAGTCACCCAATTTGTGCCATTGAAACTAACCATACGTCCAACGTTGCCGTCCATAATTCACACACAGAAATATAACGAATCGGAACCGAATTAACCAATTGCTCTGATACCAGATGTTGGGAAAATAGGCTTTCCCACAAGTGTAAATCAATGGAAGCAATATAAATAGAATAACAGAAAATAAATAAGCACACAAGATTTACGTGGTTCCCTCAAATAACTTGAGGTACATCCACGACGACCGGTAGGTCAGTTTCTTCCACTATCACCAAATCAGATTACAAAGTGGCCAAAAGGCATAAGCCTTACAAACACACCAAGGTGTAAATCACAAGAGGAAAATACCTCACAAAATAAGTGAACCAAATCTCCAAGAACAAACCGCAAGAAACCCAAATATCAAGTGAAGAAATATTACCCACTTGAAGAACAAATTTGCAGATTTTTCTGGCACCAAAAAGGAGAAGAAGAAGGCTGAATTTTTGTTGAACCAAAGACTGCCGAAAATATGTCTTCTTGCCAAACCAACAGAGAAAAGATAAACCAAAGAAAATGACAAAACTTATAGTCTTTGATGGCTGCCAAATTCCTTTTTAACTAGAAGACTCCAAACCAAACCTTGTATAAGAGTCCTACATGGGTAAGCCACCAAAAAATTAGCAAATTGAAGAGTCCCACAAAGGAGGGAAACCCAACACTTTGCCTAGCAGTGTTGCTGCTTAATTCGCAACATAATGAAGGTCTTAATGAGTTAAAAGCATGATGAATTTGTTGGTGAAAAATGATGAATTTGGGTGAAAATGAGAGGTTATTATAATTGTTTATGTGTTATCAAATTTATGGAGTTTTCTGTAGATAATTGGTACATGTTATTTAATTAAATTGTTAAATGATTCAAAAATTAATAATTAAAAAAATATATTCACCCGATTGTTTTTGATAGTGTAAACCGAATTGTATGATTAATAAATCGTGATGATGTTGTGATAATGAATGAAATGTTTTTCTAGGGGCTGAGAGGATTAACATAGAAGAAGTATAGTGGTTCACCAGCTCGGGAGCTCGGCTAATCCACTCTTTAATGGAGACTCTTGCTCCTTGTCTTTTAATAATGATGATTGCAAGAATACAATGACTAGTTTTTGCCTATAGGGTCATCTCTTTTTCCTTGGAGGCGTTACATAGTATTTATGGAGGCGTTACATAGTATTTATAGCGTTGTTTCCTATTCAGTGGAATCTTGGCCGAGATTCTTGCCCTTATTTCGTGGAGTTCTCCTTAATTCTAGGAGAAGATCTTGGTTGGTTGAGATTAGGTATCTTGATTATAATTTCCTAACGTTTTAAAAATCTCTCCTGGTTATCCAGTCGTTGCATTGCCTCAAGAGACATTCAGCCCTTACCTTCTGACCTCAGTTAATAAAGCTGACCTTCCGATCTGAGCTGAACTCCTGAGCTAACACTTGGGATTTACTTTAGACATCATGAGTTTATATGAAATTTAAGTAGGAATAGTACACTTGATTGAGTAAGGTAGGCCCAAAAAAATTCTTTCTCAAAATATCGAGTAGAAAATAGAATACCATAATCCATACCCGTAGGATATGGTAAACACCCCCACTCACTTGGGTCACACACTGGCCATGACTGTGAGCACCGCCGTGGCTCAGCCCAAAACTTATTCTTGGTTCTTAAATTTAAGGGAAAATTGTAAAAGAGTTCACAAAATTAGACTTAATTGTCAAAAAATATACAACTCTTAATGTTAGGTCATTAAATTCTTATTTTTAGAACTTAATTGTGTTCAAGTACATAATTTGACTTTTTGTGATTTTTTTTGACATATTTATCTTAATATAAATATATATATACACACACACACACATACACACACACAGAGAAAAATCAAAACTCATAATAAATCGTCTTCATTTTTTTAGGGATATGTTTCAAAATTTTTAGAAACTTTTAAAATTTGACAATTAAAATTAAGGAAGTTTAATTATCCTATCTTAGAAAGCACTAAAATTAAGGAATTTTGATTTTATATTAGATGTAATTTAGTGACATTAATATAGTGTATCAAAACAATATAGGAGTAATAGAAACTAAGTTTAATAGTATGATTTCGAATATAAATTTTTACTTTTATTTCAGTCAATTCAATCTATTATGTCCTGGTCAGTTGGATAAAGGGTATTATATGTGCTGTGGTCATAAAATCTTAGACGATTTTCATCTAACAAACTAAGTTTTTTGGTAAGATTCAAAACAAGATTCAATGGGTCACAACTTTATCATTCAAATGTGGGTCTCTCAATTGAGGATACCCAACATATCAAGATAATTAGTCAATAACCTCTCTACCGTTCTCAGGGTAAGGAGTTAGAGATATTTACCAATTACCATGCAGTGTGTGCTCCCAGAGGATATATACCGATTCACATCATTAATACTTTTGGTTTGTTTACTATGATGGATGAAAAAATGGAAGTATAAAAAATAAGAGGGATACATTTTCTATTCTTCAAGGGAATAATCTTTTATTCTCTCTTTTGTGTTTGATAAGAGCCATAGGAAAGTAGAAAAAATTTATTTATTTTTTGTTTGGTAAGATAAAAAAAATATTTTTTATTTTTTTCAAAAAAATATATAAATACATATTTTACCATTATATCTATATATAAAATTGAGGTATTCTCGAAAAATCATTAACAAAGATCATGAATTATTTATTACCTCCATTAGAAAGTGTTTTTGATGGTCCCTATATATCAGTGTAAACAAGCAATAATGGTGATTTGGCTTTTCAAACTTTTTTTTTTGGAAAATGATATTCATGATGCTTTTCAAGTGAACATCCTTCACTTTTTTTTTGTTCTTGTATAAATAGCAATCCATAAAGGATATTCTTTTGTTGTAGAATCTTCAAGTTTTGAAAGTTGAAGTGCTCAAATCTTCTATGTCAAAGCCAAAATTCATCGATAACGTCTACCTTCAAAGAAACATATTTTGAATACCGAATATATTAAAGCAATGAAGTAAAAATTATTTCAAATTGAAAGGTTATTTTAGGTTATAAAGAGTCTTTAGACAAACTAGTATTCTTTGAGTTTTACTTAATTCTTCGTTATGTCGTGCCTGAAGGCATGGACAATTACTAAAGGATCTGTTAATTGTTGAATGATATAGTTGTTAGTGGTATTGTGTGCAGTTTATATGTATTTTGTTTATTTCGTGTTTAGTACAATAAACTAATTACACATGGTTATGAGGATATGTTTGGTTTTATATGAAATGATGGTTGTTTTGGCCGTTGGTATGAACTATTGATTTTGGGAGAGATAAAATTGAATTGTGGTGGTACGATGTATTATGATGATTGTTATATATGATTGTAGATTTTGTAAACAAATTTAGATTTTTTTGAGCGCCTATTTTTAAAGAAAATTTTGTCAAAATTTTTGAAAAATAGTAGGAATTAACTTAATTTCAATTTCTTATATTAAAGCTAATTAAGTAAAAACTATTTTAAATTAACAGTTTGTTTTAAGTTGCAAAGTGTCTTTAGACAATATAGTATTATTTGAGTTTTAATTTAATTTTTCGTTATGACAATTACTAATTATAATATATTATGTGAAAGTTATTTTTTTATAAATTTTATAAAACAAAAAAAAAATTGACATTTCATGTTAATTTGTTGAACTACCCATATAATAAAAGTCACAAAAAATTAAAAAAATAAAAAATAGAGGAGTGCGCATATTATATCATTGGTGGAATTGTATATCATTGGGATCATGTAATGAAAATGATGTTTTTGAACAAAAAAATAAAAAAAAAATTAAGCTAAATTTCCTACAATTGAGATTCAACTATGGCCGGTGAGTGCACATATTATATACGACGATGTTATTTTTTAGGACAGGTGAGGGCAATATTATATATATATGAGTTAGGTATGAGATGTTATTTTCTAGGGCATGTGAGGGCAATATTATATATGTATGAGTTAGGTATGAGATGTTATTTTCTAGGGCAGGCGAGGGCAATATTATACATGTTGAGTTAGGTATGAGATACTATTTTCTAGGACAGTATCTAAGGGTTAATTATAATTTACATTCTGAAAGATTATTTGAATTTTAATTTGTACCCTCATACTTGTCATTTAATTATTTGGACCCTTCAAATTTAGAATATTACTCCTACATCTCATGACGTTTGTGCACGTATAACACGTAATTCCTTTTCGTTGATATCTGTTAATATAACCGTTAAAAAATATGATGTTATCCTAATAAAAAATTATAATTTTATATTATCCTTTATTTTGTGGGTCTAATATACTATGGCCGGGTGAGTGCACATATTATATACGACAATGTTATTTTCTAGGGCAGGTATATATATAAAATAAAACTTACAATTCAAATCTCAAAAAATAAATAAAATGACTTTTGTTATTCGCGGTTGAAATCGCTTTAAATTTTACTTTAAATTTAATCTAATAGCTAATATTAACACCCTAAATTTAATAGAAAAAATAGGCCTATAAGGGTGTGTTTGAAGTAACTTTTTAGAAGTATTTCTAAAAATTATTTCTCATAAATACTTTAAAAAAAAAATAGTGTTTAAAACCGTTTCACCACTACCTCTACCACTGCCACCGCCACCACCACTGCCACAATCGTTGATGCCACCACCACTACCACCACCACCATCATCGTCGTCGCTGTCGCTGTCGCCGTCGCCACGGTCATTGTCACCCACCACAATCATCACCGTCTCCTACTACAATCACTATCGCCCATCACCTCTCACCCCCACTACAAATCGGTTCTTAAATTCTTTTATCTCTTCTATATGTTTGTGATTTGATTTTAGATATGAATACAAATTTGTTTATTGTTTAACATTTTTATTACTCTATGCCTTCAGGTACAAGAAATAATTAGTATATATATATATATATATATAGGATGTTATTTTCTAGGGCAGGTGAGGGTATTTTCTAGGGCAGGTGAGGGCAATATTATATATATATATGAGTTTGGTGTGAGATGTTATTTTCTAGGGCAGGTCATACTATTGGAATTCGGAACCAATTGCACCATCTTGCTGGCTATAATCTTTTGAGACATATGGACCCACAGTGGACAAAAAGTAGTCTTAGAAGGTGGCGTGGAAGAAAGGGCAACACATATAATGAAACAAACATATATACTTTTGCAAAAGAATAGAAAAGAGATCATCCAATTAGTTACTAGCATCATAATCATAATATATTATGGAGATTTTTGCACTTTGCACTCTGGAAAATATCTCAAGTTTTATTTTATTATCTAAAATATTATTTTTTAACTTTGCAACCTGAATGTTATAAATTGATTTTAATGTGGTCCTCAAATTAACATTTGTTTTAGATTCTACTAAAAATTTATGCACATGCCACATAAGAATATGAATGGTGAATTTATATTTTTGTCCAAGAGCAATACATGTAGATGGTGTGTGCATCAAATTTTAATGAAATCTAAAATATATGTTAGTCTAAGGGCTATATTGAAACCAATTTATGACATTCAAGGTACAGTATGAAAAAAAATAATCTTTTAATGTACAAAGTAGAAATCAAGACATGTTTCGAGGTACAAAGTGTGAAAATTCATATATTATGTGAAAGTTGGTTTTTAATAAATTTTGTAAAACAAAAAAAATAATAATTGACATTTCACTGTAATTTCTTGAACTCTCCATATAATAAAAGTCACAATTTCATGATAAATCTTGGTTTTGTTTATGCCCGAAGATATCTGTAATACTAAAAATTAAATTAAATATTAATCATACAATATTGATATTATATTTTAAATATTATTTTTTAAATTACGTAATTTAAAATTAAAGTAAACAGAGAGAAAAAAAAAAAAAGGAAAGAGGTAGACGAGAGAGAAGAAAGAGAAATTTTGAGATAATTTTTGGGACATACGCCATTAATCATTTGTTATTTGTAAATGCATACTTTCTAGTAGGAAAGTTACATTGGATTTCTATTGACTTTCTACGAGTATGTATCATTTTTGAACACTTTATAATATTAAAAATTGATTAATCTAACTTTTAAAATTTATTTGTGTCTTATTTTTTATTTATATAATTTAAAATTAAATAAATAAAAAAAAAAAAAAGGTTAGGGGAGTGCGCATGTTATACCATTGGTGGGGTTGTATACCATTAAAAATGTTATAATAAAAATGATATTTTTGAGGGAAAAAAATTTTTTGGGATGAATTTTTTACAATTAAATAAATATAGATGAATATTAAATCAATCTTAATCGTTGTTATATTTTTATAAGTGAATATTCAACTTATGGCCGGTGAGTGCGCACATAAAATACCGGAATATTATTTTCTAGGGTAGGTGAGGGAGAAAATTATATATATATATATATATATGGGTAGGTGTGGGGCGTTATTTTCTAGGACAGGTGCGTTGCCTATATGATAAATATATATTTACATAGAATTTGTCATATATGTTTGGGTTCCGAATTCCAATAGGTTGCACCATCTTGCTGAGTGTAATCTTTCGTAATTTGAAAGAGCCATATGGACCCACAGACAGTAGACAAAAACTCAGATCATACTAGTCTACTACAAGACATATGAAACAAGCATATATACGTCTGCAAAAGAGTAGAAAGAGATCATAGAGAGAGTCACACATCCAACAAGCTTGCGAAATTCTTCACCCGAGCCCATAACCCTTATTGATCATGAGCTGTTTGCTTATATTATCTATCTAGGAATTCGGGTAGCTTCAAGTGGGAGATTCCAGCAAGAAAGTGGTTTGATATCTACGAAGTGCTTTGTTCTATATATATATACATATATATATGGCTGCTTCTAGATCTAGAGCTCAAGGAGCCTCCTCTTCTTCGTCTCCATGTGGATATCATGTGTTCTTGAGTTTCAGAGGTGAAGATACCCGCAAGGGATTCACGAATTACCTCTATAGAGCTTTAAAAAATGCAGGTTTTCGCACGTTCAGAGATGAAAACGATGCAGAAAAAGGAGAACTTCTTGATCCAGAAATAAAAAAAGGAATCCAACTGTCAAGGAGTTCGGTAATTATCTTCTCAAAAGACTACGCTTCTTCCACTTGGTGCCTTGATGAGGTAGTGATAATCCTCAATCGTAGAAGGACCTCAACACATTTTGTTCTCCCTATCTTCTACGATGTGGATCCAACCCATGTCAGAAAACAAACAGGAAGTTTTGCAGAATCATTTGTTAGATAATCGAGGAAGAAAAGGATGAAAAAAAAAAGGAGGAGTGGAGGAAAAAGGTCAAAGTATGGAGGGAAGCACTTCGAGAAGCTGCAGATCTAATAGGGGATGTCTTAAGCAACAAAGTCGATGGGTAATTACTGACAAAGCCTTTTCTTGCTTATCAGTTGGTTATGTTTTGAAAAAAATTATGATGTTTTGAGAAAGCAATGAAAAAGCAGTTAATCTCCCCTCTCTCGCTGCACCCTCGCTTTCAAATTCTCTGGTGAGCAAAATAAGTTGTTAAAAATGGCAAGACTAAACATATTATGAATAACAAATTTGTTTTTAGGGATTTTAACTAGACAACAACAACTTTTGTGAACTTTCGGGTTTCATTTTTGCTTTTCTAAATTTATAAGAAGTATATATATATATATATATATATATATATATATATACATACATACTATTCATAACTTATATCGGAATGTACGATACAATATAAAAATTGAGCATCCAAACAATCGGTCTTATTGTATCAAATAGTATTTTTTTCCCTTTCTTTAATTACATAATTTTAAATTAATTTGTACCTATTATTTTTTAAAAAAAATTGACAATTTTTTTATCTAAAAAAAAAATCAATATGTGTATATTATCATATATGAACAATGCCTCAAATAAAAATTATATTAAGCCACAAATTAATCAAAAATTTTATGATTAAACTTGTAATATAAATTAGAAATGTGATAGAAATAGACGAAAAAAAATATGTGAGAGATAAAATTTAAAAAGCTAGATAGAAGAAAGAGAAATGAGAGAGAAGACAGATTCTGACCTTAGTTAGCGTGAAAATATATAGGTTGAGTGGGGTTTTCAAGTTTAGCGGGAAACTTTTTGGGGATGATTTTGAGTCATTGGATTGAATGAATTTCAGCCATTAGTATTCAAAATCAGATATGTTTTATTATATGTATGTATATATAGGTATACGTGATATTATGGTGTTGTATTATGTGCATTCATCATGTTCTGATAGTATTGCAATTGCTTAATGATCTAATCAAACTTGACAAATTTATAAAAAATGTTAATAAGAAAGGAAAGCAAAGCACATGGTATAAAACTATAAATTGTGTTATCCTTCTATTTTATAAATATTGTCAGAATTTTCATATTGTTCACTACATGACACCTTTGTTGCTTGTTTGCTGCATGCACTTGATATTGCCATTTACTTTTATTTTATGACATGTATGTTCTATTTAATTTTTACTTCATTACAATCATTTGTAGGTATGAATTAGAATTCATCGAGGAGATTGTGAAAGTTCTTGAATATAAAGTGAATCGTGACGTTTTTGTTGAATCTCAGCTAACTGGAATTGATTCTCGTGTCAAAGACATTAATTTGTGGTTGCAAAATGAGTCAACTGATCATGTGGGCATAATGGCAATCTGTGGGATTAGCGGAGTAGGGAAAACGACCATTGCTCAATATGCTTATAATTTGAATTTTGACAAATTTGAAGGTAGTAGTTTTCTTGCAGATATTAAAAAAGTCTCCAAACAATGGGATGGCTTGGTTCAATTGCAAAGAAAACTTCTTTCAGATATTCAAAAGAGAAAAATGAGGAAAATAACTAGTGTGCATCAAGGGATCATTGAGATAAAAGATGCCCTACATTTTCGTAAAGTTCTTGTAGTTATGGATGATGTGGACGAAAAAGATCAACTGGATGCAATTCTTAATATGCACAAGTTTTTTCACCCAGGAAGTAAAATTCTCATTACAACCACAAATATGCGATTACTGAGGTCTTATAAAGTTGAGATTATGGATGTTCAAATACTGCGTGATGATGAATCACTTGAGCTCCTTAGTTGGCATGCATTTGGGCAACATCGTCCTATTGAAGGTTACATGGAGTACTCTAAAAAGATTGTGAAACAATGCGGAGGGCTTCCTTTGGCCCTTGAAGTTTTAGGTGCTGCTCTACGAAACATGGAGGAGGATGTATGGAGAAGTACATTAGACAGATTTGAAGTAATTCAGACAGCGAAATCCAGCAGAAACTTCAAATAAGCTACCAACATTTACCAGATGATCAGTACAGAAATTCATTCCTTGATATTGCTTGCTTTTTTGTGGGTATGGACAAGGAGTACGTAATCACTATACTAGATGGATGTGGTTATTCTGGTCTAGCTGAGCTTCAAACTCTTATAGATAGATGTCTCGTAAAAATAGATAGTAACAAGTTGATGATGCATACATTGATTCAGCGTATGGGAAGAGAAATTATTCGCCAGTTGTCACCTGATAAACTTGGCGAGCGTAGTAGAATGTGGGATCACAGGAATTCTTTCAAAGTATTGAAAGAAAAAATTGTAAGAAAATTATTTCTTGTATGTGTATGTGCGTGTGGTTCCATATATTGTTATTCATTGTCTCTTATCCTTATTGTTTTTGCTATTAGGGCACTGTGACAATCAGAGGACTTGCTCTCAATATGAATATGCTTGCGGAAGATATGCATGCCATGGAAATCTCTAATTCCAACAATCGGTATGATGGAAGCTTGGAAACCAATGCATTCCGATGTATGCAAGAATTGAGACTACTAGAGATTAACTATGTCCGACTTGTTGGAGGCTATAAAGAATTTCCAAACAACATAAGATGGCTGAGTTGGCATGGATTTTCGTTGAAATCTTTCCCAAATGATTTTCCTATGGAGAATCTAGTTGTCATTGACATGAGCAATAGTAGCTTGAAGCGGTTATGGAAGGGAGCCAAGGTATGTATATATTGTTATGAAATATATATATATATATATATATATATATATATTGTTGTTGTTCCTATTTTTTTTTTTATGTCTCTGATGTTAGCTTCCTCAATTTTTTTCAGTGTATTGGGTCTTTAAAAATTCTTGATCTTCGACACTGTGATGGCCTTAAAAAAACTCCAATGTTTTATGGCCCCTCAAGTCTTGAGAGATTGATCCTAAAAGGTTGTATAAGTTTGGTTGAGGTTCATGAATCAATTGGCAACCTTCAGAAACTTATTCTCTTGAATATGAAAGATTGCAGGAGTCTAGAGAATCTTCCAACAAACATTGGCAAGCTTAGCTCTCTCGAAAAATTAAATATTTCTGGTTGCTCAAATCTTAAAGAGTTGCCATCAGAACTAAAAGAGATAAAGTCGCTTAAAACATTTGAAGCTAATGAAATCAACCTCAGCCTCTTACCTTCTACTAATGAAGTGAATAGGTGGTGGCATCCATTGGTGTTGTTTGGAAGATCGAGACGAAGAACTCGTCTAGAACTCTCGAAGATTGTTTCGGCTGTTTTGCCACAGTCATTAGTAACACTACGTGTTGCAGGAAGCAACCTAACTAACAATGATTTTCCAAAAGATTTTAGTAGCCTACCCTCGTTGAAGGTGCTAGATATAAGTGATAATCCGATTTGTAGCCTACCAGATTGCGTCAAAGGTGTTGACAGTTTGGAATGGTTCCATGTAAGTTCCTGTACAAGTCTGAAAACTCTGGTGGATCTACCCCATATAAAGGAGATGGTAGACACTAAAAATTGCCCATTGTTGGAAAAAATAACATATGCATCATCATCATTGGCCAACACAAGACTTATCCTTCCCCTGAATTGTGTGAATCTAATAGAATTCCAAGGTTACTTTAAGTTAGAACCCGTCTCAAAAACTGACACAGAAATTATCAACAACTTGGGGTTGTCCAATATAGAATCCATCAAAAGCGCCGAGGTTTTCTTGTACGGTCGATGCACGGACATGGCAAAGAAGCTCCCCATCCAGGTGCTCTCTCTATCTCTCTCTCTCTCTCACTCTTTTGACATCTTGGGTGCTAATGCAATAGTTTTCTTCCCAATCATGATTAACAGTCTGGGTAAAAAAAGGGCAAATTATATATTACCTTCGTATAGTTTGACCTAGTAACTCATTACCTTTATATCCTTTTATGAATGTTATTTCTTCTTCTTTCTTTCTCCCTCTAAAATAAACCTAATCTTTCTCTATCTTCCATTTCTATGCATTAAGTAGATATTTCAATTTCTATAATTTTTTTTATGAAAAAGCCACACTAGGAAAATTTAGTTGTTACATTTTCAGATTTTTAAAGTAGAGTGGGGTTATTTTCACCCTTTAAATCTCGTTTTTCAATCCATTTAATTCTCTTACTTCAAACTACTAAATTCACTCTATCTATACATACCACAATAGTTACTAAATTCATCTTATTTATACTCATTTAATTAAACGATTAAATATATATCAAAAAATCGAAAGAAAAATAATAATTGTAGTAAAATTTTAATTTTCTGAGATCATCTATATTATTTCGAAGTGTTTTGAGATATTTTCACCAATGTCGTTGGAATATTTTGAGGTGTTTTAAGATATTTTGACTAATATTTTAAAAATAATTATTAAATTTTTAATAATTTTTATTCTACTTCTGAAATATTTTCAGACCGAAATAATACACCAAAATAAAATTTTGATAATTGTCTATATAGTTGATTGAAATAAAATTGAATAAATTTAATTTTTAATTAGTGAATATAAATGGGGTGAGTTTAATAACTAAAAGAGTGAGTATAGATAAGATGAACTTAATAGTTTAAAATAAAATGATTAAATGAGGTAAAAAATGAGATTTAAGAGGTGCCCTTTAAAGTATAAGGAAGAAAAGTGTTCCGGGTGAAACCACATGAAGGCATTGCAGAGTTTGAACGGGGTAAAATTGTAACTTTATGGCACAGGTATTGTTGGAAAACGGCATATACAACATATTTCTTCCCTGGGGGAAAGCTTCGGGCTGCTCCAGCAATTTGGATAAAGCTTCGGGCTGTTCCAGCAATTCGGATGAACCATCCACAGCACGTATGAGTGTCCATTTAATTCAAAATCGTAAGATTCACGGATTCAACATGAGTTGTGTGTACGGGGTAAAAAAATATGATTGGTTCGGTGCAGGAAGTATTAAAATTGAAGTCTATAATAGGCGCAAGAAGATTTGTCACTACTATCCAATGTTTACTGGAATTCCAGAACCAAACGAATATATCATCTGGTTAAGTCATTGGAAGCTCAAAGAGTTGAATCGGTGGAAACAGTTTAGTGAGTTCGAACCTGGTGATGAATTAAATTTTCGGATTGAAATACGTGCTTCGGAGGTAAAAGAGTTCAAAATCAATCCTATATACTATGAGCATGAAGAGAAGAATGATGATGAGCATGAAGAAAAGAATGAGCAATCAATCATTGAAGATATGCTTGGATCTACATCACCATTTGGGGACACCACATTTGTCGAACCAATGAATGGTTCGGAGGTAAATGAGGTCAAAAACAGTTCAGTGTGCAATGTGCAGGAAAGGAATGATGCCCAATCAAACCGTGAAGATATGCATGGACTTCCCCAAAAAAGAAGAAGATATGCTTAGACTTCATCAGAATATTAGGGCACCACATTTCGTTATTGTTTTCTTCAATTATCCAAGCGACTTTGGATTGCTATGAACATCAGTCTTTGTAGTTTGTAGCATTTAGCATTAAAGGGACAGAAAATTGTGTTCGGCCTCGCCACTGCCACAGTCTCTTCAACATTTTTTTAAAGGGACAAAACATTTTTTTTTCTATATAACTTTTAGCAATTAAGTCCAATTTCGTGTACTAACTTCCAAAAGTCCCTAATTTTAATCATCTCCATTCTAAAACTTATTAACAATGCTAGATGACTTTATTAGGTATCCCTTAGAAAGACTTTATAAATAGATTTTTTGATAATATCCTTTTGACGCGCGCTTCCTTATTTTGTGCATGTGAGTTTCATAAGGGTGTTGTTAATCCCATTGGTTTCCGAATGTTCTCTCAAAACATTTCCAATGTGAAGTATTTAGTGATTTGAATAAAAATTTTTACTTTTATTTCAGTCAATTCAATCTATTATGTCCTGGTCAGTTGGATAAAGGGTATTATATGTGCTGTGGTCATAAAATCTTAGACGATTTTTCATCTAACAAACTAAGTTTTGGTAAGATTCAAAACAAGATTCAATGGGTCACAACTTTATCATTCAAATGTGGGTCTCTCAATTGAGGATACCCAACATATCAAGATAATTAGTCAATAACCTCTCTACCATTCAGGGTAAGGAGTTAGAGATATTTACCGATTACCACGCAGTGCGTGCTCCCAGAGGATATATACCGATTCACAGCATTAATACTTTTGGTCCATTTGGTAGAAAAAATGAATTATGGGAGTGATAAATTTTATATTCTTCAAGAGAGGAACCCTTACTACCCTACTTTATGTTTGGTAAGAGCGATGGAAAATAGAAAAGATTTATTTTTTCTTTTTTGTGTTTGGTAACATAGAAAAAGTAATTTTTAATTTTTTAATTTTTTTTAAAAAAAATATAAATACATATTTTACCATTATATCTACATATAAAATTAATGTATACATAATATGTAATTGATAAATATAATATATGTATATATGATAAAGCATCTGTCTGTTACTCTTCTAAAAAACAAGTCTAACTAAACTAGCATAACAGTTAACTATTGAACTTTAATATGAATTCAAATACTCAAATTTCCTAACATCACGGTAAAAAGTTTGGCTGATACTAGACCACCCCCACCCGGTAGTGCTGCGCGGGTTTTCGAATTAGAAGAAATCAAGTAATATTTTAGTGTACATAAGCCCAATCCCAAAAGCCATGGCGCGATATCTGGATAACTAATTTAACGGTTGTTTTTTCACTAACAAACAACGAAAATGACATTCACATGTTAACTGAAACTCTCCACATGATCAAGAAGGGTCGATTCCACTACAGGGCTATCCATTTTCCACAGCCATTCTCTTCTCTCTCTCTCTCAATTGTCAAAGATTTTAGCTTGTCCCTTGCCGTCTTCAATGGCTTTTTCATGAAAACTTTGCTGTATTTCTTGGTCATTAAGTGCATGAATATTTCTCCTATCTTTAGCATCAAAAACATCCTGACGTGTAGAAAACTCTCAGAAATATCCAAGTCATGTGACAAAGTGCTGGTGGAATAGAGCTAATCACAGCCGAGTATTGAGCTCCATGATTTCCAGAATTATTACTTATATATTTGATGACATTTGCATGACGTTGCACGACCCTTCTTATCTATTTGGCTAATTATTCAAATACGTGCTACTCCACATCTAGCACATATACATACGTGCTAGTCAATATATTCTTAAGTTATACGATACAAGATATATTTTTTATTTTTATTTTTGTTCTTTAAACAAACCCGCGATACTTAATTTACAAACAAAAATTATGTACAAAAGGATTAACACAAATAAAATACTATAATCGCCTATATGTTAGAGATTTAAATTCATAAATTCTTTAAACACCATATAAAAATATTCAACCCAAAATCAATTACTAATGTGTTAAGGGAGCTACAAGGCTGATGTAGTAATTTCATACGTGTTGTCATATTGATAAGGCAAGCTTAAGTACTTAATTAAGTCAATTAATAATGTCTTGTCACAAAATAACTAAAATTTAGCTAACTAAAAGACAAAAACATACTTCAACAGAATATGTTCATATGCTCTAAAATGACTTTTTGCTACAGTAATACTCTAAATATAGAACATTACTATAACAACTTGTATAAATACTTTATAATTTTTTCTCTCTTCTTCTGTCATTTCCCACATCTCTTATCTACTCTCTATCTTTCTCTCTCTAACAATCCTAACAAAGGTACAAAATGTATAAAATAATATTTAAAAATAATAATTAAATTATAGAAAATCTATCAAAGTATATATTGAAAAAATGAATAACTAAAATACAAAATATATACTTTTGGATAGATAAAATATAAAACCTTGTTGGAAATGCTCTTAGTGGAGTAATAACATATAAAATTTATGCATTCTTGCACAAGTACTACATGCCCGTGTTAGGAGGTTGTATGGTTAATTCCCAAATAACTGGTAATACTTAAATAAAATAAAGGTCAATATTCAGCCAAACAAAAAAAGGAAAAAAAAAAAAAAGAGCAAAACTGTGAAGCATGTGCCTGCACAGTGATATGACCTCCGACTGCTTTCGCCAATATAAGCCCAACTCTCTCGCCAATAAAAGTCTCTCTCTCTCTCTCTCATCAAAATATGAGAACGCTTAATATGAGGAGTCCTACATTCTTCATTCTGGTTGCATTGCTTGTCTGGTCTTCAGGAAATGAAACTTGCGGTGGTAGAATAGTCAAGCACTGGAGAGGAAGCAAAGCAATTCCACCATCCCTTTCAAATAAGAAAGGTGATAATGATGCCGATAGCCAATATCCAACAAGGTTGATGGAAGAGAGTTTCACTGCACAAGGAAAGGCTTCAACTACTACTTTTAATGTAATAGACTATGGTGCTAAAGGTGATGGAACTACGGATGACACAAAGGTAGCTTTGAGCTTTCTTCAGATTCTGCTCAAAATAGTGGTGTTTAGAAACCATGAATTAACCCCGAGAAATAATTCAAGTGGTAATAGTCCCCGAAGATTTTTGAGATTCTAGTAAAACTAATCTTGAACTGTCTAGTAAGTGGTTTGGATAAGAGGATTTCAGTTGTTAATATTCTACAGTCTCAAGTTCACGTCTTACAAATAACGTTATAGTTTATCTAATGCACATGATTTATGAGTGAGTGCACACATCCTAAGTTTAGGCATGATTTAGACGGTTCTCGGTTTTTTAAAAAATGTTTCCTAAGACATAATTTGCTAGCCTCCCCATTTGTCGAGACCCATGAATCTACTCTGCTTAACATGATACAACCTGCAATCCTTGGCAGGCATTTGAAGCAGCATGGGCATCTGCTTGCAAAGTGGAGGCATCAACAATGGTGGTTCCATCAGGGTCTGTCTACCTAGTCAAGCCCATCTCTTTCTCAGGACCCAACTGTGGATCAAACATCATATTTCAGGTGAATTTCAAATCATCAACTCACCAGTAACAACCCCTATATTCAAGCTTTTGGCAGACATGTTATTCTTGAAGTTCAGTAGACAGATTAGTATTTGAATATATGTGACTAATTGATTCTCTCTCTTTCTGCAGGTGGATGGCAAAATTATTGCTCCTACAAGCCCTGGGGCTTGGGGTTCGGGTCTACTTCAATGGCTCGAATTTACGAAGCTTACAGGGATTACAGTCAAGGGCAAAGGTGTTATTGACGGGCAAGGCTCAGTCTGGTGGAGTGACTCATCCACAGAAAATCCAACAGAAGAATCAGAATCAGTCTCTCCACTCAAAGATTCAACTTATGAGAGCTCGCCGCTCTGGTAACTGCCACATCCTTTTTAAGCCTAACCAGGCCACATCTATTTCTTCGACTCATCAGTCTTTGATAATTTGCCACTTATCAGAATATATAACAAACTAATTATGCGGTTAAATGGCATTCATGTCTGGCAGGTAAGTAGTGAGGCCACAGGGAAAATGCCCAGCACCAAGCCAACAGTAAGTACTCGTATAGAGATCCCACACTGTATTTCAGAATCTGACACTAAAAATAAAGGATTTTAAGGGAATTTTACCTTGGTATGCAGGCAATCAGGTTCTATGGGAGTTCTGACGTGACAGTGACTGGCATAACAATTCAAAACAGTCCTCAGACTCATCTCAAGTTCGACGACTGCACAGCTGTTCAGGTTTTTGGCATGACAGTTTCATCCCCAAGTGACAGTCCTAACACCGATGGAATCCACCTTCAGAACTCCCAAGATGTGGTAATCCACAACACTAATGTTGCTTGCGGTAATTCCAATCCATCCCTCCTTCCATTTGTGTAAACCAACTGCATACTTAGCATTTGACAGATGATGACTAGATACTAGAATCCTTGGCACACGTGACACAACAAGTGTGCAGAATTTGATACTTTTCTGAAAAAAAGAAATGACTGAATATGTTGTTCATTATTTCAGATGTAGAGAATATAGAGAAAGTAGAAGAGAAAGACAGTTATGATAGATGGTCAAAATACCCAATTGGAAAGACAGTTATTTTTGGACAAGTTTAGGCTATTTTGCCATGGTTTCATCGGCCCTTACAAAGAGTTAGACCCCTTGATATAAGGCCGCAAATTCCTGTGCCTTTTACAACCAAAACTGCTTCCCCTGTTGTCACTCCTCTGCAACTGCACATGGCTATTCAACTTCTTAGAAACACTAGCAAATTTAGTATAAGGTCAGACTGATCAAAAGTGCAAGGAACAAAGCCACATCAAACAAAGAGTTACTGACATATTATCATATGCCTTGCTTTATTCTACAGGAGATGATTGTGTCTCCATACAAACTGGGTGCTCTGGCATATTTATTCACAACATGAATTGTGGACCTGGGCATGGGATCAGCATTGGAGGGCTAGGAAGGGGAAACACCAGGGCCTGCGTCTCAAACGTCACCATCCGAGACACCACAATGCACAATACATTGACTGGTGTAAGAATAAAGACATGGCAGGTAATAAACCACTACCCTACGTGAACCAAAATATTAAACCAACTTACTCAAGTTCGCTCACTCAGGATTTTCCTGCTATATTTGAACCATATTTCTGAATCTCATTTCTTTCAACTGCAGGGTGGCTCAGGGTTAGTGCAAGGAGTCATGTTCTCCAACATTCAAGTTTCAGAAGTTGAAATCCCTATCATGATTGATCAGTTCTACTGTGATGGGAGCAAATGCCAGAACAAGACTTCAGCTGTGGCTGTGTCGGGCATATCCTATCAAAATATAAGAGGAACCTATACACTGAAACCTGTTCACTTTGCATGCAGCGACAGCTTGCCATGCACAGGTGTAACATTAAACACCATAAATCTAACACCAATACAGGAAAAGAACCACTTGTATGAACCCTTTTGCTGGCAGACTTATGGAGAATTGCAAAAACCACCACACCTCCAATAAATTGTTTGCAAATTGGCAAGCCATCAAACAACCAAGTTCAGAACAGTAATGGTTCCTGCTGAACTCAGCCAGGGGTATCAAAGAACTGTCTGAGAAGTTGCCACAATTTCCAAACCATAATATGCTAGATGATATACACTTAATGTAGGAGCACGAGTGTAGACGTTTTCTTACAGATAAAATGTAGAAGTTCTTGCCATCATAAGGGTTCTGTTCCCCATGGATACAGCTTTTGCTATTGCAAGACAGATCTTATTCTATAAAGCTCTACACTAGCCTTTAAGAATTTGACCTGTACTGCTTTGATGTCAGAGATATTATACATGAGCATACTAGCCAAAAGTACGTGAACCTGTAAACCCCTATCCTTCAGATGATTAATCAGTCTCATTGTCAGGTATAATACCTGAATCAATAGTGATATGCAATAGCACATTACAAAATTCAACACACCAACTTGGAATAAGGAAAAGTGGAAAGCTACATTCCAGGCTTTGGGATATATTTGAGAGAAAGTATAAACACAGCCAAGACAACTACATAACATGCTAACTAACATACAAGAGTAGACCGTGCTGACCAAATGTATCCGCAAATATTCCTATTATTAATAAAATCTGTTACTTATCAAATAAATAAATAAAATGTATATGCAAATAAACTTCTTATGGGCATTTGCGACACCATGACATCAGGCAAATCGTACAAAAGCCAGAAGGAGAAAATTGACAAACATATTCCACTTTTCAGGTTTTGGTGTAATAGCCAGAGGAAGCTATAATTAACAAACAAATCCCACTCTTCAGGCTTTCAACTATCGACACCCTCGACAAAATAGATTAATACTACAAGAATAACAGACCACAGGAAAAGATGAGGACATGGAAGGTTTGCCAGTTCTTCTCTTTTGAATTATCTGCCACTATCGCACTTCCTTTTTCCAGGCACTTTGATCAATTAATGGAAATAGCAAGAAGATATAAGAAGAATATAACACTATCTCAAGAAGATATACGAAGAATATAACACTATCTCTTGGGTTTAAGATGTTTTCCCTAGTTCAAAGTCGAAAGGAGAATGCTCGTAAGGCCAAACAAGCCCAGGTAAAATTAAATAAATAAGAAAAATCACCCCTATAATCCCAAAATAAATTTAACTGCTTACAGGGGTGACAATGTGACATTAATTCATGGTGATAGTGATATCCTATTCAACGCCTCAGCATCAGAATAATCTGTGCTCTATCACAAGAAATTGTGCTCAACAGAGATACGGAAACAATGGCTTTGTATGATGCAAGCTACTTGAACATCAAAAATATTGAGCAATGCCTCATAGTCATCTTACACTCTGCTCCATTGGAAAAAAAACATAGGAAAAAAAATAGAGACTTAGGGAGTACGACCATTTTTTTTTATATCTGATAGCATTAACCAGAAAACTAAATTGAGGCCCCATTCAGTGAAATTTTCCAGCAAAGAAAATTTGAAATCTGAACAACGTTTTCTTTATATTCCTGATATATGTTGTCAAATACCAAACAAAGTAGTTGTGTCAATTAAAGCATCTAAGAAAAATTAAACTGCGGCATTGAGACGACTGTTGAGCATAATAAGATTAAAAACATTATATCTCAAGTTCTTCGGTATAATAAGTCATCTATGTTAGAGGAACAAAAAGAGATCGAAACTACAATGCAAAGAAACGATTGGAAGATGGATTCAAGTGTGCTTACAAGAATTTCTTTCGTCTTCTTCGAACAAGAAACCTTAATTTGCCTGCTTGTGAAGCCCTGAACGCACTCGAGTAGGTGATGAGCCGAGTCGTTGCAATTGAGGTGAACCGAGGGAAGCCCGGAGATTCGAGAGAAAGATTGGTTCGGAGGCAGACGGAGAATGGGAAGCAGGGTGTAGAGGGGGCGACTAGTGGAGCCCAAATCGCACGAGCCATTATCACATACGCGGGAGCGGAAGTTTATTTCATTTGCGCATGGCGCGGTAGCCCTGCCTTTCATTTCTTTTGTTTTTGGGCGCGCTTTTT
>CAUOFW020002925.1:27277-63003 GCA_963454935.2 Ilex paraguariensis
AAGCACACAATATTGCCCCCACACACATCAAATATTATCAAATATCAAGGAATTATTTAAGAAACTCCCACATATCAAATTTAACTAAAACTTTGTCCATACTTAATTCACCATTTCCATGACTATCGGTAAGTCATAAAACATTTTATACCACTAACCATTTCATATGGGTATTCTAGATTAAGAATCGACCCAAATAGAAGAAACCCTACATATTACATATAACATTTTAAATAGGAATGAACCAAGGTAGGAGAATCCCTACCTCTTGCAGCGTAACACAATTGGAAAAAAGCTTAAGAACACCCCAAAAGCTCCAAAAATCTTGATTCCCCAAATCTCCAACTTTGGATCTTTGGTGAAAATCTTTGTTTTTGGTACCCACATATAACCCTTGTCGCATAAATCGACTTTAATTCTTTGCCCGACGAATTCTGACATACAGAACTCCGAGGATCGGCGAAAGAAAGTTTGAAGAATTGATTTTTTTCTCCTCTTTGCTCTTAGCCGACTGCTCACAGCTGAATGAGAGATATTTTTCTCCCAAAAATCTGATTTAAGAGGATATTTATAGGCGTCAACGAGTGGTCCACATCGCACCGCATATTTCTGACTTTCGGGTTTGTTTTTCGTCCTGAAATGATTCATTATATCTCGGATTAAGTCCAAATAAATTTTATTGGAATTTTAACTTAATTTTAAGGAAATTTTATAAATTTCATTTTTGGGAACATTTAAAAAAATTTTCGTCACTCAAATTGTCTCGAAATATGTGCAAAATCCGACTATCGCGGAATTCGACAAAAATTGACAGGGTAGCACGATTTCGCGATGCGAATCCAACGGTGAGGTCCATTGTCTCATCAGAGCTCTATAAAAATATGTATTTTAAAGACGCATTAGAATGACAAATTACCATTTTGCCCTTTTCAGAAAAAGGGCAAATTTTTCCCGGGTTTCACAGGGAGCCTTCCTAAACTAGGGTATCATTTTGTAAATATATTTCCTTGTCTCAAAATCTTAAGAGATCCTTGAAGAACCCTAGCTCCCTAATATCCAAAGGTAAAATCCATCTTGCAACTCTAATCCAATCTTACCTTGGAGAAAAAGATATAGATTGGGAGATCAACCAAACTCATTCGATAGTGAACATACCGAGGATCAAGATAGAGAAGATTGTTCAAGTCCTAAATGAACCGTGCGGAGGGGAGTTCAAGTGAAGCTAACCATAACGTTGAAGATAGAGTTTCAACGGAGAGTATTAAAGGAAATGAGCATCTAACTATAGCATTTGTTGAGGTATAAGTGTCGAGTAGTTATAAACTGACTTAGGCTTTAGTGAACCCAAGAGTGATTCCCCGTGGTACTTTCCAATGAAGGTTTCCGTGTCAAAATATTGCTTGTGTTCTTTCTTGTTATTTTTTTATGCACACTTTCAATTTTTGCACACACGGGCACTATGTGTTTGATGTTTTAATTGATTAAGCTATCATAACATTCATTATGGTTTGCTTGAATGATCTAGACAAATGGAAACAGTCTTATAAAGTTTATAAAATGCAAGGGAAAGATGTTTCTAAGGCTCAAGCTTTAATTTGACACGTTAGATGATGCAAAGCATACTTGGGAGCTTGAATAAGCATAAATGGAGTCTTATTTTTAGTTGTTCTAAGTTAGTTTGTTAGTATTAGTGTTTTTATGTGGTCTTTTTATATTTTTTAAAGTTGAGAGTATTTTTGTAATTTCTTCAATTTTTGGAATAGGTCATAATCCGACATATGGGTCATCTTTTGGGTCAAACTCTAGTATTGGATATTCTAGAATTTAGGGTCTTAATTCTAGTTTGTTTTAGTTTTCTAATTTTTAGTGATCTAGAGTTTTTGGAATCCTAATCTTTTAGGATTAGAAGTACTTAGAATAGAATGGAGAGAGATATATTTCAGCAATTATATGGTTCTTGAGTTGTGTGATGCCTAAGGTATCCTAGGAGTGACTCCTAGCCAATATTACTATTCATGGGTACTGTTCAAAGATCCTAAACGGTCCCAATTTTGATTTAGCATAGCTGTCGTACATCATTGAGTTTGTTGCCATTAGGTTGGGGTCACCATGTGAGATTTAGTGTTAATCAATTAAACTAACATATAACCCTAATCGTAATGGGCTTTTATGGNTACAAGAGAGCTAGAAAGGTGAGAGAGGTTTACTCCTCTAGGTGAAGAAAGAAACTTTTACAATGGAAGCTAATGAAACTAATAATGAAATAGAAGAAAGCTAGTTACTTTTGGAGGGTTTTTCCACTTCCAAAAAGATGCTCTTTAACAAGTTCCAAGGGAAGGTATTTATAGGCAATAAAAGGAGGGGGGGGGGGTAAAAGGACAGACCTAAGTGCTTAAAGTCCAAGTGAATGCCACAAAATTTGGATGGAAATCTAATCTTCCTACAGCCTTTCTGGGATTTGCGTTCAAACATTTTTGGGGTTCAAACGTGGACGCATTTCTTCTTTGAAGATCGTTCGAACGTTGTTGGAGTTCAAAAGTGGTACTCATGTAGCTTTTGTCCTCCACATCAATTGGCTACAACAAGACTTGTGTCATCACCCTAGCAATTTCCTGGAGACTCTCAATAATTTCAAAGATGGCATTTGAACATGGATTGGAGTTTGAACGTGGATGCTTTGTTTCCTCTTTCTTCCATTCTTTTCTAGAACATNTATTATCAAGTATCAAGGAATTATTTACGAAACTCTCACATATCAAATTTAACTATAACTTTGTCCATACTTAATTCACCATTGCTATGACTATAAGTAAGTCATAAAACATTTTATACCACTAACCATTTCATATGGGTATTCTAGATTAAGAATCGNTCCATACTTAATTCACCATTGCTATGACTATAAGTAAGTCATAAAACATTTTATACCACTAACCATTTCATATGGGTATTCTAGATTAAGAATCGACCCAAATAGAAGAAACCCTACACATTACATATAACATTTTAAATAGGAATGAACCAAGGTAGCAGAATCCCTACCTCTTGGAGTGTAACACAATTGGAAGAAAGCTCAAGAACACCCAAAAGCTCCAAAAATCTTGATTCCCCAAATCTCCAACTTTGGATCTTCGGTGAAAATCTTTGTTTTTGATACCCACGTGTGGCCCTCGTCACATAGATCGACTTTAATTCTTGACCCGACGAATTCCAACCGATAGAACTCTGAGGATCGACGGAAAAAAGTTCGAAGAATTGATTTTTTTTTTCTCCTCTTTGCTCTTGGGCGGTTGCTCACAGCTGAATGGGGGATATTTTTCTCCCAAAAATTTGATTTAAGAGGGTATTTATAGGCGTAAACGAGTGGTCCACATCCTACCGCATATTTATGACTTCTGGGTTCGTTTTTCGTCCCGAAACGATTCATTATATCTCGGATTAAGTCCAAATAAATTTTATTGAAACTTTAACTTAATTTTAAGGAAATTTTATAAATTTTATTTTTGGGGACATTTAAAAGTTCATTCGTCACTCAAATCGTCTCGAAATACGTGCAAAATCTGACTATCTCGAAATTCAACAAAAATTGACAAGGCAGCTCGATTTTGCGATGCGAATCCAACGGTGAGGTCCGTTACCCCATCCGAGCTCTCTACAAATATGTATTTTAAATACGCATTAGGATGATAAATTACCATTTTACCCTTTTTTAGAAAAAGTTCAAATTTTTCCTGAGTTTCACACACTTAACTCCATGTCAATGCCCTCCCTAAGTTGAAAAATGTGAACCCCAACACCACTCTCAGATGGAAAAATGGCCTTGGGCTCCTTAGCCTCATGTGAGATAATATCATGATTAAATGTTTCACAATCAAGAGTGGTCGGAGATTTAACATCGATATGCATTCCATTGAGATGATCATCCTCAATACATTGACTATGCTCAAGATGTTGTTCTTCACACATAGTACTTATAGCATGATTCAATGTAATTAAGGTCTTGGGTTATTTGGGCATTGACTTTCGTTTGGTATTGTATGAAATCACACAAAATATTTTTCAATTCTNTAAGGTCTTGGGTTATTTGGGCATTGACTTTCGTTTGGTATTGTATGAAATCACACAAAATATTTTTCAATTCTTCTTCGGTTGAGTCCCCATATGTTGGATAGTGGCAAAATTCATTTGGTGGTGTGAGATTGGATGAAAAATTATAAGGTTCATTCTCCCAACCATAACTCAGTGTAACAAAATGATTAGGGTAAAAATTTTGGGAGGCCAAAATTAAATTTGAACTTTCACATGCAAAGTTTTGAACCAGATAATTTATTGGGCATTCACTAATGATGTGTCCATACTCACCACAAATCTCGCAAACATTTTCAAAATAAGGGGCATTTATTGGGCACTCACTAGTGATGTGTCCATACTCATCACAAATCTAGCAAACGTTTTCAAATTAAGGGGCGTTTATTGGGCACTCACTAGTGATGTGCCTATACTCATCACAAATGTCACACACATTTTCACAATATGGGGCATTTAATACATTATCATAAAAATTGTAATACATTACATAAAACACAAGTTATTTACAAACTATTTACAAAAGATACGACATACCTTGGCCCGTGATGAAAATCACGAGACTTACCTATGACGTCCAAAATCACCTTTGAACTCGACGCTTAACCTTCCTCGGCAACGACGCCAAAAATGCTTGATGTTTTCTGTTGTATTCCCTAATGTCCTAACATAAACCCTCAAATGTGTATATGGTGTATGTAAGTGNCTATTTACAAAAGATACGACATACCTTGGCCCGTGATGAAAATCACGAGGCTTACCTATGACGTCCAAAATCACCTTTGAACTCGACGCTTAACCTTCCTCGGCAACGAAGCCAAAAATGCTTGATGTTTTTCGTTGTATTCCCTAATGTCCTAACATAAACCCTCAAATGTGTATATGGTGTATGTAAGTGGGTGAGTGTCACTCACTCGGGTTCAATGCAAGCAATGGGGCAACGGAATAATGGTGGAATGAATGAAATGGAATGTACAAAATGTGTGTGTGTGAACCAAAGTGCTCCCCAAGCACAAGGAGTCTTTTGAGTGTCGTTTTTTACTTGGAAAAGTATTCCATGATCGTCTCCTGGGGGAAGGAAAGTTCAAGTGTGATGAAGGTGATTTTGTGAAAATAAAAAGTGTAAAATNATCGTCTCCTGGGGGAAGGAAAGTTCAAGTGTGGTGAAGGTGATTTTGTGAAAATAAAAAGTGTAAAATCTTTTGAGTTTGAGTTTTGTGATTTGTGTTTGTGCTAAAAATGAAAGGAAAATGAGTGTTGGCTAATCCAAAAGGTTCACTCCAATGGGAATGTCAAGTCAACTCAAAACCTTCCTCCAATGGTGCATAGATGAACGATTGATTCATGGGAAGTGAGGGACACGATGGTAGTGAGGATCCAAACATAACCCGTGACTAGGCCTACGGGATATCAAAGGCTCACAACCATGTCCGCACTCAACCCAGTCAAACCGAACCATCGTACACTGGGGGGAGGAAAGAGGATGAGTTGAAATGGCAAAACCAAGAGGATGTCTCCCTTGGATTAGTGAACTAAAAATCTAACTACTCATTCTAAAAGGAAAAACATACAATATGTAAAGAGACATGTAAAAGAAATGGAAATGAAAATAAGATGAAATGAAACTTAGAAATTATATTAATGCTAGGAAATGGTAAACTACAAAGAGAAGTTCATTTATCACTAAAATGAAAAAGTTGCAGAGAAGAGAATTGAAACCAACAAAGATTATGGAAATGCAAGAACATTGAATTAAACTTGGTTACACAAGAATTAAAAGAGATTACAATGCAAGAAATAAAGATTACAAGAGAACTACAACTTACTGCAATGAAATGGGTGAAGAAAATGCAAAAACATAAAATTTATATCTCTAGCACTATTCATCATTTTCTTCCTTGGAGCTTTCTAAGCTTAGGTAGCCACACCCCCAAAATCTTGTGGAATGCTGAATATATGGAGTGTAAGCCTTCCATTTTCGTCCATAGGGTCCTCTAGCATGTGTGTCCAGGCCTCCCATCCATAGGAGGTAAGAAGATGGCTTGGACAGGCTAGGACAAGCTTAGCCTGCACCAATTGTGGCTGCCCCCTTCTCTCCCATCCACATTAATGTCATTACCTCCAAAGTCTTCAACTATGGTGTAGGAAGCATGTAAAAGTGTAAGGGATGTCAGGGGACAAGTGGGAGAATCAATGGTGGGACCCCCAAGCAAGTGGAGCATTTGTTGCAAGAGTTCTGGGCATTCTGGGCAAAACCTACCGGTGGGTTTTTAGCAATCTACCGGTAGGTTTTGGCTACTGGAGTAAAAACTACCGGTTGGTCTTTCCGATAGGTTGCCTGCTTCGAACCAGTTTTCGTAGAATTGCCATAACTTTTGATCCAACCGTCCGATTGAGCTGAATATTTGACACAATACGAAAGACATCTAGATCTACAACTTGCAAGTTTTGAACTTCTTTTGATTTGAAGTGGAGCATGGTTAAAAGGAGGAAAACGGAGGTACTACAACCAAAGGGTGCGGGTGCTGGTGCCTATGTTGTCAAGCACCGATACCTCCTTGATTTCTTTTACTTTTAAGCCTCCATATCCTCAAATAATGTGTCAATATCTTCACCTCACATCCATACATAGTTGCAAGATTTTAAAATACATGATTTACGCTATAATTACTTGCAACATCAAAAATTCAACATTATTCATAATTTCGTCTAACTCTAAGTACTTAGATGCAAAGTTGAGTTAAAAAGCATGTAATGAGGCCGTTAAATATGCAATATTTTGTGCTCATCACTTTTCCTTCATAAAAGCATCAAATATCCTATTTTAAACTGTGACACCCCTCAAACTAGGGGTCTTTTATTAACCATTGATCACCCATCAACCCGTGAAAGAACCCGTGATTGTCGCACAACCTGACATTACCTCAATATCATCTCCTTAAACGGGATCATAACTCACATGTGGAACCTTCATACACTTTATCATTTACTAATTTGTGGTCTTTTATACATCAATTTAGAGTCATTAACATCCCAGATGACCTCTTTGCGCACAAGGAATCGATGCCCGAAGACTTAGTAAAACATTTAAAAAATTTGAAGTTTAAAAAAAACCTACCGGTAGAAGTGTTCAAAGTTCTACAACTTTCATGTTTTGAACTTCTTTAGATTTGAAGTGGATCATGGTCAAAAAGGAGGAAAACTGAGGTACTGCAACCAAACGGTGCAGGTGCTGGTGCCTATGTTTCCAAGCATCGCTACCTCCTTGATTTCTTTTACTTTTAAGCCTCCAAATCCTCAATTAATGTGTTCATTTCTTCACCTCACATCCAGCTATAGTTGCAAGGTTCTAAAATACATGATTTACACTATAATTACATGCAACATCAAAAATTCAACATTATTCATAATTTCGGCTAACTCTAAGTATTTAGATGCAAAGTTGAGTTAAAATACATGTAATGAGGCCGTTAAATATACAATATTTTGTGCTTATCACTTTTCCCTCATAAAAGCATCAAATATCCTATTTTAAATTGTGACAACCCAAAAATCGGGGGTCTTTTATTAACCATCGATCACCCATCAACTCGGGAAAGAACCCGTGATTGTTGCACAACCCGACATTACCTTAATATCATCCCCTTAATCGGGATTATAACTCACATGTGTAACCTTCATACACTTTATCATTTACTAATCTGCGGTCTTTTATACATCAATTTAGAGTCATTAACATCCCATATGACCTTTTTGTGCACAAGGAATCGATGCCCGAAGACATAGTAAAACATTTAAAAAATTTGAAGTTTAAAGCAAACCTACCGGTAGAAGTGTTCAAAGTTCTACCGGTAGAAGTTGTGCACTGGACTTCAATTTTTAGAAAATCTGTGAAAACCTACCAGTAGAAGAAGTCCTTGTTCTACCGGTTGGAGAACCCTACTGGAAAAGTTCTACCAACTAAACCTACTAGTAGAAGCTTCCTACTGGATCACATCTACTGGTAGAAGAACCAAAAGTTCTATCGATAAGTGTGCCCAATTTTGCCCATTTCATCCATTTTTGATTTCCAATCCATTCCAACTCACCCCATATCAATCCGAACACATGTATTATGAAGTTTTACATTTAACATAGTCCATATGAGTTCGATTACAATCCATTGCATATGATTATATATCCAAAACCAATTTACATAAAAGTTTCACAAAATATGGTTTAAAAGCCATAACTGGGCTTTTCTTCATCAATGAGGGTCTGAGTGAGAGCCATCCACCGGCACATATCCTGCACTTGAAATATTGTCTTCATAAAGGGTGTGCCACGCTCAATAGGATATATCCTAAAAAGGCTACTCCCCAACATAGATGCGTATGAAATGTTCACATGCTTATTCATCAAGCAACAATCATCCATTCAAGAATATGCAATTCAATGGTGGATCCTTTATGTCATGTCATGTTATGAGATGAGACTCAAACATGCAACTTAACCCGAGTCTTTACCGGCTCCCCCAACCCATGCAATGCTATGAGTATAAAATCGGGCATTCCAAGCCCTTGCCATTGTTGTTGCACATCCAACGGCCTTTTTAAAAATAAACCATGCATCTTTGTTAGGTAGTGGAATTTTGGTGTCTCACCTCTAGTTCTACACATCGATACACTTTTTTGGATTTTCACTGGCGAAAGTGTATAAACAAGTAACCAGGTCTCACACCCGAGGGAGTATCTAGCCCTTCTTGTTATACCTGACATAAGTTTTTCATACAACTATGCGACTCTGTCAAACCTTTGTCTGACTGTACCGAGTGCACTTATCAACCATCAAGGATGGTGTTTGATCCAACAACAAGCACACACACACCCACGCACATGTCAAATACCCACGAATGTGATGTTTCTCGTGCTTATGCAAATGTATATGTACAATTACAATTCTCATTATTATTCAACTAAGATCTCAATTTCAAATTTAAGAACATGTTCTATATGTCATGTGCACAATACGAACATTTCAATAATCACAATGTCAATTTATCATATGCTTATTCTAACATCAATCCAAAGCATGTCATTCCATAATCTATGCCAATAACACACTTAATTCACAAAGACACAGTATAAACACATAGCATGCACACATAACACCATTTTCCAAGAAATTACAAGTTAGCAATTTCTACACACCAATTCAAGCTAGAATTGATTTTTACCCAGTTTCAATAAACATTTCATCAATTTAACAACAATAGGCAAGTATTATACACCTCTAACAAGCTACTAATTCCATATCACAACCCTAGATTGGAAATAAACTTAATTAGGTAGAAAACCCTACTTCTTGAAGTGTAAAACAAGATTGTAGAACCTTCAAGAACACCAACCAAGATCAACCCCTTTGATTTTTCAAAATCTCGTTTCGTAAATTTCGGTGAAATTTGTCTTTTTTGGTACGTAGGTGTAGCCCTCGTCGCGTAGATCAACTTTAGTACGTGGCCCAAAAGGGTTCCAAACAAAGGAACTTCGTAGACCGTAGAGAGAAGTTAGAGCTTTTCTCTTTTTCCCTCTATTCCTCTCTCCAACAAAATATGATAGGTAAATGGGAAGAAATCTGATTTTTCCCCCAATTTATACCCCTTGAATGTTCGGCCCTCGTTGCCCCAGACGACCTCCATTCCTAGGCCTGATTTTGTCCCAATTTAAGTTTAAAATATTTATATATGAACTTCCTTTAAATTATTTTCTAAATTTTAAAATTTTATTCCATTTTTTTTAGGTCACACAACACTCGATTGCCTCGTAAAACGTAAAAAATCTGACTATCTTAGAATTCAACAAAAATTGATTGGGTAACTAGATTTCACGAGACGAATCCAACGATGAGGTCGGTTTAGTCATCCGAGCTCTAGAAAAATTTAAATTTTTAACCCATACCGATGTGACAAATTATCATTTTACCCTTTTCACAAAAGTTTAAATTTACACCGATTTTAAATTCTTCCCCCCTTAAAAGAATTTCATCCCCGAAATTCACACACTCATGCACACTTAACTGCACGCATATGCAACAAGTAATACAACATTTATGATTTCAAAAATGTACTCCCATTCTCGAATAAAAATGGATAACTGGGACGTATGGTGTCCTCACACTCCCATATTGCCTTCTCCACACCTCGGTGCTATCACAACACATTTACCTCCCTCACGGCCTTGTTTTGCAAAACATACTCTCAGCTATCCATGATACGCACCAGTCCTCCATAAAAGTCTCATTCACATCAACAATCAATTGACCCCAATCCACCACATGTGTCGAATCTGGAGTACATTTTCGGAGCATAGAGACATGGAACACCGCATGAACACTCGATAAATTTGGCGGTAATACCAACCGATAAGCAACTATACCAACCCTCTCAAGTACCTCGAAGAACCCGATATACCTCAACGATAGCTTTCTCCACTTCCCAAGCCTGACCACTCTTCTTTTGGGTTCCACCTCCAAGAAGACATGATCTCCGACACCAAACTCTAGAGGCCGCCGCCGTCTGTTAACGTAGCTTTTCTTCCAATTTTGAGCCATAAGAAGACGTTTTATATCAAGTCCACCTTCTCCGAGGTGTCTCTAACCAAATCCAGACCCGTAGAATGCCTCTCTCCAACCTCCATCTAACAAACTAGAGAACGACAAGGCCTCCCATAAAGTACCTCAAAGGGTGACATTTGTATATTCGCCTGATAACTATTGTTGTAGGCGAACTCCACTAAGGGTAAATGCTCTTCCTAGCTACCATTGAGATCTAGGATGCATGCCCATAGCATGTCCTCTAAAGTCTGGATGGTCCTCTCTGATTGACCATCTGTCTGAGGATGAAAAGTTGTGCTCATCATCAGCTGTGTCCCCTTGCCCTGCTGAAAACTCTCCTAAAAATGAGACGTAAACATGAGATCCCAATCTGATACTATAGATACGGGCACCCTATGTAACCGAACTATCTCTCATATGTACAATTGACATAATTCGCCTAGTGTGAAGGTCATCTGCACTGCCAAAAAGTGTGTTGACTTTGTAATCCGGTCCATTATCACCCACACCGCGCCATGCCCCCGCGATGTCCTTGGTAAGTGGGTCTCAAAATCCATCATGACGTGCTCCCACTTCCACTCAACTACCTCCAAAGGCTGGAGCAACCCTGCTGGCCTCTGGTGCTCTGCCTTGACATGGTGACACATGAGACATTGACTAACAAAGTCTCCAACGTGCCTCTTCATCCCACTCCAGTAGTATTGGTGATGAAGATCATGGTACATCTTTGTGCCACCTAGATGCACTGCAAAATAGGAGTAGTGAAACTCCCTAAGGATCTCCTCTCTCATATCCGTAGGTTGGGGAACCACAATGCTTTCCCTGAATTGAAGACTACAATTAGTGTGAATGGCGCAACCCTCGTCATCTGTACCTAACTATACCCGGTCCCTGATGAACAATATTTCTATGTCCTACCCCTAGGACTATATCACCTACTCAGTAGGGAAGACGTAGCCACCAAACTCCCCAAAGTGCCCTGAGCCTAACTCCTATAGTGTAGCTCGAACTGTCCCATAGTCTCGAGCATCTACCACTCTCGGGTAGTCACATTTTCCAAAAATCCCCGTGACTTCTGACTGATTGCATCAGCCACCACGTTTTCCTTACCGAGATGGTAATGCAAAGTGAAGTCCTAGTCCTTTAAATACTTCATTCACTTGTGTTACCTCATGTTAAGGTCCCACTGTGAAAAGATATACTTTAGACTCTTGTGGTTTGAAAATACCTCAAACTGTTCACCATATAAATGATGGTGTCAAGCCTTAAAGGCAAAGACAATAGCTACCAACTCCATATCATGCGTAAGATAGTTCTACTCGTGGTTCATTAATTTTCAAGAACCATAAGCTACCACTCTCCTAGACTGCATCAAAACACACCCAGGTCAATTCTTAGAGGTATCACAATACATTGTGTACCTCTATCCCCTCTCTCAAACTATCAGAATAGGAGCTAAAGTAAGTCTCCCCTTAAACTCTTGGAATGCCCTCTCACATGAGTCATTCCACTCAAACTTAACCTCCTTCTAGGTCAACCTCGTCATAGGTGCAGCTAGTTAGGAGAATTCCTCAATGAATCTCCTATAATACATCACCAATCCTAAGAAACTTTGTATTTTGAAGACTGACTTCGGCCTTTCCTAGCTTATAACTGCCTTAACCTTCTTCGGGTCAACTGACACACCCATAGCTGACACCACGTGTCCCAAAACTTCACTTTTGTAAGCAAAAATTCACACTTGCTGAACTTGGCGTACAACTGATGGTCCCTCAAAGTATAGAGAACTACCCTCAAGTGACCCTCACGCTCCTCCTCAAGTAGGGTTGGAATACACTATGCATAAGATCCATGATTTTCGTTGGGGCATTCGTCAATTCAAAAGGCATGACAATGAAATTGAAATGCCCATACCATGTCCTAAACGCTATCTTAGAGATATCCTCCCCCCCTAATCCTCAACTGATGTTAACATATTCGTTGATCTATCTTGAAGTAGACCCGCGCTCCTCTCATTTGATCAAACAAATAATCAATCATCGGCAAAGGGTAATTATTCTTGATAATAACCGATTTAACTGCCTGTAATCTATACATAGCGGAAGGGTCTTATCCTTTTTCTTGGCAAACAACACCGAAGCACCCCCAAGGTGAGATACTCAGTCTAATTCAGCCCTTGTCCATTAATTCTTGCAATTGGACCTTGAGTTCTTGCAACTCTGCAAGTGTCATTCTATGCAATGTCATAGAAATGGGCAATGTACTGGGGTATAACTCAATGTGAGGTCTACATCCCTATGTTGAGGTAATCCCAATAGTTCATCCGAAAAGACATCCTCATACTCACAAACCACCCGAGGCAGACCTAACTCATGTCTCACCTTATCCTCTATGGTAAGACTCGCAAGCCAGCCCATCAACTGCCCATGCCAATGGGAATCATACATTACTTGGGTTAAAACATCATGTTTCTCCCCCTGAAACTTGAAATAAACACCCTCTGGTGTGTAGATTGTGACCTTCTTCCAATCACAATCAATGACAACTTAGTGTGTCATCAACCAATCCATCCTAAGAATGACATTAAACTTGGACATGTCCATGACCCTAAGGTCCATGATGAGTAGAATTCCTGAGATCTCTAACTCACAATCCTGACATACCTGATCAATACATACCCTAGCACCTAGGGGATAACCCACAGTCAATGGCTCTTCCAAGGTCTCAACATCTGAGCCCAATTCTCTCACACATGATGTAAAAATAAATTAATGTGATGTACCTGAGTCAAATAATACCCTTGCCTATAAGCGAGAAAGTAGAAATATACCCTGAATAACTTATTGATCTGCTAGCTCAGTTTGAGGCGTGATGGCATAGACACACCGCTGGATCCCAAAAGTCCCACCCAATGAGCTTGTCCTCGACCTCGACCTCAACCCATCCCCTGACCCATATGTCATGATTCCGAAGTCCCCGTTCATGAAGTGGTAGGGGCTTGAGTAGTACCCTGAAACTAATACTTACTTCCCTAGCCCATGGTAGGGTAGGGAAAAGCAAAATAAGTCTGTGTATGTCCCATTGATGACTGGGACTGAGATGCCCCATAACTCTAGGATACTTGTCTCTAAGGATAATCCCGCTTCAAGTGACCCGATTATTGGCAAATGAAACATGTCATTTGCCCTGCCTGGTAGGAATGCCTTTGATTTCTCCCACCTTAGGAGGATTGACCACGACCTTGGCCTTGATAGCCACAGCCTTGTCCTTGTTACCTTTGTGAGACAGATGTCCTTTGCTTCTTCCCAGAACTAGAAGAAGAGGATTGACCCTCCTTCTTCTTGTCCTTAGCACCCGTCTCCCGGATGTTCCTTGCGTCATCAACCTCTCTCTCAATGGCCAAGCCGTCTCGACCATTGAGTCTAAATCTTATAGGCAGTGGCCCATAATTTTCCCTTGGATGGACAACTTCAACCCATCCTCAAACCTCCTTACTTTGGCTATGTATGTGGCCACGTAATCATAGGCAAAATGGGCTAACTCAATGAATTTATCCACATATTTCATCACCTTCATAGTCCCTTGCTTCAAATCCAAGAATTCCTAGGATTTCGCATGTTGAACAAGCGACGAGAAGTACTTGCCCATGAAGAGCTCTCGGAACTCTTCCCATGTCATTACCTCTAAGTTTTTCGAGGCTTTTGCCAATCCCACCACAAATGGGCCTCTTTTTCTAGCTGGAATGCAGCTAGCATTATCTTAGTGGCATCAAAGGTGATCTCCATAGCCTCTAGGATCTTCTCAACTTTCTAGAACATAAGGTTGTCCAGCATTGGATCTGCCACTCCCATAAATGCTGGAGACTTGGGTGCCTTTAACTTTTGGAGGTTACTTGAGCCCCCTTGGCCCACATTAGCGCTAGCTTGTGCAAAGGTAGCCCCCATCATGCCAATAGCCTCCACAAATGCTTGTTGGTCAAGGCCAGTGGTGGTTGGTTATTGGAACCCACCTCTTCGGCCGCGTCTTCTTCCTCTATTTGCCATCTACATACAGGTTAAATACCAATAGAGCACTAATTTAGTATCTCAAGATAGGGATCAAGTTCAAACTTTGAGATTTCTCTCTTTGTCTTACTAGCAAAGTATGTGCCACCCACTAGTAGACATCTACACCCTGAACTATCCCGTTCATTCTTTTTTCGACCCCTAAACTCTGATACCAAACTATGACACCCCTAAAATCAGAGGTCCTTTATTAACCTTTGATCAACCAACAACTTGCGGAAGAACCCGTGATTTTCACATAACCCGACATCACCTCAATAGCATCCCCTTAACAGGATCATAACTCACACGTGTAACCTTCATACACTTTATCATTTACTAATCCACGGTCCTTTATACATCAATTTAGAGTCATTAACATCCCATATAACCTCTTTGAGTACAAGGAATTGATGTTGAAGACTTAGTAAAACATTTAAAAATTTTGAAGTTTAAAAAACCCTACCGATAAAAGTGTTCAAAGTTCTACTGGTAGAAGTTGTGCACTAGACCTTAGTTTTCAAAAAAATATGTGAAAACCTACTAGTAAAAGAAGTCCTTGTTCTATCAGTAGAAATAGTCTACTCAAATTCTTCTACCAGTAGGAATAGTGACGTTATATCAGTAGGAGAACCCTACTAGAAAACTTTTATTGGCTAAACCTACCGATAGAAGTTGCCTAGTAGACCATATCTACCAATAGAAGGACCAAAAGTTCTACCTGTAAGTGTGCCCAATTTTGTCAATTTCATCCATTTTTGATTTCCAATCCATTCCAACTAATCCCATATCAATCCAAACAAATGTATCATGAAGTTTTACATTCAACATAGTCCATATAAGTTCGATTACAATCCTTTGCATATGATTACATGCCCAAAACCAAATTACATAAAAATTTCACAAAAATGTGGTTTAAAAGCCATAAGTCAGCTTTTCTTCATCAATGAGGGTCCGAATGAGAGCTCTCCACTGGCACATATCCTATACCTGAAATGTTGTCCCCATAAAGGGTGAATCACGCTCAATAGGGTATATCCTAATGAGGCTACTCCTCAACCTAGATGCATATGAAATGTTCACATGCAAATTCAACAAGTAATAATCATCCATTCAAGAATATGCAATTCAATGATGGATCCTTTATGACTTGCCATGTTATGAGATGAGACTCACACATGCAACTCAAGCAGAGCCTTTTCCAATTTTTATCACCCATGCAATGCCATGAGAATAAAATCGGGCATCCCAAGACCTTGCCATTGATGTTGTACATCCACCGGTCTTTTTAAAATAAACCATGTGTCTTTGTTGGGTAGCAAATTTTGGTGTCTTACCATCGGTTTTGCACACTGATATACTTTTTTTGAACTTTCACCTTAAAAGTGTATAAATCAGTAACCGGGTCTTGCACTCAATGGAGTATCTAGCCCTTCTTCTTATACTAGACACAAGTTTTTCATGCAACCGTGCGACTCTGTCGAACCTTGGTCTGACTGTACCGAACCCACTTATCAACCCCCAAGGATGGTGTTTGATCCAACAACATNTGATATACTTTTTTTGAACTTTCACCTTAAAAGTGTATAAATCAGTAATCGGGTCTTGCACTCAATGGAGTATCTAGCCCTTCTTCTTATACTAGACACAAGTTTTTCATGCAACCGTGCGACTCTGTCGAACCTTGGTCCGACTGTACCGAACCCACTTATCAACCCCCAAGGATGGTGTTTGATCCAACAACATGCACACACACCCACACTCATGTCAATGCCCACNTTTCATGCAACCGTGCGACTCTGTCGAACCTTGGTCCGACTGTACCGAACCCACTTATCAACCCCCAAGGATGGTGTTTGATCCAACAACATGCACACACACCCACACTCATGTCAATGCCCACAAATGCAATATTTTTCGTGCTTATGCAAATGTATATATATAAATTGCAAATCTCATCATTATACAACTAAGATCTGAATTGCAATTTTAACATGATGTGCCATATGTCATGTGCACAATACGAACATTTAAATAACCATCAATAATCACAATGTCAATATATCATATGCATATACCAACATCAATCCCAAGCATGTTATTCCATAATCTTTGTCAATAACATACTTAATTCACAAAGGCACAATATAAACACATAGCATGTCCACATAACACCATTTTTCAAGAAATTGCAAGCTTGTAATTTATACACACCAATTCAAGGTAGAATTGATTTTTACCCATTTCCAATACTCATTTCATTAATTTAACAACAACAACNACATACTTAATTCACAAAGGCACAATATAAACACATAGCATGTCCACATAACACCATTTTTCAAGAAATTGCAAGCTTGTAATTTATACACACCAATTCAAGGTAGAATTGATTTTTACCCATTTCCAATACTCATTTCATTAATTTAACAACAACAACCAGGTGTTATACATCTCTAACAACCTACCCATTCCATATCACAACCCTAGGTTGGAAATAAACCTAGTTAGGGAGAAACTCTACCTCTTGAAGAATAAAAACGAGTTGTAGAAACTTTCAAGAACACCACCCAAGCTCAAACCTTAATTTTTCCAAAATTTTGTTTTTAAATCTTCGGTTAAATTCATCCTTTTTGGTACGTAGGCGTAGTCCTCATAGTGTAATTCAACTTTAATACTTGGCCCGAAAGATTCTTACCAAGGGAATTTCGTAGATCGTAGAGAGAAGTGTTGAACTCTCTCTTTTCCTTCTCTTCCTCTCTCCAACAAAACCCAACAAAAAGAATGAGGAGAAAATCTAATTTTCTCCCCTATTTATACCCCTTGGAATGTTTGGCCCTCATTGCACGTCCTTCATTCCCAGGTTCAATTTCGTCCCGAAACAATTAAATTTCGTTCCAATTCATGTTTGAAATATTTTTATATGAAATTTATTTAAATTATTTTCTAAATTTTTAAATTTTATTCCATATTTCATTTTTAGGTCACACAACACTCAATCGTCTCGTAAAACGTAAAAAATTTGATTATTTTAGAATTCGATGAAAATTGACTGGATAACTAGATTTCGTGAGACGATTCCAATGGTGAGGCCTATTTTGTCATCCAAGATCTAGAAAAATTTGAATTTTTAACCCCTATCAAAGTGGCTGATTACCGTTTTGGCCTTTTTTACAAAAATTCAAATTTACCCAGATTTTACATCAACAATTTATGCATTACTGTAAAACTCCCCAACCAAACATTTATATGCTTCACCCACAGTTCTCATACATTAAGTCCAACTCTCGCCTCTAAATTTTGCCTGATGTTTAGATGCACAAAATTTGCATAAATCACAGGTCATTCAGCAATAATAGATTTTTGTCAAAATAACATTTATACTAGAGCTATTGATCAATATTTTGAAATATGTCATTATCGAATTCTGACTGAACTGGGGTTGTTCCTCTAGAATCTATGGTTCTGGAATCACTTGGGGTGANGTAATCCCAATAGTTCATCCGAAAAGACATCCTCATACTCACAAACCACCCGAGGTAGACCTAACTCATGTCTCACCTTATCCTCTAGGGTAAGACTCGCAAGCCAACCCATCAACTGCCCATGCCAATGGGAATCATACACTACTTGGGTTAAAACATCATGTTTCTCCCCCTGAAACTTGAAATAAACACCCTCTGGTGTGTAGATTGTGACCTTCTTCCAATCACAATCAATGACAACTTAGTGTGTCATCAACCAATCCATCCTAAGAATGACATTAAACTTGGACATGTCCATGACCCTAAGGTCCATGATGAGTAGAATTCCTGAGATCTCTAACTCACAATCCTGACATACCTGATCAATACATACCCTAGCACCTAGGGGATAACCCACAGTCAATGGCTCTTCCAAGGTCTCAACATCTGAGCCCAATTCTCTCACACATGATGTAAAAATAAATTAATGTGATGTACCTGAGTCAAATAATACCCTTGCCTATAAGCGAGAAAGTAGAAATATACCCTGAATAACTTATTGATCTGCTAGCTCAGTTTGAGGCGTGATGGCATAGACACACCGCTGGATCCCAAAAGTCCCACCCAATGAGCTTGTCCTCGACCTCGACCTCAACCCATCCCCTGACCCATATGTCATGATTCCGAAGTCCCCGTTCATGAAGTGGTAGGGGCTTGAGTAGTACCCTGAAACTAATACTTACTTCCCTAGCCCATGGTAGGGTAGGGAAAAGCAAAATAAGTCTGTGTATGTCCCACTGATGACTGGGACTGAGATGTCCCATAACTCTAGGATACTTGTCTCTAAGGATAATCCCGCTTCAAGTGACCCGATTATTGGCAAATGAAACATGTCATTTGCCCTGCCTGGTAGGAATGCCTTTGATTTCTCCCACCTTAGGAGGATTGACCACGACCTTGGCCTTGATAGCCACAGCCTTGTCCTTGTTACCTTTGTGAGACAGATGTCCTTTGCTTCTTCCCAGAACTAGAAGAAGAGGATTGACCCTCCTTCTTCTTGTCCTTAGCACCCGTCTCCCGGATGTTCCTTGCGTCATCAACCTCTCTCTCAATGGCCAAGTCGTCTCGACCATTGAGTCTAAATCTTATAGGCAGTGGCCCATAATTTTCCCTTGGATGGACAACTTCAACCCATCCTCAAACCTCCTTACTTTGGCTATGTATGTGGCCACGTAATCATAGGCAAAATGGGCTAACTCAATGAATTTATCCACATATTTCATCACCTTCATAGTCCCTTGCTTCAAATCCAAGAATTCCTAGGATTTCGCATGTTGAACAAGCGACGAGAAGTACTTGCCCATGAAGAGCTCTCGGAACTCTTCCCATGTCATTACCTCTAAGTTTTTCGAGGCTTTTGCCAATCCCACCACAAATGGGCCTCTTTTTCTAGCTGGAATGCAGCTAGCATTATCTTAGTGGCATCAAAGGTGATCTCCATAGCCTCTAGGATCTTCTCAACTTTCTAGAACATAAGGTTGTCCAGCATTGGATCTGCCACTCCCATAAATGCTGGAGACTTGGGTGCCTTTAACTTTTGGAGGTTACTTGAGCCCCCTTGGCCCACATTAGCGCTAGCTTGTGCAAAGGTAGCCCCCATCATGCCAATAGCCTCCACAAATGCTTGTTGGTCAAGGCCAGTGGTGGTTGGTTATTGGAACCCACCTCTTCGGCCGCGTCTTCTTCCTCTATTTGCCATCTACATACAGGTTAAATACCAATAGAGCACTAATTTAGTATCTCAAGATAGGGATCAAGTTCAAACTTTGAGATTTCTCTCTTTGTCTTACTAGCAAAGTATGTGCCACCCACTAGTAGACATCTACACCCTGAACTATCCCGTTCATTCTTTTTTCGACCCCTAAACTCTGATACCAAACTATGACACCCCTAAAATCAGAGGTCCTTTATTAACCTTTGATCAACCAACAACTTGCGGAAGAACCCGTGATTTTCACATAACCCGACATCACCTCAATAGCATCCCCTTAACAGGATCATAACTCACACGTGTAACCTTCATACACTTTATCATTTACTAATCCACGGTCCTTTATACATCAATTTAGAGTCATTAACATCCCATATAACCTCTTTGAGTACAAGGAATTGATGTTGAAGACTTAGTAAAACATTTAAAAATTTTGAAGTTTAAAAAACCCTACCGATAAAAGTGTTCAAAGTTCTACTGGTAGAAGTTGTGCACTATACCTTAGTTTTCAAAAAATATGTGAAAACCTACTAGTAAAAGAAGTCCTTGTTCTATCAGTAGAAATAGTCTACTCAAATTCTTCTACCAGTAGGAATAGTGACGTTATATCAGTAGGAGAACCCTACTAGAAAACTTTTATTGGCTAAACCTACCGATAGAAGTTGCCTAGTAGACCATATCTACCAATAGAAGGACCAAAAGTTCTACCTGTAAGTGTGCCCAATTTTGTCAATTTCATCCATTTTTGATTTCCAATCCATTCCAACTAATCCCATATCAATCCAAACAAATGTATCATGAAGTTTTACATTCAACATAGTCCATATAAGTTCGATTACAATCCTTTGCATATGATTACATGCCCAAAACCAAATTACATAAAAATTTCACAAAAATGTGGTTTAAAAGCCATAAGTCAGCTTTTCTTCATCAATGAGGGTCCGAATGAGAGCTCTCCACTGGCACATATCCTATACCTGAAATGTTGTCCCCATAAAGGGTGAATCACGCTCAATAGGGTATATCCTAATGAGGCTACTCCTCAACCTAGATGCATATGAAATGTTCACATGCAAATTCAACAAGTAATAATCATCCATTCAAGAATATGCAATTCAATGATGGATCCTTTATGACTTGCCATGTTATGAGATGAGACTCACACATGCAACTCAAGCAGAGCCTTTACCAATTTTCATCACCCATGCAATGCCATGATAATAAAATCGGGCATCCCAAGACCTTGCCATTGATGTTGTACATCCACCGGTCTTTTTAAAATAAACCATGTGTCTTTGTTGGGTAGCAAATTTTGGTGTCTTACCATCGGTTTTGCACACCGATATACTTTTTTTGAACTTTCACCTTAAAAGTGTATAAATCAGTAACCGGGTCTTGCACTCAATGGAGTATCTAGCCCTTCTTCTTATACTAGACACAAGTTTTTCATGCAACCGTGCGACTCTGTCGAACCTTGGTCCGACTGTACCGAACCCACTTATCAACCCCCAAGGATGGTGTTTGATCCAACAACATGCACACACACCCACACTCATGTCAATGCCCACAAATGCAATATTTTTCGTGCTTATGCAAATGTATATATATAAATTGCAAATCTCATCATTATACAACTAAGATCTGAATTGCAATTTTAACATGATGTGCCATATGTCATGTGCACAATACGAACATTTAAATAACCATCAATAATCACAATGTCAATATATCATATGCATATACCAACATCAATCCCAAGCATGTTATTCCATAATCTTTGTCAATAACATACTTAATTCACAAAGGCACAATATAAACACATAGCATGTCCACATAACACCATTTTTCAAGAAATTGCAAGCTTGTAATTTCTACACACCAATTCAAGGTAGAATTGATTTTTACCCATTTCCAATACTCATTTCATTAATTTAACAACAACAGCCAGGTGTTATACATCTCTAACAACCTACCCATTCCATATCACAACCCTAGGTTGGAAATAAACCTAGTTAGGGAGAAACTTTACCTCTTGAAGAATAAAAACAAGTTGTAGAAACTTTCAAGAACACCACCCAAGCTCAAACCTTAATTTTTCCAAAATTTTGTTTCTAAATCTTCGGTTAAATTCATCCTTTTTGGTACGTAGGCGTAGTCCTCATAGTGTAATTCAACTTTAATACTTGGCCCGAAAGATTCTGACCAAGGGAATTTCGTAGATCGTAGAGAGAAGTGTTGAACTCTCTCTTTTCCTTCTCTTCCTCTCTCCAACAAAACCCAACAAAAAGAATGAGGAGAAAATCTAATTTTCTCCCCTATTTATACCCCTTGGAATGTTTGGCCCTCATTGCACGTCCTTCATTCCCAGGTTCAATTTCGTCCCGAAACAATTAAATTTCGTTCCAATTCATGTTTGAAATATTTTTATATGAAATTTCTTTAAATTATTTTCTAAATTTTTAAATTTTATTCCATATTTCGTTTTTAGGTCACGCAGTACTCAATCGTCTCGTAAAACGTAAAAAATTTGATTATTTTAGAATTCGATGAAAATTGACTGGATAACTAGATTTCGTGAGACGATTCCAATGGTGAGGCCTATTTTGTCATCCAAGATCTAGAAAAATTTGGATTTTTAACCCCTATCAAAGTGGTTGATTACCGTTTTGGCCTTTTTTACAAAAATTCAAATTTACCCAGATTTTACATCAACAATTTATGCATTACTGTAAAACTCCCCAACCAAACATTTATATGCTTCACCCACAGTTCTCATACATTAAGTCCAACTCTCGCCTCTAAATTTTGCCTGATGTTTAGATGCACAAAATTTGCATAAATCACAGGTCATTCAGCAATAATAGATTTTTGTCAAAATAACATTTATACTAGAGCTATTGATCAATATTTTGAAATATGTCATTATCGAATTCTGACTGAACTGGGGTTGTTCCTCTAGAATCTATGGTTCTGGAATCACTTGGGGTGATTGATGTGCTCCTCACCTCGGACAACTTGTTGAAGTATCTCCCTTATGAGTAATGGACTTCTTGCTTGGACCCATGATATTTCTTGAAAAGTTTGGCAAAAAGATGGCCTGAGATGATTTTAATCAGAAGATGTCTTCAAAATCCCTTGGATTGCTGTTTAATTGGTTTAGAATCAAGGAAAAGTGGACAGATAATGAGAATTTGGAGTTTTGGGAAGGATTCGAGACTGGTCTGGACGATACTGCCTACTTTGGTTTTTAATTTTGCTTACCAGTTCAACTTCCTTGTGTGCTACTCTTCCTTTTCCCCTACAGTTTTGATCCTGCATTCAAAAACCATCAATTAGTTTTTACTTTTTTCTTAATTAAAATTAAAATAACATGCAAATTTAATTAGTTTAACATTTCTAATAACACACCAAATTAAAATTAACACACCAAATTTAAAAAGAACACAAAACCCTAAAAGTTAACATCGTTGATCATAAGAAAAGGTTAAATTTTCAATCAGATTCCTCTAAACTCAAAGAATCAGTGAACCGAATAATTTCACACCGCACATATCTTATTAGTATTGGACTGGAATAAGAGGGCATCTCAAGGTAATCCTTACTTTACCCATACTTAATCCAATCGAGACGATGTAATGCACAACCTGAAATTGGTTCAAAACACTGATTGAATTCTCTCATATGCATTAATTGGCCAGACTTCACATAGCCACGAAGTCACTTTGCTCAGCGGTGTTTGGCGTATGAACTTTTTCCAGACAAAGGTTTTGTTTGACTCCCAAATATTTCTAACTTTCTCACAACCCTTGCTTTTGTCATAATCAAAGAATGTACTTCTATTGGGAATGTGCGTAACACACCAAGACTAAACCAAAAGAGTTTTTCATCAATTTTTAAAAAATTTTAAAAATTAAAATACTCATTATCCAGTTCTTTAATGTCTATTAGTCACAAGACAATTTTCAAAAAAAAATTTCAAGGGATTCCAAATATTCAAAAACATGTGAACTTATTCCCACCCCCAACCTAAACTTAACATTGTCCTTAATGTGAAAAATATGTAAGTAAAATCTTAAGAGGAATATATGTATAAACAGGTGACGGAAACAAACATGATTCATAACGTAACGTAATCTACAAAATTAACAAACCATCAATACAACTATTTATGAGTATTTTAAAAAAGAAATTTATTCACAAAGAATATTGTGGTTCCATTAAGACAATAAAATCCACATTCCAAACAAATGTATCATGAAATGGTTTGAGTCTCTGGTCATTCACTTTAAAAATGTTCCCATTTGACGGATTTTCAATCTCAACTATCCCATGTCTAAATACTTGTTTAACAATGTATGGACCCGTCCACCTAGACCTCGACTTGCCAGAAAATAGTTGGAGCCTCGAGTTATATAATAGGACTTTCTAGGATGGTACAAAAGACTTTTGTAAAATGTTTTTATCTCAAAAAATCTTCATTCTAGCCTTGACAATTTTTTCATTTTCATATGCCTCATTTCTTAACTCTTCCAATTCACTAATTTGAAGCTTGTGGGATTCACATACTTTGTCTAAATCAAACTTTATCATTTTGATTACTTAATATGTACGATGTTCTAATTCCACAGCCAAGTGACATAGTTTGTCATAAACCAGCCGATAAGTAGACATTCTCAAAATTATTTTATGAGCAGTGCAATATGCCAATCAGCCTCAAGAACCAAACTTTGTGGTCTAGGGTCACCATTTCATTCAAAATATGTTTGATCTCTTGATTGGCTAATTCCGCTTATCCACTTGTCTAAGGATGATAAGGTTAGAAACTTTATGTGAAATCAAATATTTTTTAATTAGATTTTCAAAAGATTTATGGCAAAAAAGGTGCACCCCCCCCCCATCAGTTATAATAGGTCGGGAAATTCTGATCATAGTGCGGTAATCACTATTTCGACACGAAATTGCCTCAACCCATTTGGAAACATAATCAATAACAACAAAAGATGTACAGATATCCAAAGAAGGGAAGAATGGTCCCATAAAATCAATGACTCATCAATCAAAAACTTCAATAATCAAAATAGAGTTTAAGGGTATCATGTTTCTTTTCGAAATAATTCCCAACTTTTGACGTCGGTCATAGTTTAGACAAAAAAAAATATAACTCTTTAAAAAGAGTGGGCAAATAAAATTCACACTACAAGATTTTAGTAGCGATTTTCTTTGAAGAAAAATGCCCACCATAGGCTTCAAAATGGTAAAAATAAATAACCTCACAAATTTCATGGTTGGGTACACAACGCCTTATGATGTGATCCTTATAGTATTTGAATACATAGGGATCTTCCCAAAAGAAATTGCGCACCTCTCTAATAAAATTTTGCTTATCGATCAAGGTATATTGAAAAGGAATGGTACCTTTGGCCAAGTAATTGCCAATATCTTCATACCATGGTACCTCATCTATTGCAAACAATTGCTCATCTGAAAAATTATCTTTGATTGGTAATGACTCATCTTTTGTATCATAATTTAACCTTGACAGATGATTGAGCATCACATTCTCGACTCCTTTTTTGTCTTTAAAAATGACATCAAAATCCTGGAGTAGAAGTATCCATCGGAGGAGGCGTGGTTTGACATCATTTCTTTGTAAGAAAGTACTTTAAGGCTGCATGATCAGTAAACACAATAATTGAGGATCCAACTAAATATGATCTGAATTTATCTAAAGCAAACACTACAACAAGCAGTTCTTTTGCTGTTGTGGAATAATTTATTTGTGCATCATTCAAAGTTTTACTTGCGTACTAAATCGCATAAGGTCTCTAACATTTCCGTTGTCCTAAAATAGCTCCTGCAACATAATCACTAGTATCACACATAAGTACGAAAGACAAAGACCAGTTAGGAGATTGCATAATCGGTGCATAAATAAACATGCCTTTAAGTGTATTAAAAGCTTTTTGACATGCATCATTTCAATTAAATAGTACATACTGACACAGAAGATTACACATTGGTCTAGATATTAAACTGAAATCTTTTATGAATCTCCTATAGAACTCTACATGACCGAATATCTTTCACAGTCTTTGGTGGATGGAGATTTCCTATCAAATCAATTTTTGACTTATCAACTTCAATTCCCTTAGTAGAAACAACATGACCCAAGACAATGTCTTGTGTGACCATGAAAAGATATTTTTTCCAATTTAAAATAAGATTTGTTTCCTCACACCAAGTAAACACTTTTTCAAGATTTTCTAGACACAATTCATATTAATCACCCTAGACTGACTAATGGGAAGGCTACCCCTTTAAGTTGGTTAAAGCTGTAACGCCCCAAAAGCCACCTTGGACGGCATTACGATCTAAAAACCATTCACATCGTGAGAGCAACTAAATAAATTCATCTGTAAAGAGCATTTCATTCATCAAATATAACATTTATAATATCACCCCAAAAGAATAGGCCAACCATGGACATGGACATTACATCCCAAAAGAATCAACTATTTTCTCGCAGCGGAATAAACAAAAGATTAGTCTTTACATAATCTCAAAAGAAATTTCCTAGTCTAGCACCTAGGAGAATATAACCCTAAACATCCTGTAACTCTCCAAAACCCACCCTGCACGGCATTACAAACTAAAAACCATTCACATCATGAGAGCAACTAAATAATTCATCCATAAAGAAATTTCATACATCAAAGGTAATCTTTACAATCTCGTTCCCAAAAGAACACGCCAAAACATGATGAATATATATCCCCAAAAGAATATGATCCCAAAGTAAGATAATTACATCACAAAAGAATTAAACATAAACTCGCAGTGGAATTACAAAAGAGTCTAGACTTCACAATATTTCCAAAGTAAATTTTCTAGTCCAAAATAAAAAGTAATGTTGTTCTAAGCATCCACCTCGGGATCAACATGCCCGTCTATGGGAATCTCCCAATGTGTTGGTTCCTCAATTCCCAAATCCTCCTCCAGTACATAATCTGAAAAATGTAGTTTGTAAGGGGGTGAGCACAAAGCTCTGTAGCAACATTCCTCCCAAACTCAAACAAGGTTTAGAAAAGCATATAAAAATGGTCGGTCACTTTTCACAAATAGCATATATAAATTTTGAAAGAAAATTGGGACATTTAAACAGATCTCAAGTTTAAGCAACANTATATGAATTTTGAAAGAAAACTGGGACATTTAAACAGACCTTAAGTTTAAGCAACAGTAATAATTTAATGCATAAATGAAACCAATATACAACTAATAATCCATTACACCATAAACCGTTTCTCCCAAGTTCATGCGGTATCTCATACTTCCCAAAATTCCTGTAGAAACTATTTCTGGTACAATGAACAATAATTCATAACTTGAATATTTCACAACAATATGTACATGTATCTCAAACATGATGTAGGGCATCCACATGAATCGACGCATTGAGTAACATCTAGCCCACACACACACACCCAAATCTTCTCAAAGATACCCAACCTTTAGGAATGGCGTATACCATACCAATGGCAATGACGTATCCAACCCAGGCATTAGTATACAAACCCTATGCCTCGATACCCATGAGCAATAGTGGTTTAGTCTTACCAAAGCACTAACCCCACTACGAGTGGTAGAAAAAGTTCAAACTCACACTGAGTATGAATAACGTCTACCCACTCTACGATATCTCGTCAAAGGCCACCCATAGTCATCCCACACTCATGAGAGATACAATCCAAACTGAATTTCTCAATTTACAAGCATATCTTAAAAATCCCCAAATTTATCATGTGACAATTCCAAAACCAATTAAGAAAAAAACAAGAGATCACAACAACGTCATTTTATTACTCAACACAAAGCACTATAGTTTCAAAATCAATAATAAAGGAAGAATTTAAGAAGAAAATCCATCACTCTCCAGAAACTAGGATTTTGAAGCAAGAAAAGAGATTTCATGGATATTCAACCCTAACTTGTGTAAAACATGATAATAATTTCAAGAAGACCAAGAAAATATGATTTCATAGCAAATATATAAGAGTTAGAGTCAAAGAATACATATATATTAGCCCTAGCATCAACGGACAAGAATGGAAGAAAACCCCTTACCTTGGTGTTCTTGAAAAACTAGGGTTTTGATCTTCTTTGATGTGGAAATCCCCTTTGATCTTGTGTTTTTCTCTTCCTTTCTTCCTCTCTAAGGTTTTCTAGGGTTAGAAAGTTTGAAATGGAGCTAATGGAGGCGTCATTATGTATTTATAGGGTAAAAAATGGACCCCAAATCACGACTTAAAATGTCTGGAACTTAACCGGTACGCAGTACCGGTACAGTATGCCCTCTGGACAGCAGCGTACCGGTACGCTGTACCTGTACGATATGTCCAGTTTTGCCCTCTTCCTCTGTTTTTTATTTCAAATCCATTCCAAACCCCTNTGGAGCTAATGGAGGCGTCATTATGTATTTATAGGGTGAAAAATGGACCCCAAATCACGACTTAAAATGTCTGGAACTTAACCGGTACAGTATGCCCTCTGGACAGCAGCGTACCAGTACGCTGTACCTGTACGATATGTCCAATTTTGCCTCTTCCTCTGTTTTTCATTTCAAATCCATTTCAAACCCTTCCAAAACCCACCCAAACTTTTACAACATACATTTGTACATCAAACATAGTTGGTATAAGTTGTATTGCAACGATTTCATATATTTACAAGTCAAAACTAAGTTTAAACTAAATATTTATCCTATTCTACACTATTAACATTTTCATCTCTACTCTTACAATCTACTTAGTTCATGCATACTCCGTTACTTAAATTAGTATTTCAAAAACATAATTACGTGCTATATAAATATAAGAGTATGGGNACTAAGTTTAAACTAAATATTTATCCTATTCTACACTATTAACATTTTCATCTCTACTCTTACAATCTACTTAGTTCATGCATACTCCATTACTTAAATTAGTATTTCAAAAACATAATTAGGTGCTATATAAATATAAGAGTATGGGGGTTTACACATCCACCTCGGGATCCACGAGTCCGTCTAGTGGAGCTTCCCAATGTATCAACTCCTCAACTCCAAGCTCCTCCTCTAGACCACAATCTGAAAAATATATATAATTTGTAGGAGGTGAGCACTAAGCTCTGTATCNATTAGGTGCTATATAAATATAAGAGTATGAGGGTTTACACATCCACCTCGGGATCCACGAGTCCGTCTAGTGGAGCTTCCCAATGTATCAACTCCTCAACTCCAAGCTCCTCCTCTAAACCACAATCTGAAAAATATATATAATTTGTAGGAGGTGAGCACTAAGCTCTGTATCAACATTCCTCCTAAACTCGAACAAGGTTTAGAAAACTTATAAAGCAAGTCGGCCTCATTTTTCAAATATCATATATCAATTTCTAAAATAAAACCAGGACATTTCGATGGATCTCAAGTTTATACAGTAGCAATAATTTAAATGAACAGTAAAAATGAATTTTCAAACAATAAACCATTTTCAATTATAAACCATTTCCCACAACTTCTTGTAGAGTCTCATACCTCCACAAGCTCTTGTAGGAAATCATTCCACATAATAACAATAATAATTCAATAGTGTTATTTCATATTCTCATTGTGACGCCCCTAAAATCATTCCAGGGCAACTGTTGGGCAGTTGGGTGCCTTATGGGCACTCACAGTGAACTCGGGACATCTCACCAATAATATCCCAATACCCGGGACTTTCANTAGGTCCCGTTGACAACCCGTCAACCCACGGAATACCCGTGAGTGTCACTTGAGCCAACATCTCACCAATAATATCCCAATACCTGGGATTTTAACTAACACGTGTTACCTGTGTTTCATTATTCATTTACTCTTATCGAGGTTCAATATACCCCAATATATCTCTTTTGAGGTCCATTTGTGTCAAGGGAACTAAGGAAACCAAGGTCCAAAGGCATAGCAAGAAATAATAAATTTTCAAGTTTAAGGGAGTGTACCGGTACGCTAAACTCTCTGGACAGTACCATATCGGTATGNTCAAGGGAACTAAGGAAACCAAGGTCCAAAGGCATAGCAAGAAATAAGAAATTTTCAAGTTTAAGGGAGTGTACCGGTACGCTAAACTCTCTCGACAGTACCATATCGGTATGCCATACTGATATGCTTTGCCCACCTTGCAACCATGTTGGATGTGTGGTGAAGATATTGACACATTACATGAGGATTTAAAGGCTTAGAAGTGAAGAAATCAAGGAGGTTTNACCTTGCAACCATGTTGGATGTGTGGTGAAGATATGGACACATTACATGAGGATTTAAAGGCTTAGAAGTGAAGAAATCAAGGAGGTCTTTGGTGTTTGGTAACAAAGGCACCAGCACTAGCACCATCTGGTGGAAGTACCTCAGTTTTCCTCCATTTTGACCATGATCCACTTAGAATCTAGAAAGGTTCAAAATAGGAACATTGTAGATCTATATGGCTTCTGTATTGTATCAAAAGTTCAGCTCAATCCAACTGTTGGAGCAAATATTATGACGATTCTACGAAAACTGGTTTGGAGTAGAAAAGTGTACCGGTACGCCGAACTCCAGGAGGTTTAGTGTACCAGTACGCTCTACTGAATGCCCAAAATTTCCTGTTTCATCAATTTTTCATTTTCAATTCATCCTAACTCATTTCAACATCATATAAAACTTGTATAATGATGTTTAATACATAAAACATGATCCATACAAGGTTATTACAACTCATTCCACATATTTACAATTCAGAATGGAATATAACCTAAGTTTTTATACAAAACTTGTTTCCAAAAGCCACAAACTGACTTTTCTTCATCTTTGACGCCCCGAATGTGAGTCATGCACAGGTACGAACCCCGCACCTAAAATATGTTCCCGTATAGGGTGAGCCAACGCCCAATAGAAAATTTTCTACAAGGGCTACTCCTCATCNTCCCGTATAGGGTGAGCCAACGCCCAATAGAAAATTTTCTACAAGGGCTACTCCTCCTCTAAGTGCATATGCAATGTGTTATGCAACAAAATACAACCAAAATCCATTCCAATTAATGCTTAAGCAAGTCAAGATTGAAATCTAACATACCATGCCATAAAATGAGATGATGCTCATTCATGCAATTTACCCGAGCCTTTCCCAGCTCCACAACACATGTCATGCCAATGTGTATTAACACTGAGCTTTTCTAGCTCTGGCTATCTACCTTCACCCCATGTTATGCAGTGAATATCAAATCGGGCTCCCTACACCCCCGCCATTTGTGTTACACACCTAATGGCTAACTAAAATCTCCAGGTCTTTCTTGGGGTGGGTATTTATGGACTTACACCAACAGTCACCCAACTGACATGGAATTCATGGACTTCCACCAACGGTTCCGTGTACACCGACACACTTTATGGGCTCTCATACCAACGGAAGTGCGTATCCAAATATCGGGTCTCTCACCCGAGGGATAGTCTAACCCTTCTTGGTGCCCTGACCCAAGCCTTTTTCATGCAACCATGCGACTTAGTCGGACATTCAATCCAACTTTCTCGAGCCCCCCCCCCCATCATCCACCTACGTGGTGTTTGATGCCAACCATGGACCCACTCCCATAAATTGCGATGTCTACGTGCATATGAAATGTAATGAATTATTGTTATTCCAACATCGTGCCCACATGTAATGAATGTCATTTTAGCAATTTTAAACCACATGTCTACATGTTCCATGAAGATTCATATCATATGTGTATGAATTCCATAAATCATCACAATGTCAATATCTCAAGGAACACATATTAACATTTCATTCCAACACATTTTCTAAGCATGTTATACATCATCAAGCCATAACAACTCAATCAACACATAGGCATTTTGGTANAACACATATTAACATTTCATTCCAACACATTTTCTAAGCATGTTATACATCATCAAGCCATAACAACTCTATCAACACATAGGCATTTTGGTAAACACCTTCAAGGCAACAATTCATATTATCACATAAGAATTTTCACCTCATTCACAAAACATAATATAAAACATATAGCGTGCTCATATAATCACTTTTCACNAATTTTCACCTCATTCACAAAACATAATATAAAACATATAGCGTGCTCGTATAATCACTTTTCACATGGAATTACCAAACAAGCAATTTTCACATCACAATTTCGAGCTAGGAAATTCTATTCCAACCCATTACATTCTCGTTTTCCATACCCATTTCACCCATGTCATATACATAAATGAGTGAAATACATATTCCCTTTTAACCCACACATTTCATATAACGCTACAAGTGGAAAATGAACCAAAGTAGGAGAACCCATACCTCTCGAAGCGTAAAATGGTGTTGGGAAGCCCCAAGAACTCAAAACAACCTTGAATCCTCACTTCCCCAAAATCTTATTTTTCAACCTTCAGTGAAACCCGTCGTTTTTGGTGTGGTCGCGTAGTCCTCGGCAAGGAGAACAACTTTTGTTCTTACCCCGAGTGGATTTGAGCACCGTGGAGTCGTAGATCATAGAGAGAAGTGGAGAGCTCCTCCCTTTTTCCCCCTCTTCCCCTCTCACGTTAACCGGTTGAAGAAATGGGGGAAAATCTGATTTTTTTCCCCTATTTATACTCTTTGGATACTTGGCCCATAACGCGCCAAAGAGCCCTTTTTTTTTCGGGTCCATTTTCATCCCGAAACGATTAAATTTTGTCCCGATATAAGTTCAAATTAATTTTATTTTAATTTACCTTTAATTATTATCCCGTTTTTGGATCACCCGAGACTCGACAGCCTAGCAAAACGCAAAAAATCTGACTATCTCAGAATCTAATGAAATTTGACGTGGTAACTAGATTTCGCAAGATGAATCCAACAGTGAGGTCCGTATCGTCATTCGAAATCTAAAAAAATTTAGGTTTTCAACCCGTACTCTAGCGACAAATTACCATTTTGCCCTTGTTTACAAAAATTTAAATTTACCATATTTTACATTCTTCCCCCCTTAAAAGAGTTTTATCCTCGAAATTCACATACACATATACATTCAAACATATGCATATGTAACAATGACAATATAATTAAAATTATAAAACTTGTACCTCCATTCTCGAACAGGAACGGATAGTTGGTACGTGTAGTGTCCTCACACTCTCATGTCGCCTCCTCTATGCCTTGGTGCTGCCATCGCACCTTCACTAGCCACACAGACTTGCCTCGCAAAATCTGTTCTCTACTATCCATGATGCGCACCGGTCCCTCCTCAAAGGTCCCTCATGCTCCTCCTCAGACTTGGAGTAGATCAAGATGTCATCAACGAAGACCATGACAAACTGATCCAAATAGGGTTGGAATACCATATGAATCAGATCAGTGAATGCCGCTGGAGCATTTGTCAAACCAAATGGCATAACTATGAACTCAAAATGTCCATACCGCGTTCTAAACGCCGTCTTAGGGATATCTTCCTCCCTAACCCTCAACTGATGATAATCGGTACGAAGATCTATCTCAGAATAGACCCGTGCCCCTCTCAGTTGATCAAACAAGTCATCAATCAATGACAAAGGGTACCTATTCTTAATAGTGACCCGATTCAACTGCCGATAATCGATACATAATCGAAGAGTCTTGTATTTCTTCTTAAGAAATAGCACCAAAGCGCCCAANTCTTAAGAAATAGCACTAAAGCGCCCCAAGATGCAGTGCTCGGTCTAATGAAGCCCTTGTCCAATAATTCTTGTAACTAGACCTTGAGTTCTTGCAACTCAGCTGGTGTCATCCTATGTGGAGTCATAGAGATAGGCGATATACTCGGATGCAACTCAATGGTGAAATCTACATCTCTATGTAGAGGTAATCCCGGTAATTCATCCAAAAAAACATCCTCATACTCACATACAACCCGAGGTAGACCCAACTCCTATCTCATCTCGTTCTCCAAGGTAAGGCTAGCTAGCCAACCCATCAACTGTCCATGTCATCTAGAGTCGTACACAGCTTGAGGTAAAGCAGCACGCTTTTCCCCCTGGAACTTGAAACAAATGCCCTCAGGCATATAAGCCGTGACCCTTTTTCGATCACAATCAATGATGACTCGGTGTGCCATCAACCAATCCATACCAAGGATCACATTAAACTCAGACATGTCCATGACCCTAAGGTCCACGGTGAGTAGAATCCCCGAGATCTCTAACTCACAACCCCGACATGTCTGATCAATTCTCAACTTAGCTCCTAAGGGAGAACTCACATGCAATGGTTCTTTCAAGGTATCAACCTCTATGCCCAAGTCTTTCACACAAGATGCAACAATAAATGAATATGATGCACCAGAATCAAATAACACTCTAGCCTATAAGCAAGAGAGTAGGAATTTACCCTGTATCACCGACGGATCTGTCGGCTTAGTCTGTGGCACCATGGCGTAAACACACCCCTGGGTTTCTGAAGTACCAACCTGTGAGCCCTGGCCTTAGCCTCGACCCATGCCCTGGCCCATCTGGCCTGCTTACGGAGTCCTCGCTCGTAGAGTAGTAGGGGCCTGTGTAGCACCCTAGAACTGGTACTGGTTCCCCTGGCCCATAGTGGGGTAGGGAGGAATGTACTGTGTCTGTGGTTGCCCCACCGAAGTCTGGGACTGAGATGAGTCATAGTCTTGGGATCCCTGCCTCTGGGGACAATCCCGCTTCATGTGACCCGACTGGTGGCAATGGAAACTTGTCCTCTGTCCCGCCTGATATGTAGTACGCTGATTTCTCCCATCTTGGGAGGATTGACCTTAGCCTTGGCCTTTATAACCAGGCCCTATCCCTGAGGAGTAAAAGTTCTCTGCCTCTTTCCTGAGCTAGAATAAGAGGATTGACCCTCCTTCTTCTTGTCGTTGGCACCCGACTCTTGGATGCCTCTTGCATCCTCAATCTCTCTCTCAATGGCCATAGTTGTGGTGACCATCGAGTCCAAGTCTTACAGAAGAAGACCCACAATCTTGCCTCGGATGGACAACTTTAAGCCATCCTCAAACTTTTTGACTTTGGCCGTATCTGTAGCCACATAGTCATCGGTAAAACGTGCTAATTCCGTGAATTTAGTCACATACTCCATCACCATCATGGTACCTTGCTTCAAGTCTAGAAACTCCTGGGCTTTTGCATGTCTAGCAATCACCGGGAAGTACTTGGCCATGAAGAGCTCCTTGAACTCTGCCCATGACATCGCCTCTAAGTTCTTGGAGTATTTACCAATCCCACCACACTTGGGATTCTCCCTCTAGCTGAAATGTAGCCAGAGTTATCTTCATGGCATCGGAGGTGATTTTCATAGCCCTCAATACCTTTTTGATTTGCCGAAACTAATGGTCAGCTACCATAGGATCTGCCCCTCCCATAAAGACTGGAGGATTTTGTGTCTTTTAAACTTCTGGAGGTTACTTGAGCATCCTTGTCCTCCACTTGCACTAGTCTGTGCCATAGTAGCGGCTGTAGCACTAGCTTGTACAATCGTAGCAGCCGCCACACCAATAGCCTCCACAAAGGCTTGTTGGTCAAAGGCCGATGGGGGTTGGTTATTTTGTCCACCCCGACGTCCCCTCCCTCTAGTTGCCATCTACACACATGCCAGATAGCAATAGAGTATTTATTTAGTATCCCATAATAGGGACCAAACTTGAAGCATTGAGATTTTTCTCCTTGTTTTCCTAGTAGAGTCTATACCACCCACTAGTAAACATTTATAC
>CAUOFW020002925.1:68299-111067 GCA_963454935.2 Ilex paraguariensis
GTGGCTGTTCTCTGAAATTTTGGAAGCTTGCTTCTTGGTCTCTTTTGCTGATGTTGGGCCCTACCATTCAAATGCTTTTCAACGTCTGGACGCTAGTAGCATTTCCTCAATTCTCCTTTTTGCGCTTTAGCCCCTCAGCTTTCCAATTTTTCTCTTTTAGACCCTGTATTTTCAAAACAACATATTTTCACCCATTAGTAATAATATCATTTAATCTTAACCCTTTAATTATTAAATTGGTGCAATTAACCCTCTAATCAAATACAATAATGGTCATTTTTTAGGGTTAATCACAAGGAAATACCCAATTCTAAGCAACAAATTAATAAGAGCACGAAATGAGGCTTAATGCACTAATATTTAACTCATCCTATTTTGAGGGGTTGGGGCAACGACAAGTAGAGCCCACTTCCACAATACTTTTAAAGGACACAATGTTTACTTCCACTATAGGATTGAGGTTCAAAAATCATTGATAGATTTGTCAGTTGACTTAATGTCATACTAATGCAATTATCTCTTTTTCTCAGTTGACTTCCAACTTCAGTGTAATCAACCTGAGGATATAAATATTAAATCAATGTATGATCAATATGAAAATATGAATTTTAGAATTAACGATATAAACTCGTAGAGAATTATAAGAATTATCCATACATAGGAATCAACCTAATTAATAATCGAACAAGTATACAGAGTATATTACTTTGATTAGAAATATTCATTTAATCGAATAATAAAAATGATAAATCATTCACGAATAATAGCAGTAATAATAACATTCAATACACAATCCAAGATCCCTACCCAAGGAGAGAGTACCAAAAAAACTACTCACAAGGCATGGAAGTAGCCTTCCAAAGTTCTAGGAAAAGAAGATTAGCCAAAGAAGAACTAAAGAATGGATCCCCCAATACAATTGACCCTTTTCCTATTTATATTTTCCAATAAAAATAATATAAAATTACTAACTAATGTCTGCAAGGGTAAATCCATATGGCGCGTATTCCAATAGACTCTTCTAAATGCAAGACTCGCGTTCAAATGCAAGCCATGAAACTTGAGTTCTTTAATTCAGTCAACCAATTGAGTCTGAATGGCTTGTCAACGAAAGTACAACATATCATCAAATCCTAGTCCACACACAATCCCACGTCCTGATACCTTCAATTCTCTAGAATTCCATCCTTAGCAGGTGCATCTGGACACAACTCACGCATTCAAACAGAGGCGTCATGTATCGTCACCAACACTTAACCAAAATTCCAAGCTTGTCAGCATCCACGTATGTGTTCAGATGCAAGACCCACCTCCAGACGCAACTATCTATCCAAGATTGGCCCACAAAATCATATTTTGACTCGGTTGGCTTTCCATATAATTACACTATGATCCCCCTTGATTTCTTTTTATACTTCAATCGTCTGGTTGGTTTACCAAGTCCTCCAATTTGGCTCAATGTACCTATTTTACTTGATAAAATATCCAAAAATTGAAAATCAATCAAATCATAAAACCAAAGGATTATCCAATTAATAACTCAAAATCAGTGCAAATCGACATCAATAATAGATAAATAAATGAAACTTTTAGTGCCGATTCACTAGTACTCTTAATCTTAATCTCTTCAAGGACAAAACAATTTTTTTCATCAAGATTGACAATGTTAGGCTAATCAAGTTTCTCACCCTCCTTAGATTCTTCCTTAGTCTCTTTTTCTATAGGTTTAGAGACTTTTGGTAAAATGGTTTTATCTACTTCTTTTCTACTTCTTAGGGTGATAGACATTATTTGCTCCACATTACTTTGAGTTGCATTAGAGGCCTCAACACCATGTTGACCTTAGGGTTTCACTAAGGTTGTGTTGGAAACTTACCATTTTCTTGCCATTGCATACACAAAGAATTAGTCAACTTGGTAAGTTGAGTTCTAATATTGTCGAAGGCTTGTGCATTTTGATTATTCATTGTCATTTGAATTTGTATAAATTAATGCAATGTGTCCTCTAAACTTCTCTTATGAGGGGGTTGATATGCAAATGCATTTGATTGACCCTGAGGGCCAAATCCTTGTTGAGGTAGGTTTTACGAAAACCCTTGTGGTCCGTGATTGTGATAATGATAACTAGTTGATGGACCCCTACCCAAAAAAATTTTGGTTTTATTGGACGGGAAGGGCATTGTCATTCATGCATGAGGTGCAGTAGTGTTTTCATTTCTCCAACTAAAATTAGGATGGTTTCTTCATCCAAAGTTATCTGTGTTAGGATATGGAGAAAATGATTGCTTCAATTGATTAAAAGCATTAATTTGCTCATGCAAAACTTCTTTAAAGGCTGGAATAGTTAAGCATTCCCTCGTGGAATGATCGATTGTATCATAAATTGAACACGGGTTATCAACCTTTCCACAACATTCACCTCATTTACCTTTTGCACTACTAAGCTTTCCAATTTACGAGATAATTTTGCAATCTTGGCATGAATATCATCTTCATCTCTTAACACATATTTTCATCCCCTGGATGGTTAAGATGATGTAAACGACCTTGATATCTCAACAAGATCAGAAATATCCTAAGGTTGGGCATTTTCTGCTAAGTTATCAAAATATCTAAGGCTTCTTTTAGATCTTTATTGAAAAAATCATTATTGCACATCTTGTCAATAAACTGGCAATGTGCAAGGGTAATTCCATCATAGAAGAAACTAACCAATTACAAAGGCTTAAATCCATGATGCGGAACGGAGTTTAAAATGTCTTTGAATTTTTCCCAACACTCATAGAACTATTTGTTTTCCCTTTTCGAAAAATTTTGAATTTGTCGTCTCAAAGTTCTATGGACTGAAATTTTTTTTGTTAAAAATTCCTTTTCCATGTAAGACCATGATCCAATTGATCAGGGTTTTGAAGAATTGAGCCCAGATTTCCCTTTATCCTTTAATGAAATTGCAAATAGCTTCATTTTAGCAATCTTCTCACGCACATTTTGATCAAGCAATGTTCCAATCATCTCCTCGAATTCTTTGATATTAAGATAAGGGTTTTTCTTATCCACCCCATGGAAATGAGAAAATAATTGGAGCATTCCCGGTTTAATAGCAAATACATGCACTTGGACGAGAAAAAGTATGCAAGATGGTAAAATATTTCTCGGAGGTTGGAGATATTTCCTCATTGTGAAATATTTCCCGGTTCTCAACGATGAATAACTGGGACAATATTTCCATCTCGTCTCAATTTTTGATTATTCCCTTTGTTTTTCCCCTAATTTACATTTACATCATCCATGTTTATGTGTGGTCCTGGGATACGTCTAATAAGTATATTCGTGTTATCACGTGCCCACATGCAATAACTAAAATCCTACAAATACAAATCTACTTCTACTAAAACAAATGCACTTATATATACAATTGGAATGCAAAGCAACAATTTGAAAAATGAAACAAGTATTATACTTAACATTAAATAAAAGTAGTAAAAGATCACTGGAGTTATGGATTACTGGAAAAGTAAAGTTGCTTGGAAGTAAAAATAGGTAAGTATGAGGTAGGTTGGTTCTGTGTAGAGTTTGTTGTGTTTGATTATGGATCCTTTCTCTATGGTCTGGCCTTTGATATTTATAGGGATGGCCTCCAACCATCTAGGCCATCTTTTCTAGCAATGATTGTAATCATGGTCTTTTCCTCGAGATGCGTATACGTGTGTTGAACCGTCTTCAACTGACAGCTTATGATGTCATTTCTCCTCACTTTCCAAGATTCTTAGAGTCCTGCTTCCCTAACTGCTCTGTCAAACATGAAATTTCACAAATTATTTTTTAATTTGTCGGGTTCAGGTTAAACCTGATAACCTGACATCTCAACCCTGGTATTACCAAAATTTAATTCGGATTGGAGTTTTTGAACTCAAACCCAACCTAAAAATTTAAAAATCCAATCCAAGCCCTATTTTTTTTAGGTTGAACTCGGGTTGACCCGCCCAAATTACACCCCTAAATTACAATTATTTGAGTTTTGATAACAGACACAATGGCCCCTTGACATTTAAAAAAAAACATGGAAATCTCTTATTGATGTTACTTTGCAAAACATGTATACACCCTGTTAGCTTTTGGCCATATTGTTAATGAATCTCATAGTGAGTATTGTTTTACTCACACATTCCTCCACGGTGAGAAGGGGATAAAAGATCTACTATTTTAATTCTGGTTCAAAAAATTGAATTAATTTTAAAAACTAGTAAATATATAAAAATAGGGACGGAATTCAACTTAAGTTATATTNTTTTGTTGTACCGAGGAGTCACCCATAGTTCCTATCTAGGTTTCATTCTCATATCTTCCAGTCCACTTTGTGCGCTCCCAGGATGCATTATTCTCGATAGCCTCGATTATTGGGACACCTTTACGGGTTGATCAGGCCACAATGAGTTTGAGTCGGCCCTTAGTTGCCAGGGTGCTGGTTGAGTATGATGTCACATGGCGGAGGGTGCCGAGGATTAGGATAGGCAAACAAGAGATTGAATTTTGACAAGATGTGTTTTACGAGGATGTACCGCAGTATTGTACTAGGTGTCATCATTTAGGTCATTCAGTGGAGACCTGCATCACCCATTCCCAGTCCCAGGAGGAGGTCAGTGGAAACTGACCATAGCAGGGTCGAGATGATGGCCAACATAGGACTAGATCACAGGAGGGTGCGCTTATTTAGAGAGCCCTAGCCCCTATTGCTCATCCTAGGAGTTCTAAACAGGTTAGAGTATTCTCTGGGGAGTGACAGATGTTGTTACCATTGTTCCTCCCCCTAGGGCCATAGTTGTTTCTGTTGTGGAGTCTTCTTTAGCTGCTCCTGTCTAGATTGTTGTTCAGCCACGTACTGTGGGTGAGTCTGTGGGTGTGGTCAGTTCAGATACTATCCATGCTAGTGTTGTGCAGGAGCAGAGCTTGTGCCCCGACCCTTCAGTTGACATAATTTTTGAGCTAGTCCGTGATTGACCTGCGACTACCATAGTCGTTTGTTCGACTATTTGTGAGCTTCGAGGGGTTTAGAGTCCTCTGGTTGTGTCAGTTCTTGAGGATACTAGTTTGAGGCGTAAAGATAAGGGTGTTGGGACTTCTAGTTGGCCCATGAATTGTACCACCACGACTGATATTCTTCTCAATACTAGATTATCGATTGGGATTCAGAGTCACTCTACTGGAGATATATCTTCTGATGAGTCCTTGGGTGGTGATGTTGGATCCTTGTCTGACCCACAAGAGGGCCTTTCTCAGCCTAGAGGAGCTTTAATGCCTTATGATGCTTCACAGTCCGATTGGCAAGTACCGTTGCGTAGATCTCAGCGTATTAGTAGGGGAGGTAGAACAAGCAGAAGAGGTAGAGGTGGTAAGCCTGGTCGAGAGACGCTTAGTGTGGTTCTTCTACTCCTTTCTAATGATTAGTACGTTCATATGGAACATCAGAGGGATTAGTCAAGCCTCTTCGATTAGAAGGCTCAGGAAGTTGATTCACTCACACCGTTTATCAATGTTCTGTATTCTAGAGCCTTTTGTTGATCAGGATCGGTTAAAGTCTTTTCAGATTCGTTTTCATATGGAGCATAATTTTTGTTCTATTTCAAGGAAGATTTGGATCTTTTGTTCTTCCTCTTTTCGATTGGAGGTTCTTTAGGACGATGGTCAGGTGGTTCACTGCCAAGTGTAGCATTCTTCCTTATCGGATCCAATTTTTGTTTCTTTTGTGTGTGCTAGTTGGGTAGCTTCTGTTCGGTAGGGTTTGTGGGATTCTTTGACATAGTTTGGGAGCATTCATGATGGTTCGTGGATGGTTAGGGGGGATTTCAACATTTTTGAGTCCCATTATGAGATCCGAGGGGTCATACACAGACTCAGTCTGTTATTGATGCATTTTCCCTAGCTTTGATGTCCAGAGGTTTGGAGGATGTTGGGTTTAAGGGTACTCCCTTCACATGGACGAATGGACGTACTTTGAGGAGATTGGATAGAGTAGTGGTGAATGCTCAGTGGAGTTCTTATTTTTCTGTATTTCGGGTGGCTCACCTGAACCGGACTTGTTTAGATCATTCACCACTACTGATTTTTGGAGATCAGCATCAGAGTAGAAGGCCGAGCCGATTCAAGTTTCTTCACACTTGGACCAGGCACAGAGAATTTTTTGAGGTTGTGCGGTAGAGCTGGACCCTTTCTGTGATCGCTTCGGGAATGTCCACGTTTCAATCGAAGCTTATTTGGTTGAAACAAACCCTGAAGGTCTAGAACAAGGAAGTGTTCGGCAATGTGTTTCAGCGAGTTCAGGAAGTCGAGGCCGAGGTTAGTAGGAGAGAGATGGTACATGATCAGTTAGGGACTCCTTCAGATCAGGCTGAGCTGCAGTAGGCTTTACAGTATGAGGAGTCTTTATGAGACAGCAGTCCCGTGTCCGCTGGCTTCGTAAATGGGATTCGAACACCCGTTTCTTTCATGCTTCAGTGAGGAAGAAGCAGCATGTTCTTTCAATCCATCGAATCCGGGGTGATGATACATAGTGGATTACTAAGCTTAGGGCTATTGGTGCTTCGGTAGTTTCCTTTTTTCAGGGATTGTTCTCTGTGGGGGCTAGTCAAGTTGAGATTATAGACTTTTTGGCTATTCCAACGATTGTGACTGATGCAGATGATGTTGGGTTGTGCGCTGTGCTGACTTTGGAGGAGGTCAGACAGGTCATGTTCTCTATTGATTCTGATAGTGCGCCGGGTCCGAATGGGTTTTACAGTCGCTTTTATCAGTTTTGCTAGGACATTGTGGAAGCAGATTTGCTAGCTACAATTTAGGATTACTTTCGGGGTTCTCCTATACCTCGAGGATTTATGAGTACATTGGTAGTAGTTTTACCCAAGAAGAAGTCACCTTCTACTTGGGTAGATTTTCGACTGACTAATTTATGTAAGGTGAGCAACAAGGTGTTGACAAAGATCCTCGTTTCTCGTCTGTCGTCTTTTTTGCTGTGTGTCATATCACCAACGCAAAATGGGTTTGTGCTGGGTCGAGTGTTGCAGGACAGTGTACTTTTGGCTCAGGAGTTGGTTCATGATTTGGGGAGAGTTTCCAAGGGTGGGAATGTCGTGCTAAAGCTAGATATGGTTAAGGCATATGACAGGATGTCTTGCACATTCATTCTCCAGATGTTGTGGGCTTTTGGGTTCTTTGAGGGCTGGATTTATTTGGTTCAGCGGGCTATCTGGGGGCCATGGTTTTCTGTGATGGTGAATGGGGTCTGTCAAGGCTTTTTCCAGTCGTAGGGGGGCTACAGCAGGGTGACCCCCTTTCTCCTTGTTTGTTCATCATTGCTGTAGAGTATCTGTCTTGAGGCTTGGACTCTTTGTATGCTTGGTTTTCGGGGGTGGCTTATAGTACTGGAGTTGGGGTTTTGGTCTCCCATTTGGCTTTTGCTTATAACATTATCATTTTTGCTAATGGGTGTCGGTCGAGCTTGCAGGGAGTTATGGATTTTCTACATCACTATAAGGCTGCCTTTGGTCAGTTAGTTAGTCAAGCCAAGAGCAGTTTCTATATCAGTTCACGTGCCTCGCATTCTAGAGAGGTGATTGCACGGTAGACCACTGGTTTTCAGAGGCGTGACCTTCCATTTTATTTATCTAGGGTGCCCTATCTACTTGGGTCATCTTCGGATCTCATACTTTGATGAGATGATTCGGAAGGTGAGCGAGCGGATTTCTGGATGGGCGAACCATTTCCTCTCCTTTGGAGGTAAGCTCACTCTTATTCGTTATGTGCCCGCGTCGATGCCTATTCATTCATTTCACGTGCTGAGGCCTCCTGTAGATTTTTTCACTAGTTAGAGAGGTTGCTCACTCGTTTCTTGTGAGGTGATACAGCTACTCATTAGAGGATTCACTGGTGTCACTAGGTTGAGGTATGTTTCCTTGTAGAGGAGGGCGGCTTAGGGGTGCGTTCTTTTTTTGACTTAGCCAAGGCTTGTGAGGTGAAGCTCTGGTGGAGTTTTTGTGCTCAACAGTCACTTTGGTCCAATTTTATGAGGGCCAAGTACTATAGGTCCACCCATCCTGCGCTGACTAAGTTTCGTTACCCAGCTTCACCTCTTTGAAGGCGGTTGTGTGGGATTCGATCCGTGGCTGAGCCGAGGATCAGATGGTTAGTATGGTCTGGTGAGGTCAGCTTCTGGTATGATTGTTGGTTGGAGGATTACCCATTGGCTTTAGTATATGCAGGGGCAGCTTCTGGGGTTCCTGTTTCTGCTTACTGGGCGAGTCGGAAGTGGGATAGAGGCCGATTGTTGGGGGTTTTACCTTCTTCAGTTGTTGAGCAGATTGTGCAGATTTTGATTCCAGAGCAGGGGGGTTGATCAAATGAGGTGGAGGTTTTCTTTGGATGGGGGATTTTTCATTGAGGATTTCTTGGGCTAATATTTGGGATGTAGCTCTAGTTCGGGCTGGGTTTTCTTGTGTCTGGCAGAGACATATTCTGACTCAGATCTCCTTCTTTATGTGGCGGTTGTTTCATGATTTCCTGGCCACAGATGATGGTTTAGAGAGACGGGGTTTTCATGTAGTATCCCGGTGTATGTGTGGTGGGGCTGTTGAGACTCTTAGACATTTTTTTCTAGATTGTCCGCTTGCATCGGATGTTTGGGATCAGATGTCGGCCATTTCAGTCTCCTTATGCTTTGATGCTTCATTGGCGGCGTTGTGCTCCTTCTGCAAGTCACGTGCGGGTACTGCTACCGTGCTTCATTTTGTGGCACTTATGGAAGGCGCGCAATGCTTATAGGTTCGATGTCTAGGCCTTTCAAGTGTCCGTTGTGATTTAGAGGGTTATGACCGATATGCAGTTGGTTGGACTTGCTTTTGGGTTTGCTCCGAGTTAGTTGCGTCGGGATGAGTCAGTTGAATTTGTAGGTTCTTTTAGGGTCTTGGTTCCTCAGCCTCGACCTCTTTGCTTGGTTATTTGGACTCGTCCTACAGTAGGTTGCCTGAAGATCAGCGTTGATGGCTGTTCTAAAGGCAATCTGGGGCTGTTTGCGGCAGGGGGAGTTATTCGGGACCACCAGGGTTAGGTACTTAGGGCTTTTGGCTTGTTTCTGGGGCATCAGTCTACTCTCTATGCGGAGTTGCAAGCTATTTGTGCTGGGTTGGAGTTAGTCGCAGCTTTGGGAGCTTTCAAAGTTGGTAGTGGAGTCAGATTCAGCTACAGTGGTTTCTTGGGTTTCTTCGCAGGGTACTAGGTGCTAGATTTATGCTTACCTGCTTGCTCAGATTCGGCCACTGTGTGCTTCTCTCTCGGCTCGCGTCTGCCACGTCTTGCGGGGGGCGAATCAGGCTGCAGACTTCATGGCTAATTGGGCCTACTCTCAGCAACTTAATCAACGATTCCCTAATTCGTCATCCCTGCCTTCTAGGATTGCTGGCATCCTCACCTTAGATGCTCGACAGACTCCTCACGTTTGTTATTGAGTTTTATTTTAATTGATGTTTTTTGTTGGTTTGTTTTTGTGGGGATTCCCCACATTGCTTTTCTATTTATTTCATGCTTTTAGTGGTGAGTCACCACCTTGTTTTTGCTTTAACTTTCTTCCACTTTTGAAGCTTGGCTCTATATCCTCCTCCCATGTACTTTTTTCTTTTTAATTATATATACGGGTAGGGGTCCTATCAAACCCTCCACCTACACTGGGTGGCTTTGACCAAAAAAAAATGTTGAAATATATGTTTTTATGTATGGCAGTTTAGGAGGTGAATGGCGCCAAGGGCTTCAGGATATGGGTATCAATCTATTTTATATATAGACAAGAATACAATAGGAATTTGACACGATACGAAATTAAAAAATAAGACAAATAATTGACATAAATATTAAGTAAGTTATATTTTAAATTTTATAATTTATTATAATACGAGTTGTTATAACATTAAAAAAAAATCATTAGCACGAACCCGATACAAATTAAAAATGACAACTCAACAATAACATATATATAATAAAGTAACTTATATTCAAGTTTTAAAAGATAAACAAAATGACTTTTACTATTCGCGGTTGAGATCATTTTAAATTTTACTTTAAAGTTAATCTAACGGCTAATATTAACACCCTAAATTTAATAGGGAAAATAGGTCTCTAAGAGTGTGTTTGGAGTGATTTTTTAAAAATACTTTTAGAAATTATTTCTCATAAATACTTTAAAAAAAGTAGTATTTGAAATCGCCCTACCACTACCTCTACTCCCACTCCCACCGCCACCGCCACCGCAGCCACCCACCACCGCTACTACCACCGCCACCGCCTCCACCACCACCACCACCATCGCCACCCCGGTCATTGTCACCCACCAAAACCATCACCGTTTCCTATCACCACCACTGCCGCTCACCACCTCTCAACCCCTACTACAAACCGATACTTAAATTTTTTTTATTTTTTTTTTATGTTTGTAATTTGATTGTGGATATAAATCACAAATATGTTTATTATTTTTTATTTTTTATTTTTTATTATTATGTGTCTTCCGACATAGACAATAACTAGTAAATAAAAATGACATGACACAATTGACACATTTACTATTGGATTCGTTTCCTAGAGCGACATTAAGAAACAGCGAGCTGGTCATTGGCTGTTGGGCTTGAAAAGAGAATTCCATAGCGCACAATATGGATGGTGGACAACACCACTCCGGCTTTTCTTGTTCCGGCACCCCACAATGGTTTTGTTACTGTTTTTTTTTTCTTAATCTGCCCCCACCATGATTGATTGAATTATGTCGGGAAAAAAATTACTTTTTAATCATATTGTGACTGATTCGAATTTGATACTACTATTCACCTGATTCCGGCTTTGAAATTTGGTAATTCAATCTAAATATTCAGTTCAATTCAAAAAAACTTAATAAGACTTGGGTTATTGCAAATTATATGTGAGTTTTAACTCAATTTCATCATATATATGTACTAACAACAATCCTGTGTCTGAAAATACTATATAATATTAAAAATTAAAATGATCTTGTAATATTTATATTTTTATAATTATTTAATTTTTTTTAACTACGCAATTTAAAATTAAAATGAAAAGTTTTGATTGAGTGTGAATTGATAAGATTGTTTGTATTGAAGAGTGTATTGATTAAGTTGCCTAGTATTGGGAGTTGTGCAAAGGAGTTGATGTTTTTTAGTAATTTTGATGAATTTTATACTATTGGATCAAAATAAATAAATATATGTATAATATAATATAACTGATCTGAAGTGTTGGGCAGGTTGAGATGTCAAGTATTGGTTCCATAGCGATTAATCACATGTTAGAAAATTTGTTATTTACTTTAATCTAACTGATTTGGAAATTGTTGGTTTTTGGTATTGATGTATATTGATTGGAGTTATGGTTTTTTGGTTGAAAATTTGACCGCTGTTCGTTTTTTATACCAAATATGGCTGTTCGTTGATATTATTAAGTTTAAATATGTTTTTATATTGCATAGTATCTTCATATATAAGTAATAACTAATAAATACAATATTATATAAAGTAAATAAATTTTGATAATAAATCCGGCAAGACAAGAGGATTGCCAATCCGAGATCTTTCCGTAAATGAATCGAGAGACATGGATACATGAGCCAAAAACGCATAGCACGGATCAGAACTAAACATCTGATGCATGCACCTTTTACCTAGGCAGTTAATGAGTGTTGCTTTTTTTCCCTCCTTTTCCACCACCCAACCAACATGTTTCTTTAATGGAAGCTAATATTTAATTCTCCAAGCTTAGAATATTGTCCATGTCGTTACAAAGAACATGTGCTTTTTAGTTTTTAGGAGTAGCTGTCTGGCAATTATATATTACATATTTATCAATTAACCGGTAAACATACAGGGGGGAGCGAATGAGTTTTTATAATTTGAAAGTATTTCATGATAACTACATTATTAATGTTATAAAAATATCTATCTTTATACATACAATTAAGTTATTAGTCATTCATTGACCATCTTCTAGATAATGCAATTGATTCTTCACAATCTTCAACTTTTTAATTTATTCGATAATCTAATTTCCAAGCATTATCATTAAGATATCAAAATAGCAAAACCAATAATCTAAAATATAAGAACTAAGCATAATTATCCTTTCAAAGTCAATTGAAACATAACTGACACAACCATCAACAATAGCATAAAAATAGAGATGAACTGTCGTAAAAAAACGGAAGTCAATTGTTCTTCAATTCAAACACTTTCACTTTAAGAGGTTGGGCCAACAGCCACCCTATCCCCAGTGTTGCTCCACCAGTGCATATAATACATGCGATAAAGTAAGAACTCCAGATCAAAAATTCTCTAATAATATCATCTATTTAAAATCAAAATGATGAGTTATGATATATTTGAGTGGATTTCCTACCAGTTGTTGATGATCTGGAATTGAAGTATTAAGAAAATCCAACACTGGAGGCGGATCCTAATCTAAGCCCACGGCGGATTGGCAACACTGTAACAACAACAATGCTACCCAAAGAAAAACAAGAAAAGGAAATGTTGTGGTAGCACATTTTTCTCTTAAAATGGGTTCATTTTTTGAACAAAAATTTTATCTCAATTATTTAGAATCAGCTACATAAATCAAATTTCTTCATTATTCGTGGTGTGCATGAGTAAAAAAAGTGTTCTAAACCCAATGCTTCATTTCAACAATGACAAATTCAGAACTCTTGCACAATTAAGGCCAGTAGTTATGGTTTTAAGAGGCTGCAACGGACCTTTTTCAGGTTATATGCCTTTGTGATCCGTGGTAAACAGAGCAAACCTGGAACACTTCCTTTGAAAGGGCCAATTTTGGTTGGTTTTGTTTTTTGTTTGGGAGGGGGCGTAAAATTCTAAAGGTATAAATGTATTCGCATCCAAAAGTTGTGTTTTAATACCCAACTTGACCCGACGGGTTAACACGAAAAACCATCCAAACGGTTGCTAAACCAAGCTGATTTTTATATTAAATCGTTTAAGTAACCGTTAAAAAATTGTAAGACTTGCCCAGAACATGCTATAATTTATAAAATTTATTAAAATCGGGGCTAGGTTTAATATTTCCAAACCTATCCATTTTTTAAATAGACCCCCTGAGGTTTGTCATTTAATCACTCAAACTCTCTGACATTTAAAATATTACACACAGACCCCCCAAAATTTGTATGTGCGTAACAATTAGAGCACTGTTATAAATATATCTGTTAATAAATTATAATTCGACCCCCTTGAAATATGTACGCATATAATACTTAGACTTCTTAAAAATAAATATTATATTTAGACCAAAATATTTCAATCAAATATAGAATATCAAATGTTTTAAATTTTACGACAAAAAATTATATTTTATTGTATCATTTATTGAAATAAAATCAAAAATAAAAATTCAACTTTTAAAAAAAAATTGTAATTAGTATACAAATTATATTATCTATTGGAATAAAACTAAAAAAATCAAATAAGGGGTTTAAGTCATTCTTAATAGAATATGAATTTTACAACTAAAATTCATATTTTATTATGTTATTTATTTAAATAAAATCAAAAATAAAAATCTAATTTAAAAAAAAAAAACAAAGTTAGTATACATTTATAATATCTATTAGAATAAAACTAAAAAAATTAAATAAGGGATCAAATTGTAATGAACAAAATATCTTTTAGCTTCAATTGAGATAGTTTGATATTTTAATTTGGTCGTTTAAACGACCAAATTATATTCTAATAGACAATATAATTGTATACTAATTACGATTTTTTAAGAAAAATTTGAATTTTTATTTTTTATTTTATTTTAATAAATGATACAATAAAACATAAAATTTAATTGTAAAATTTAAAATATTTAATATTCTATCTTTGATTAAAGTATTTTTAATTTATATATAACATTTTAAACTTACGGGGTCTAAGTAATACGTGTTTACAGATTTTAAGGAGTCTGAATGTAATTTATTAATGGATATATTTATAACAGGGTCTAAGTATTACCTGCGTACAAATTTTAGGGGTCTGAGTGTAATACTTCAAATATTAGGGAGCCTGAGTGATAAAGTCACAAATCTCAAGAGATAGGAGTGTAATTCTCTCTTTTTAAATTTTGTACTTACATAACATACAACGCCCACTTTAGACCCCCTCATCCACAATAATTTGAACTGGGCTCATCAAGCCCAGAAGCCAGAACCCTTTTTTGTAAGTGAATATGTTGATGTACAGCCTGTACTTATAAGAGAGGCAACCCTCTCGTACAAATTTAACTATGTAGTAAATTTGTGGGAGGTTGTCCTTTACTTTTCTCATCATAGTTTTAAACCCAACCTGGAGATCAACCCGGTAAAGAGACCAGGTCACCAGGTCTCTAGTTGAACAACTGGATCACTGGTTGGACCGGTTATTTAATAAAAAAATTAAAAATAAATATTAATAATAAAAAATATACCCAAAAATATCATAAGTATAAAAATAACCATGTTTAATGTATATTAGATCAAATAAAAACCCAAAAAATCAAACCAAAAAATTTGTTAAATGCCAAATTGAAAACTCAGAATCACAATACCCAGTAATATCAACAATCAATTTGAATGATTCAATATCAAATTTCTAAATGTAACCTTACAAACCTCATAAATCCACCGATCAAAAAAATCACAACCACATCCTACAACAACATAAACGAAAAATAACAAAAAAAAAAAAAAGGAACGAAAAATCAGAAGTTGTTCACCAAAACCAAAACTCTTGAGATTCTTCACCAAAACCAAAAGTTGTATACTTGGGTTTTATAGATTTTATAGAGAATGAGGGACTGTGTGTTATGTTGTGTCATCGATGGAGCATTATCAAAGATTAGCCGATTAGAGCATTATCAAAGATTCAATGTATTTAACACAGAGAATGAGGGGCATTATCAAAGATTCAATGTATAAAAATCAAAAATCAACTATAGCAGATTAGCCGATTTGGGCATATTCTGTCAACTGTGTACAAGTTAGAGAGTAGAGAGAGAGAGAGAGTATAGTGTACCTACTGATGTCAATGGTCGTCGATGCTTCGATGGGAAGGAGCTTTGAAGCCTTCTTCCCTTGCTTGCTCGCTGCGTCAGAGACACAAAGAGAGAACTGAGATTGAGACTTGAGATGAAAGGCTGAATCTGAAAGTCTGAAACTCAGAGAAAGAAAGAGAGAAAGACTGGGCTGATTGCTAAGAGCTTGAGAAGGTTGTCGACTACTCCACTGTTGCGAAAAGGCAGAGGCAGAGGTTGGTCTTCGTCGTTCGACTTGTTGGACAGAGTTGATTTATGGATTTAGGGCAAAATGCCCAAATATTAGCCTTTTATACAAAATGAAATGATTCGGCCGGTTTGATATACTCGTCCGGGTAGCTTGGGCTAGCGGGTTTTAGCCTGTTCAACAGATTTTAGCCGGTTCTTATGCAAAAACAATCCAATGAGTGAATCGGCCCGGTTCAGGCACCAGCTCACCAGTTTACCGGGTCAACCCACTGGGCCGACCTGGGTTTTAAAACGCTGTTTCTCATTGCTTTGTAGTATATTTTTGGGCTATTTTTTTTCTTTCAATTTTTTTTTGNTGAGATTCTTCACCAAAACCAAAAGTTGTATACTTGGGTTTTATAGATTTTATAGAGAATGAGGGACTGTGTGTTATGTTGTGTCATCGATGGAGCATTATCAAAGATTAGCCGATTAGAGCATTATCAAAGATTCAATGTATTTAACACAGAGAATGAGGGGCATTATCAAAGATTCAATGTATAAAAATCAAAAATCAACTATAGCAGATTAGCCGATTTGGGCATATTCTGTCAACTGTGTACAAGTTAGAGAGTAGAGAGAGAGAGAGAGTATAGTGTACCTACTGATGTCAATGGTCGTCGATGCTTCGATGGGAAGGAGCTTTGAAGCCTTCTTCCCTTGCTTGCTCGCTGCGTCAGAGACACAAAGAGAGAACTGAGATTGAGACTTGAGATGAAAGGCTGAATCTGAAAGTCTGAAACTCAGAGAAAGAAAGAGAGAAAGACTGGGCTGATTGCTAAGAGCTTGAGAAGGTTGTCGACTACTCCACTGTTGCGAAAAGGCAGAGGCAGAGGTTGGTCTTCGTCGTTCGACTTGTTGGACAGAGTTGATTTATGGATTTAGGGCAAAATGCCCAAATATTAGCCTTTTATACAAAATGAAATGATTCGGCCGGTTTGATATACTCGTCCGGGTAGCTTGGGCTAGCGGGTTTTAGCCTGTTCAACAGATTTTAGCCGGTTCTTATGCAAAAACAATCCAATGAGTGAATCGGCCCGGTTCAGGCACCAGCTCACCAGTTTACCGGGTCAACCCACTGGGCCGACCTGGGTTTTAAAACGCTGTTTCTCATTGCTTTGTAGTATATTTTTGGGCTATTTTTTTTCTTTCAATTTTTTTTTGGGAGTTATCACATTGTTACTATTTATATCAAATACTCAATGTTTATTATTGACTTTTTTTATACTTCATCAAATTATATCAATTGTGTAAGCAAATTAANAGTTATCACATTGTTACTATTTATATCAAATACTCAATGTTTATTATTGACTTTTTTTATACTTCATCAAATTATATCAATTGTGTAAGCAAATTAATGAATTGGGAATATTTTTTTTTCATTTTTCTTCATCTATCATAACATAAAATATGTTATCTTTATAACTCTTATAAACTTTTAACATATTTATTATTATTACTATTTTTTTATTTTTAATTAAATGACCGGTTCGACCGATTGACCTGCGATTGAACTAGTGACCCGTTGACCTAATTCCTTTGTCAGGTTGACGTTTGGGCCGATTTAAAAAGTATGTCCAGAAGAGCTGTGGTTTAAGCATACTTTGTGGCATGTTAATGTTGTCAGACGCAACAAAACCCATTGAACATTGTTCCATATACCTATCAAAATTTGATATCATATGATTAATCGACATCGAGATAAGTGGGTTTAGGTGAAGTTTTATTGGGTGAGGTTTTATTGGGAAACTCGTCAAACCTGTTTAATAAACAAGCCGTATTTGGGTGATGAAGATCAACCCATTTAAATATAACATTGTTCTGGGCGATTTATATAGCCCATCCAAATCCAACAAACTAGAAGTCTCTACACCTGGACTAGACTATTGGCCCATGTGGTCAGTATGGGGTATNTTTAAATATAACATTGTTCTGGGCGATTTATATAGCCCATCCAAATCCAACAAACTAGAAGTCTCTACACCTGGACTAGACTATTGGCCCATGTGGTCAGTATGGGGTATGGTAAAAAGATCCGGCTCCGCACCCATCAGGTGTGAAGAAAAGCAAAAATATATGTGTGTATGTTGAAGTTTAATTTNGGTATGGGGTATAGTAAAAAGATCCGGCTCCCCACCCATCAGGTGTGAAGAAAAGCAAAAATATATGTGTGTATGTTGAAGTTTAATTTTGTAAATATACATCACTTTAAAATTATTACTTGATGCACATATATGTTTTATGTGAAGGGGTATAAAATTATACCACGTGTAAATAGTCATGCAGAGGTCATGTGAGGGTTTAGGCTCTGCCGTAGCCGAACTGAACTGGTCAGGTTGGTAGAATAACCGAGCATAAGGGGTTTTCCTGATCAGGATAGGAACCAAACAACATGATCGCAGCCTATTTCAAGGGATTCGACTGTACTAGTTAGGTAAATCTAGAAAGCTCATGAGCTAAGATCAAGAGAGCGTTAGAGAAAATCTTGGGGAAATCCAACAACTAAGGTTGAATTGAAGGAGAATGTGCCATTCTGTCAAGAGGAAGAGATCATTAGAGTCTATATAAACCAGTAAGGATGAATAATGAACGTACATAGAATCCTTCTAAAATACAATTCCTTCATCTCCAATTACTGACTTAAGCATCAGAGTGCCTTCGACCGAAGCACTTCGATCTTAAGCAATTTATTCATTTTTCAAGAAGCTTGACTCAAAGGAGGATCATATCAATCATAAAGGTTAGGCAGAGCTCTTTTTTGCTTTCATTTGGTGCCATCTATGGAAACTTGAGACAGAAAGTCATGTCAAAACTAAAGAGCACACTAGGGTTGCCATTAGGACCCGATGCACAACATGAAGACTCAGATCAAAACTGTCGCGTCTCATTTCCTTCCAAAAGCAATATCCAAGTGGATATTTACGATAGCCAGGCAGAACAACAGGAGGATAGAATTTCTTTGGCTAGTTTCAACCCTGAGGATGGCAGGAACTGGCATAATGATCCGCAAGAAGGGTCCCTTTGTGCTGAGGGGGATACTCCTACCATCATGAAGATGGTTTAGTCATTGTAAGATCTCCTGGACGCGCATGAAGAAATGTTCAGGAAATCGTATGCGAGGGAGAAGGCCTTGAAGCAAATGAATGAAGAACTGAAGCAGAAGATGAGAAAAGCTAGCGAAAGAGAAGACTCGGACCATAGAGACCACCGCACTCAAAAGAGGTAGTACAAAATGCCAGACAGATAGGAGGAAAGAAAAGAAGATCTAGAAAACTCAATGCGTAAAAGGACAAATCAAACAGACTACCAGGAGGATTGGAAGCAGTTTATCACGAATGAGCTTGATAGTCGGTTAAAAGGACCAGAGCAAAAGTCAGCAAGGGATCTTCCATGCAGAACAACCGGAGGGCACGTTGGAGGAGTAGAATTTTCACTGTTTACCAAATGGATAGGTCAAGCTCGGATACTGAGCAAGTTTGTCATTCCAAGTTTCAAACTTTATGATGGAAAAAAGGATCCCACCACTCACATTCACCNCAACCGGAGGGCACGTTGGAGGAGTAGAATTTTCACTGTTTACCAAATGGATAGGTCAAGCTCGGATACTGAGCAAATTTTTCATTCCAAGTTTCAAACTTTATGATGGAAAAAAGGATCCCACCACTCACATTCACCATTACAGGCAAATGATTATTGTGCATAGAAAGAACGAGCCCCTACTTTGTACCATTTTCCCTAGTAGCCTCAGCGAATTGGCAATGAAATGGTTCGATGGGCTCGCTGGGAATTCGGTGGATAGTTGGAGCCACATGGCAGAGTAGTTTATGTAAAACCCGTGTAAATTTGAACTTTTTCCGAAAAAGGGTAACACTGTAATTTACCACTACAGTGCGGGTTGAAAACCCTTATTTCTCTAGAGCTCAAATAACAAAATGGACTTCACCATTGGATTTGTCTTACGAAATCTAGTTACCCTATCTATTTTTATCAAATTCTGAGATAGTCAAATTTTATACATTTTACGNCAGTTTATGTAAAACCCGTGTAAATTTGAACTTTTTTCGAAAAAGGGTAACACTGTAATTTACCACTACAGTGCAGGTTGAAAACCCTTATTTCTCTAGAGCTCAAATAACAAAATGGACTTCACCATTGGATTTGTCTTACGAAATCTAGTTACCCTATCTATTTTTATCAAATTCTGAGATAGTCAAATTTTATACATTTTACGAGACGATCGGGTGATGAATGACCTCACAAATGTCCTCAAAAATAGAAAATAGAAAATTTCTTTATAATTGATTAAAATTTCAAATAAAATTAATTTGAACTTAAACCATGATGAAATGAATCGTTTCGGGATGAAAAATAAACCCAAAAGTAATAAATGTGCGGGGCGATGTGGACCGCACATTCGAGACGATAAATATCAACTAAAAATCATATTTTTAGAAAAAAAAAAATTCTCCCCATTTTCTACTATGTTCAGACGTTAGAAGAGAGAGAAGAGAAAAAAGAGAAAAAAAAACTATAGTTCTACCTTTCTCCCTACGATTNATTCTCCCCATTTTCTACTATGTTCAGACGTTAGAAGAGAGAGAAGAGAAAAAAGAGAAAAAAAAACTATAGTTCTACCTTTCTCCCTACGATTTTTGAAGTTTTGTCAGTCGGAATCACTTGGACCAAGAGTTAAAGTCGATCACCGTGATGAGGGCTACGCGTACGTACCAAGAACGAAGATCCAAGGAGAATATTTTGTGAAATGAAGAGTTTTAGGGCTTGAAAGTGTTCTTGAGGTTCTCCACACTTCATCTCACATTTCAAGAGGTAGGGTTCCCTCCTACTTGGATTTATTTCTGGCCTAAAATGTTCATAAGAAAGGGTTAGGCGTATGGGATTATATACCACTTGCCTATAGTTATGGAAATGGGGAAATGGGTGTAGAAATGGTTTAATTTAAAGTCTAGCTTGATTTTCATATGTGAGAGTTACTTGTGTAAATCCCTTAAAAATTAGTTTATGTGGGCATGTTATATGTTTATATTATGCCTTGTGATTAAGTGTGATTGGCATAAGATTGTGAAATGTCATACTTGAGTCTTGTGTTGGGTATAAGGTTGATATATGCTAGTTGATGTATTGACATGATAATGAATTTTGGTGATTTTATGCATGTAATATAAATTGTCATGGAACATGTAGACATGTGGTTGAATTGCTCATTTGGCATTATTGCATATTGGGCATGATGTTGGCATCACACTCATGGGCTTTATGCATGAGTGTGGGTGTGTGGGTGCATGGTTTAATCAAACATCATACTTGGTGCTTGATGGGTGGGCTCGAGAAAGTTAGATTGAAGATCCGACTGAGTCGCATGGTTACACGCATGAAAAACTTGTGTCAGGTATAACAAGAAGGGTTAGATTCTCCCTCGGGTGCAAAATCCAGCTACTTGGTTCACACACTCCCTTGAGGTGAAATTCTGAAAAAGTGTGATGGTGTACGAAACTGACGGTTGTGATACTAAATTTCGTTGGCCAAGAAAGACACAAGATTTTATTTTACAACACACCCATTCAATAGGTAACATCCATCAACGATTTGGCTTCATAAAAACATAACTTTTATTTCAAACAATCATTGGATGGATTTTCGTCAAATGACGGTTTCATTGCACAAGTACATTGTATTGTGTTGTAAGAGTCGGTGAGGACTCGGGTTAAAGTGCATGAGTGAGTCTCATCTCATTTCATGGCATGACATGGTAGAATTCCATCTTTGAAGGCATATTCTTGCTTGGAATGGAAAATGATGGTTGATTGTTGCACATAAACATTACATATGCACCTAGGGAGGGAGTAGCCTCTGTAGGAGATACTCTATTGAGCGTAGCTCACCCTATACGGGAAAATATTTCAGGTGCGGAATGCACGCTAGTGGACGGCTCTCATCCGGAGCCTCAAGGGTGAAGAGAGGTCAACTTGTGGTCTTTAACCTTGGATTTTGTAAATACTTTGATAAAAGTATGTTTTGGGCATGTAATCGTATGTAATTAATTGTAATAGACTCATATAAAACTCTATATATGCATGTGTTTGGATGAAAATGAGATGATTTAGGATGGATTGGAAATGAAAAATAGTGGAAATAGGCAAAACTGGGCAGATAGTACCAGTACAATGTACTAGTATAGTATGGTCTAGAAGACAAAGCGTATCAGTACTATCAAAGCGTACCGATACAGACTGTCCAGAAGGCATACAATACAGGTACTCTTTCCAAAATTTTGAAAAATTTAAAATTCTTATACTATGCTTTCAAACTTTGCTTTCCTTGATTCCAATGATACAAATGGACATAAAATGAGGTATGTTGGACCTTGGTTGGGTTAAATGATTAAAGGAATACGGGTCACACGTGTGAGTTATAATTCTGAGTAAAAGGATACTATTGACATGATGTCGGATTGTGCGGCACTCACGGATATTTCCACGGTTGGACGGATGGTCAACGGTTAAACAAATGACCCCCGGCGAGAGGAGTGTCGCAGCTTACAACTCAGTTCAGAACTAGTAGCCAACAACCTAATTACATTGGAGCACTATTGACTCTAAAGAACAAGAATGGGGATACATTACTGGAGTATGCCCATAGATATTGTGAGACGATAAATGAAGTGGAGGCGTGCAATCTTGAAATAGTGGTTGCAACATTCAAAATCGGGCTACCAAAAGAGAATCTATTGTACCAGTCATTAACAAGAAGGCCAACAATAAATATAAAAGAGCTGATGGCGAGAGTCAAGAAGTATGCCAAGTTTGACAATGACCTTGGTAGGGACACAAGAAGAGAACAAGTGAGCAAAAAGCAGTTCAGCAAAGATAAGCTTGGACACCCAACTCGGGAGGGGGGAAAGAACAAGGAGAAAGATGTCTTCCCCTTAAAATCCCCGTATATGGGAGTTAGTATGGGGTTCAAAGAGCCGATTTAAGCAGACGAACAAGTTAGGAGGAGACTAAGCGAGAAGGAACCCAAATTTTAAGTGCTCATATCATCACGACATAGGACACATGACTAAAAATTACCGATCCCTGAAACAAAATCTGGAGGAACTGGTCCGAGCATGACACTTGTCACAGTTCGTCGATTGTGGGGAGAAAGCAAGCACTAACGTCGGTAACCTCCCTCACGACCGACCTACCCCTGCATGTGTCATTGATGTTATACATTCAGCAACACCACACATGTCGATGAACAATTCATCTAGGCCCTATATCAAGTTGGCTGCATAGGCCCGAGAAGTTTATCAACTAAGGTTGAGCAGTGAGCCAGTGAATAAGAAGTCAATGGTGGATGAACCACTCAGGAAAATCAGTTTCTCTGAGCAATACTTGATAGGGATACACCAACCACATAATGACACCCTCGTGCTGACCATAAGAATTGACAATTTTGACGTCAAGAGGGTGCTAATTGACCAAGCTCCTCGAAGATTATGTATTTCAACCTGTTCAGAAAGCTAGGCTTGAAGGAAGAGGACTTGGTAGCATCTAACATTCCTCTTGTAAGCTTTAACGACAAGATGGTATTACTGAAAGGAAAAGTCACCCTCCCAGTTCAGCTGGGGCCAGTGGGGACAATGACTGAATTTCTAGTGGTTGATGTAGAGTTAGGCTATAATGCCATAATGGGGCATACCTGGTTACATGAGATAAAGGTAGTCCCCTCAACCTATCACTAGATGCTTAGATTCCTGACGAATGATGGATTTATCTACATACACTGGGATCTAGTTAGTTCACGCACTTGCTTTCTTGCGTCGATCAAAATGAAGGGACATACTGATGTCACGGAGGAAAATCCAGAGAGATAGCAATTACAGAAGTGGTTGACCAGAGAGGTTGTAGACGCCGAGTTGACATCTTGCACTGTTGAGGATCTGACAAAGGAGTTCATAAATGGAAGCACTGAGAAACATTTTTTGTTAGGGTCCTTGTTAACCGCAAAAGAACGTATGAATATAATCTCGTTATTACACGAGTACATTGACGTATTCGCTTGGGGAGCGAATGACATGCCAGGGGTACCTCTCGAAATTGTCTGTCACCATCTCAATGTAGATCCAAGTTTCAAGGCAGTCAAGCAAAAGCAGAGGAGGTCGGATCTGCACCACAAGGACGCGGTAAAAGAAGAAGTGAAAAGATTGTTAGAAGCACGGATCATTAAGGAAGTACAATACCTGACTTGGCTGTCGAATATAGTAATGGTAAAAAATAAGATGGGAAAATGGAGGGTGTGGGTAGATTTTACCAACCTGAATAAAGCATGTCCCAAAGATTGTTTTCCATTGTCCAAGGTCGACCAGCAGGTTGATGCAACATCGGGACATGAAAGGATGAGCTTTCTCAATACATATAAGGGATATCATCAAATTCCTCTCGCCAAATAGGATCAGGAAACAACGGCGTTTATAAACCCAGAGGGCATCTATTGGTACAGGGTAATGCCATTCGGATTAAAGAACGCACGGGCAACATATCAGAGATTGGTCACAAAAATGTTTTCCGATATGATCGGCAATTCCATGGAAGTTTACATTGATGATATGGTCGTGAAAAGCCGAGCAGAGCGTAATCATGTCGAACTCAAAAGAACTTTCATAGTGCTATGTATATTTGGAATGAAGTTAAACGCTTCAAAGTGTGCATTCGGGGTCGGTTCTGGAAAATTTCTCGAGTTCATGGTTACCCAATATGGAATTGAGGCGAATTCAGATTAGTTCAACTGGAGCTACCCAAGATGATAAAAGAAATTCAGAAGCTGACAGGGATGGCAACAGTATTAGGAAGATTCATATCTCATTCCTCCGATAGATACTGACCTTTCTTCCAAGCAATTAAAGAAGAACCGGTCCATTTTGGGATCAAATGTGCGAGGAAGCCTTTACCTACCTCGCGTCATCATCACTCTTGGCAACACCTTCCCTAGGGGAGTGATTGCTACTGTATCTGGCAATTTTTGAGCACGCAGTTAGTGGGGCTCTGATGAAAAACTCACAAAAGAGGCTGAATCCGATTTATTATGTAAGTTAGATGCTCCTGGATACAGAGACAAGGTACCTCCCGCTAGAAAATCTTGTCCTTGCACTAATCAGTTCGGCTCAAAAGTTGCGCCACTACTTCCAGCAAACACTGTAGTGGTACTCACAAACCAACCTCTTAAAACTTTGTTCAAAAGGGCCGACCTATCTAGGAGAATCTCAAAATGGGCCATTGAACTAGGTGAATTTCACATCCATTTCGAGCTGCGTACATCGATAAAGGACCAGGTCGTCGCCAATTTCATAGTTGAATTCTCTCCTAGGGACCACAAAATATCAGCCCTCCCTCAACCAGGAGTATCTAATAAAGGGCAAGAATGAGTTTATTTGTCGATGGAGCTTCAAATTACAAAGGTGTAGGGGTCGGCATTGTATTGGAAAGTCCAGAAGGGGACACACTCAAAAAAGCAATAAGGCTAAGTTTTCAAGCCTCAAACAACGAGGCAGATTAAGAGGCCTTATTGGCTGGCTTAAGATTAGCAATCGCTTTGAACGTTGCAAAAGTCAAAATAGTCTCTGATTCACAACTTATAGTGAACCAAATTCTGGGAGAATACTTGACAAAGGAGGAGAGAATGATATTGTATCTCGAGCTCACGAGGAAAGAGCTCAGCCAGATACCAGAGTACTCCATCAGCTAGGTCGTTTGTTCAAAGAATACGTATGTAGTTGCATCGGCATCTTTGGCCTAGACAGTAAGTAAAGAAGATAGGAGATCCATCTCAGTAAACTACCTAGCTATGCCAAGTATTGCCTCATTGGAAACATTGGAGGTGCATGCAACTGAGGAAAAACCTAATTGGATGGATGAAATTATTAATTACCTCAAAGACGGGAACCTTCCTAAAAACAAGAGGCAAGCACAAAAGTTGCAACTTAAATCGGCTAGGTTTTGGCTATCACTCAAGTAAAAACTTCACAGGCACTCTTTTCTTGGACCATACTTAAGTTGCATCCATCCAGACCTGGTGCAAGACTTCCTCTTTGAGATCCATGAAGGGAGTTACGGTGCACACACTAGAGAGCGGTCGCTTGTGCATAGGGCCTTAGCTTAAGGGTATTGGTGGCCCTATATGCAGAAGGATGTCCAACAGTTCGTGAAGAGATGTGCAAAATGTCAATTGTTCTCTCCTATACCTAGGTAACCCACAGGAGATTAATTTCATTAACGAGCCCCTGGCCTTTCGCTCAATGGGGACTCGATATAGTAGGGCTACTACCTCGGACACTTGGAAATAAGTGATTCTTGTTAATCGCTACCGACTATTTCACAAAATGGGTTGAAGTGGAACCTTTAATCCATATAAGGGATATGGATACTAGAAGGTTTGTATGGAAGAATATCATTACCCAGTTCGAAATTCCGACAGTCCTTATATCAGATAACGGTACTCAGTTTGAAAGTTGGCCTTCCAGACCTTTCTGCCAGCAATATGGGATTCAAAAACTAGTAGTCTACCCACTCTTATCCCAAAAGCAATGGACAGGCAGAGATATCAAAGAAAATGATTTTGGATGGAATCAAGAAAAAGCTAGAAAAGGCAAAAAGAGAATGGATGGAGAAATTGCCCAGCATCTTGTGAACATACTGAACCACACCACACCACGCCACGCAATGAGGGAGACCCCATTTTCATTAGCATATGGCATGCAGACCATTATACCACTAGAAATAGGGTTACCAACCCTTGAAACAACCCTAGTGGCAACAGACGAAAATGGCTTGACTATTAGCTAAGAGTTTGGCTTTCTTGAAGAAAGGAGGGAGGCAGCAGCTATTCGGATTACTGCCTATCAGCAACAAATGGCTCGCTCTTATAACAAAAAATTTGACCCTAGGTCATTTATGCTCGAGGACTTGGTTCTCAGACGGGTAATGGGAGCTGCCAAAGAGTCGACTCATGGAAAGCTAGGAACTAACTGGGAGGCACCCTATAAAATAATTCGGATAGTAGGAAATGGGTCTTATGAGATTGAGACCATGGATCAAAAGAAAGTGACCAGACCTTGGAATGTAGCTAATTTAAGAAAGTTTTATTTTTGAAGTGCCTTCACAAACTTAACCTCCAATGTACCTTTGGAGAATAAGGGGAGCCCCCTGCAATTATTTCTGTTAAAAATTCTTAAAGCAGAATAAATATCCTCTTATGAAGACGGGAATCCATTTGTAATAAAATTGTTCTTTTGTTAATTTTATGTTCACCATTCTCATCCTACTATTAAGGCAGTGAGGCAAAAAAAATTGTTAGAGGCACAGGCCTGACTCAGGTGCAGCACCTGATTGGACCCAGACCCATGGTTAGGCATGACGATGTAAACTAAAAAGGTAGAGGTCTGAGTCTAATTTGATTCGCAGGTCGGTGCGAACGGAATAACCTACAAATAAACGGTCTATGAGGGTCAGTTTATTTGCAGCACTCCGTGGAAATACCAACTCTAAAGAAGGGTCTAGCAAGGTCAAAACTTCTTAGAACCAAATATTTCTAAGTTATAATTTGTCTCTAGTAGGTGTGCTGGGACTAGTTCTGAAGAAGAAGCGAGTAGAGCCAAAACTTCTTAGAGCCAAAATTTTCAAAGTTATAATTTGTCCCTAGCAAGTGTGCTAGGACCTAACTCTGAAGAAGGACCGAGTAGGGCCAAAACTTGTTAGAGCCAAATTTTTCTAAGTTATAATTTGTCCCTAACAGGTGTGCTGGGACATAGCTCTGAAGAGGGGCCGAGCAAGGCCAAAACTTCTTAGAGCCAAATTTTTCTAAGTTAAAATTCGTCCCTAGCAGGTGTGCTGGGACCTACCTCTAAAGAAGGGCCGAGTAGGGCCAAAACTTCTTAAGGCCAAATATTTTCTAAGTTATAATTCGTCCTTAGCAGGTGTGCTGGGACCTAGCTTTGAAGAAGGGCCGAGCAGGACCAAAACTTCTTAGAGCCAAATTTTTCTAAGTTAAAATTCATGCCTAGCAGGTGTGCTGGGACCTAACTCTAAAGAAAGGTTGAGCAGGGCCAAAACATTTTAGAGCCAAATTTTTCTAAAGTTAAGCAGCAAACATATAAAAAAATGCCAAAATAAAATGTTTTTTTCATTCATGATCAACAAAAAAGTGTTCCTGTTTACATGAGTATTTAGGGGGCGAAAGGGGGATCAGAAGAGCTAGGCATAGAGTAGGTGAGTAGAGTTCAAATGAAGAAGGTACATCAACAGCCTTTAGAGCCGTAACCCAACCTTTTGAGAAGTATGTCTTCTCTAATGAAAGGATATGCAGAACAAGGTCACTCTCTGCCTTCTCCATTCCCTTGTCAAAGGCAGCATCTTCAAGACTCTTCACCTCCACCTCTTTGATCAATTTTTCATTCTCCTATTTCAGGCTAAGAGATTGAGCCTGAAGGAGAAACGTTTCTTCGCAAAGCTTGGCATATTCTTCATCAACAGATTCTTTCTTGGCCAAGGTAGACATGTGATCATGGATTGCCTCCTTCATAGCTCTGTCCTTCCTAGCAATTCTGGCCGCTATTTCATGCACCTTTTGAAGACCCTTTTTGGGACGTGAAGAAAGAAAAGTTAAGTATACAAGATGAATTTGAAAGATGAAAGAAATTAGAGATCAAGATAAATTCTAGAACCATTTGTTGAATAGCTTGCCGAGCAATCTCATTATATAAAGTCGTCGCATTCGCTGCCAGATCACGTGGCAGGTTCACGCCCCTTGGCGATCCCTATTGCCATATTCATGTCATCATCGGCGGAGTCCTGAATAGCAATCTCCTTTCCCTTTGGCCGAAGTGTAGGACAAAAGGCATTATTTGACCATTCAGGAGACTTGAATCGCCTTTTTTTAGTCAACCGCTCCTCGGGGTTAATGGCCAAAAAGAATAAGTAACTTCTAGAACAATATTCTTGCAGGAAGGAGGATCGATAAAAGGAATTAGAGTCTTAGGATCAACTGGGGGATGAACAGCTAGAACTTTGATTTCTAGTTCGATGGGTAGATTGACAGTAGAAGGAATAGAAGCTTCAAGGGTAACTGGAAGATAGACAGGGTTAGGGGCATGATTAGGGTCGAGTATGAGATCGATGGACGGGATAGGCAGAGAAGTTGCTTCAGTAGGAATAGGCAATGCTAAAGAGGTAGCCTCGCCGGGTTCGCTAGCATAAAGAAAACTGAGAAAGTTCATAGCTGGTCTGTTCCATCTAGAGGGAAAAGTTACCTTCTGTTGAGAACGGGGGCTGGCAGCACGCTGGGCTTGAATCTTAGCTTTGTCTTTGGCAAGATTCGCATTGGCTCAATCATAAATGGCAATGAATGAGTGATACATAGGAGAATACTCCAACAAGACGTGGGCAGCTCGGTAAAAGAGACTTTCATTATGGGACAATACCTTCCTCAGGTCCTCCATCTTCACCGAGCTCTCATAAAACATGCCCTTGACAGTCTCTCCTAATGAAAATAGTCGTGGAATTAAAAGGAATATATATTAAAAAAAAAAGGTTCTTGAATACACACTGATATATACCTGGTATGCCCTCTTCTTAAGGGCATCGGTAAGAAGGAGTTTCTCCTACCTTGTACTCCCAATTCCCAGACACAAAAATGATATCACACTCATAGCCTTTTTTTGAGTGTAGGAGATAGGTGACCAAGTATCTGTCTTTTCTTCTTATTGCTAAGTAATAGCTATCACCAGCAATCTTCAGAATGTAGTAGAAAAGAATTTCCCAGAGGCCCAAATCCACGTTTAGCAGGTTGTTTAGAGTAGCAACGCCCATAATAATTCTGAAAAAGTTAGGGCAACACTGGATAGGGCAAAGCTTGGTAGCCACAAGAACCCAAAGCAGTAGGGGGTGCAATGGAAACCTCACCCCACCTTCGGTGATTGCCCTTGTATGGATAAGGATTGATTCCCTAGTTCCAATTAGCGGTTCATCATCACCAGCAACTCAAATTTGGACGTCGTCGGGAATATTGTACTTACTTTTGAATGCTGGAATGCCTTCTGTTGTAAGGGGAACCATTTGAAAGTGTGAACATAGAAGAACTTCGAGAAGAAAAGGATGAAGAGGAAGGAGGAGGAACAAGGTACAGATGAAATAAAGTTAAAACATCTTATACTAGGAATAAAGGGAAGTCAAGCAGCCAAAGGACTAGCATTTTAATGAGAAAAGACAATTGTGTGTCTAGAAAACTCAAGCAATCATGAACTTGAAGACATGAAGCGGCTGTCAAACAAATGACTACCAAAATGCACTTCATGGGGGCAAGTGAAGGGGTATAAAATTATGCCACNGGGCAGCTCGGTAAAAGAGACTTTCATTGTGGGACAATACCTTCCTCAGGTCCTCCATCTTCACCGAGCTCTCATAAAACATGCCCTTGACAGTCTCTCCTAATGAAAATAGTCGTGGAATTAAAAGGAATATATATTAAAAAAAAAAGGTTCTTGAATACACACTGACATATACCTGGTATGCCCTCTTCTTAAGGGCATCGGTAAGAAGGAGTTTCTCCTACCTTGTACTCCCAATTCCCAGACACAAAAATGATATCACACTCATAGCCTTTTTTTGAGTGTAGGAGATAGGTGACCAAGTATCTGTCTTTTCTTCTTATTGCTAAGTAATAGCTATCACCAGCAATCTTCAGAATGTAGTAGAAAAGAATTTCCCAGAGGCCCAAATCCACGTTTAGCAGGTTGTTTAGAGTAGCAACGCCCATAATAATTCTGAAAAAGTTAGGGCAACACTGGATAGGGCAAAGCTTGGTAGCCACAAGAACCCAAAGCAGTAGGGGGTGCAATGGAAACCTCACCCCACCTTCGGTGATTGCCCTTGTATGGATAAGGATTGATTCCCTAGTTCCAATTAGCGGTTCATCATCACCAGCAACTCAAATTTGGACGTCGTCGGGAATATTGTACTTACTTTTGAATGCTGGAATGCCTTCTGTTGTAAGGGGAACCATTTGAAAGTGTGAACATAGAAGAACTTCGAGAAGAAAAGGATGAAGAGGAAGGAGGAGGAACAAGGTACAGATGAAATAAAGTTGAAACATCTTATACTAGGAATAAAGGGAAGTCAAGCAGCCAAAGGACTAGCATTTTAATGAGAAAAGACAATTGTGTGTCTAGAAAACTCAAGCAATCATGAACTTGAAGACATGAAGCGGCTGTCAAACAAATGACTACCAAAATGCACTTCATGGGGGCAAGTGAAGGGGTATAAAATTATGCCACGTGTAAATAGTCATGCGGAGGTCATGTTAGGGTTTAGGCTCTACTGCAGCCGAACTGAACTGGTTAGGTCAGTAGATTAATGGAGTAGAAGGGTTTTGCCAGATCAGGATAGGAATCGAACAACATGATCGCAACCTAATCTGAACAACCCTCAATGTGCATCACCCTGATTTGATCAAAATTCTAATTTACATAATTTTCATTTCTCATGATTATAAGTTTAAAAAAATATATATTTGCAAATAAAACTGTTAATGCATAAACTTTTATCAAAAAGTATTTTTATTAAATGAGTTGGCCACTCCAGATCACTCTTGGACCCACCAAATGCTTAGTAAAATATTTTTGATTGGATATGGAGTTGCCAACTCATTTCATAAAATGACTTTTTGGTAAAAATTTTGGTAAGCATAGCATTGCCCGCTGCAACCCATTAATAATTTCTTAAAGCTTTAAAAGCTGTAGTAAGTAATAGTTTTCGTCATATTTTTGCAAATGTCTCGGGGCTATCTTGCAATACCTTCTATAGCCTAGCCAACTACCATTGTTATATATGTAGAGATAGGTGGAATTAGATGCAATGCAAACAACGAGTGGGGGTGTTCAAATTTTTGATTAATCGTAATTTCCTACACTACCTGACCCTATTGATGTTTATGCTTTCTTGTGCTTTGTTGTAATTGTTATTGTAATTATTTTAGGTTTTAGTGTTATTGGTTTATTGTANGAACGAGTGGGGGTGTTCAAATTTTTGATTAATCGTAATTTCCTACACTACCTGACCCTATTGATGTTTATGCTTTCTTGTACTTTGTTGTAATTGTTATTGTAATTATTTTAGGTTTTAGTGTTATTGGTTTATTGTATTGTTAAATTGGTGCATGTTATTTAATTGAATTGTTAAAATAATTTAAAAATTAATAACTACAAAAGTGTTCACTCGATTTCCTATTGACATCCTACCTGATTATTTTGGCTAAAAGTCGGGTAGAAATACCAAACTTGATCGAGTAGAGTAGGTCAAGAAATTTTTTTTTCACAAAGTATCAAGTAGGAAGACAGAAGACCATATTTTCTACCTGTAGGGTAGGGTGAACACCCCTAAAAGAGAGAATTAAAGTCAGAACTTCATGGAAGCAAAGCTTGATGCCATGCCAACTACCAATTTATATCTATACTACCTCTAAAATGTTCTTAAACCAACAAATATTTGTTTACCCTATCTTATTACTTTAAAATGTTAGCATACTTGAAATATTTTTTCTCCAACTATACCCTCCAACAATGAAAGTATTACCTTCTTATCCTTTAAAATTAATGACATATTAAACCTGAAAATCCTCCACTCTCCTACCGTTACAACAATTCTCTCTCTCTCTCTTTCTCTCTCTTGGGCAATTAGAAGCCGGTTAAAAACAACTAGACACTCACCCTGTTTTCATCTTCTCTCTATCCCTCTCTTTGTTTAAACCATTCTCTTCTCTATAAATTTATTTAATTACAANCTCTCTCTTTCTCTCTCTTGGGCAATTAGAAGCCGGTTAAAAACAACTAGACACTCACCCTATTTTCATCTTCCCTCTATCCCTCTCTTTGTTTAAACCATTCTCTTCTCTATAAATTTATTTAATTACAAAAATTCAGTTACAAATTGAGCAAGAGTTGAGGTGGTACTCCTTAAGCCATTATCTCCCCTTAAATATTTTTAATTACAAGAATTCCGTTACAACTATTTATCTCAGCATACTTTGCATTTTTTTTTTTTGCTCTACGAAAACCTAAATTTCTATTTTCCTTTTAGAGTTTTATTATTGGTAACATTTCTATTAATTGCAAATGTGACTGTTATTGTTATTGTGGACTATTGGGCTGGTTTTACATATATTCAATAAATGCTACATACATTCAATAAGGTAGGTAGAGAAAAGTGTAAATCAAGCAATTACTTTGTCCTTAACTAACTCAAGAGACTATGTGTTATTCTAATTGAATATGCATAAGACGGGGACTCATAGATAATGTATTGGTCATATGTTCATCTATATGTCAAAATAATGAGGTGGTTAACAATTTTTACAGTTATAAGTTTGAAGAGCGTTCCTTGATCATTATATTAATTTTATTTGGCATCAGTTTTTCAAATTCCTCTTTTTCTTTGCTCAAAACCATAAATTTCTTTTGTTCGGTGACACTTAACTACCTAAGTGCACATAGTTAGAGGCTACGGGGGATTTCTGGCTGGTCTTTGAAAGGCTGCTATGTTCCTCTATAACAACCCTAAGATGTAACAGAGGAATACTACAAAGAATTTCTCTAAATTCCACTCCGTTTTGGAGTAATGATACTATTTAGTTAGTTTCAAATGGAGTCTCAGAAAAAAGAAGGTTCAATTGTATGACCACCTCTCTTTGACGGGTCTAATTTTTCATTTTGAAAACCTCGTATGAGAGTACGTCTAAAATCTATTGATGAGAGAGTTTGGTTATGTGTATAAGAGAGTTGGAGCCCTCTCATTGCCACCACACCGATTGAAGGTGGTGAAGTGTTGGTTGAAGTTAGATCCCTAAAGTCGTCGGCTAAGGCTGAAATTGAATTGGCGAGGAGGAACTCTAAAGGCTTGAATGCGATATTCAATGTTGCGATACCAAATGAGTTTCAGAAGATTGCAAATTGTGAGACCTCTAAAGAAACTTGGGACATTTTGGTAGTTTTCCACGAAGGGACGACCATGGTAAAGATGTCCAGACTCCAAAGGTACACCTCGGTTTGAGACTTTGAGGATACAAAAAGATGAAACATGTAATAAATTTTATGTTACATTGTGCAACATTGTAAATTCTTTTTGGCATTTGGTACCAAAGTTGATGAGGTATTCATTAATTAGAAAATCTTGAGATCTCTACACGAGAGGTTTCATGCAAAAGCGACGTCCTTAAGGACTAGCGTCAACTTGGAGTCGGTGTCTATTTGGGTCGATATTGACTTTTGAGATGAACTTTCTTCCACCCAAAAAGATGAAGAGTGTGGCATTAACACCAACTAAAGAAGAAGGGGATAAATCCAAGTCACCCTGATTAGGAGAGGAGGACTTAGCCTTCACAACGAAGAAGTTCAAAAATTATTTCAAGGCTAGTAATGTTAAGTCCTCAAGGTCAAAAGAAACACCTAGTAGACCTAGAACTCCTAAGGAGGAAAAAGAGAAATGGGTTATAGACTCTTGAAAAGAGATTAAGAGAAGGGGGCAAGGCTTTCAATGCTTTGTGTGTCAAGGATTTGGATACATGGCTGCTAAATGCCCAAATAGAATAAAGAAAGATTCGCCAAGGAAAAGAGGAAAGCTATGAAAGTCAAATGGAGCAATAGTGAAAGTGAGTTAAGATCAAATGGTAAATCATCTTCTCATGATAATGAAGAGAACTTCATGGCCTTTGCAGGTTCACACTCCTCTTACCTTAGAGATATTTCAACTAGTGGAAATGAAGCAAGTCCTACCATGATGGTAGAAGACTTGGAAGAAGAAATCTCTACAAATGTGTGGGGGATGAAGAGTGTTTTGAAGATATAAATGATCTCTATTATTAATTGTATAAGCAATTCCTCAAATAACCAAAAAAAAAAAAATGTTTGCCTTGAGTGGCTTGGTAAACTCAAGTGAAGAAGGGAGAAAAACACTACATGTGGACATAGTGAAGTCCAAAGGTCAAATTTATGGGCTTGATGAAGAGAATAAGTCTTGTCTTGATAGAGTGAGCCTTCTTGAGAGAGAGTGTCATGAGCTTGTTAAGTCAAAGAAAAATCTTGAGTCTAAATGTGTCAAAGTAGATAAATATCTTCATGAATCAAACGAACTCTCCAAAAGACTACCTCTAAGCAATGAAAAGTTTGATAGAATGTTGTTTGTGAGAAAAAGTGTGGGTGACAAGCATGGTTTAGGCTACACACATGAATACACCAACAATACTTCTCACATATCGTGTTTGTGAAGGCTAATCCCAATCTATCACCCCCATGAGTGAACACTAGTCCACCAAAGACTAATAGTTGTAAAGGTAAGGACTTAAAGAAGTTAGTTATTAAGAAAACCCAAGCCGTTCATAATTTGAATTTCTCTTGTGGAGAACATGGTCATCATAGTTGACATTGCATGAAAGATAGAGATATCTTAAATAAGAAGCTCTTACATCTAGCTAATCAATCAAATGCTTTAAACAATCAAATCATAAAATATTTCTAAGCTTTTGGAGAAGTCAAGTGAGTCCAAGCATATGCATGCATCATCATCTAAAGGACTATAGAAGATAGAGTGCACAAAACTCCTACTTCAAAGGTCAAGATTGATCTACATAGTTTTGAAGAGAAGAAAGCTAGCACTCCACCCATTCTCCAACCAAACCCGAGTTTTTGGAAGAGAAAAAAAGTATAGGTGACTAGGGAGGAGTTTGAGAGGCTCACCATTTCAATCAAGTTGGATGATTTGAGTACTTCCAAAAAGGTCATGTCACCTAAGAAGTATGTGAGGTGATTAGTATGAACCTAGGTGTATCTTACATGCATTGCATCAAACATCCTAGGGACACACTTTGTATATATTTTTCTATGTGTATTTTTTATTTGTTTTCTAAAATGTGAATCTAAAGCACCATTGTTTATGAAGTGTGGAAGTTATGAACTCGTTCAAATGAATCAAGTCTTGGCCAAGGAGTGCGTTGCACAGGGCCGACGTATCTATTACGAAAAATGGTGTGATGCTTACATTGCTTCTCATCACCAATTCTTGCAGCAAAAGTCCTTTGGTTTTTTGACCACGGCTATGAAGTTGCTCACTGCTTGGTCAGTTGGAATAATGTCTCCCTCTCCCTTCTTTCGCTTCTTCATCATTGCAATAAACAGAATGTAACAGTCACGTCGTTTTCACAAGTATTCAACTGAAGGGCCTACCCTCTAAATGAGCTTGTATGTTTGGCATATTTCTGATAGCAGGCATGTCAAAGTCCGAAAGGATTTACTGATTCCAAACAATACTACTTTAGTTACTTGAACCTGTATGAAGTTTTTAATTGTTACTGTTCAGGTGTAATGATGTATAAGGATACTTTTAATTCTTTTCAACTTCTTAAGGGTAATATTATTTGGACCTAAAAATTTGACCTAATTTGTTGACTTAATGATGTGACTTAATAAGAATTATTGGATTAACACGAAATTTTAATATTTGACGGGACCTATAGTCAATCCAAAAATCACAATAAATTAAGTCAAAAAATTAGGTCAAAATAACATTGCTTATTTCTTAAAGATCAAGGACATAAACTATTTTTTTTTAATCACCTGTAACCGACGGTTCGACGTTGTCACATTCTACAAGAACTTTTTATTCTCCCCAGAAATTTTGCAAATCTTTTACTTAACTGTCAAATCTCTTAAGACCTATCTTAACCCCCTTCCTAGCCGTTGGATCGCGCTGCGTGTTCTTTTTAGATTTCTTATATGTTGGTGTAAGAGTAATGCTAGATAGACTTAAAAATTAGACTTAAAAATTAGACTTAAAAATTAGACTTAAAAATTAGATTTGATAATCTCAACTATGGAATAGATAGTGGATCCTAATAACAGCTGGGACCTACAGTGAAATCAATGGTTGAGATTGATGATGCACAAAATAATTTTGCACACCATCTGTCAAGTGTAAATGATAAATGCAGTAAAAGTAAAGAGAGAATTGGAGGAAAAAAGATTTATAGTGGTTCGGTCAACTCGATCTACGTCCACTCTTGAATGGCTCTAGTTGCCGGGTATTTTATTAACTTAAGGGTGTTGAGAGCAGAGAATACAAGCTTTGAGGGAGAGGAGAGAGTCGTGCCTAGGGAAAGTGTGATGCCCAGGTAAATAGTGTGGTGCTCATCCTGCCCCCCAAGTGTTGGTGGAGCTCACAATTTATAGTTGCCCTCTTAACAGATTTGGGCAAGGTGTTAGCAACTACATAACTATTCCGGTGGAGCTCATGACTTCTCCTCAACGGGCTAGGCAGTTGCGATGCTCTTCATGGGATGTGGTCAAAGATACGGTGAGGGTGGAACGTTTCCTTCGGTGGTGTAGGTAAGGCTTCACATGCTCTCCCTCTTGATGATGTGGCTAAGCAAAGAGTCTAACTAGTGTTGGGCTATGTTGGGCTTGATGGATCTTTAAATGAGGTTGGGCTCCTCAATTGGGATTTGGACTTTCCACATAGATTGGGCCATTTGGGCTTGACCTATCATTTATCCCCCAATGCCCCGTATTCAAGAAAACTTGGAGAATGGTGCATTAATTTGCTCCTTGAGTTATAAGTGGTGGAAACTTCCTCTTCTAGATGACTCTTTCCCTCCACAATGCAATTTTGTTTTGCATGCCTCAAGTTTTTCCACTTTTGCTAGGATTTTTAGAAGAGCCCATAACCTTTAATTTGGGCTTTTCCCTCTTTAAAAACCTTAAGCTATAAATATAACCATCTCCTTCATCCTACCCATTTCATTCACTTTGAGATTGAGCACCCACCTCTTGAAAACCTTGAGAACTCAAGTCCTACCTATTTCGAGTGAAGTTTTCAAGTGGGCAATATTGATTGAAGTGGGAGTGGTGGAGATCGAAGGAAGTGTGGAGGTACGCGCCACTTTAGGCGGTGGTTTGGGCGAATTTAAGGAATTTTCTTGGAGTGCAGGGGGCTGCCCAGGCATTGGAAGGGCTGTCCTGGATAGCTTAGGCGCAAAAGGAGCTGTCCTGGATAGCTTAGGCGTTGAAAATTCTGTCCTGGACAACTTGGGTGCGCAGAAAAGGGGTCTGGACAGCTTAAACGTGCAACACAATGAGCTGGACAGCTTGGGTTGAGTGCTGGATAGCCTTGGAGTGCAAAATAGGGAGCTGGGCAGCTTGGGTGCGCAGAGCAGGGAGTTGGACAGCCACGTGCAGGCAAAAAATGGGGCTATCCAAACCATCAGGCACGCAACAGCCGTGCACAGTGGGCGAGTAGGGAGGTTGGGCCGCAACCTGGGTGCTGTTTCTACTGTCCTGGACAGCTCAGACGCGCTGGGCAGTGCAGATTCCTCTGTCCTGGGCAGCTCACGAGCGATGGGCAGCAATATTTTTTCAGCAGAAAGTGCAAGAAATCAGTCCAAGGTGCAGCGGGAAGCGCAGGGCAACAACCTGGGTGCAGGGGCTAATCTGAGCGCTGCTCCAGGCGATGATCCGGGTATCGTAGGCACTGATTTAGGTGCCAAAAGTGCTGTTATGTGCAACTTTGAAGGGCCAGGCACCTCTCCAGCTACTGGGATGCTCCGTTTTGGCGAGCAAAGGCGGTCAGGCACCCCTCCAAGTGTTGGGTTGCCCTGTTTGGTTGAGCAAAAGCAGTCAGGCACCTCTTCGGGTGCTGGGCTGCCTCGTTGGAGTGAGCAGAGGTGGTCAAGCATCTCTCCAGGTGCTGAGCTTCCTCATTTGGATGAGTAGAGGGGGTCAAGCACCTCTCTAGGTGCTGGGCTGCTCCATTTGGGCGAGCATACACCTCTTCAGGTGCTAGGTTGCCTCCTTTAGGCGCTTGAGAGATTTTGGGCTCCTAGGAGGTGTAGGGTGCCTTAGACGAGCTTGGGACTGCCTTGGGAGAGCCTGCTTGTGAAGACAAAAACAATGTTATTCTAATTATTAAAATATCTCACATAATTACTTGTAGAGAGAGGGAAGCTGCTTACGCAAAAGCAAAGACAGAGTTGGAGAACTACTCGTGAGAGAGTTACACCTTTTGAGACCTAGCTCTTGGTGACCCATGAGAGAGTCTCTAAGCTTGAGGTATAGGTTGTCTGCTTGAGAATAGCGCAGAGGTCAAGCTTTTGGAGACCCGTGAAATAGCCGCTCAGTTGGAGATATAGGCTGTCTGTTTAAGAACAGTGCAGAGGCCAAACTTTTGACAACCCGCGAGAGAGTCACTAAGTTGGATATTGAGGCTGTCTGTTTGAAAACAGTGCAGAGGCCAAACTTTTGGCGACTCACGAGAGAGTCGCTAAGCTAGATATTGAGGCTGTCTGTTTGAGAATAGTACAGAGGCAGGCCAAGCTTTTGGCGACCCGTGAGGGGAGTCGCTAAGATGGATATTGAGGCTGCATGTTTGAGAATAGTGCAAAGGCAAGCCAAGCTTTTGGTGACCCATGAGGGAGTCGATAAGCTGGATATTGAGGCTGCCTGTTTGGGAACAGTGTAGAGGCAGGTCAAGCTTTTGGAGATCCACGAGATGATTCACCTCGCTTGGACCTGTTGATTTCCTCAGCGTTCATATATTTTTGAGCTTTTACCAATAGTTCTGACATACTCTTTGGTGGTTGCTTCATTATTGAAAAAAGGAATCTGGATGAGCGAAGGCCTCCCAGAAAGGCGGTCATGGTGAGTTTGTCATTGAGCTCCTCGATTTGGAGGACCTCCTCGTTAAAATGAGTGAGGTAACTCCTTAGACTCTCGTCTTGATCTTGTTTTATATTGAGCAGATGGGTGACAGGCTTTTGTTGGCGAAGTCCACCAATGAACTGTGCCACAAATGATCTGCTCAGTTCGGCGAAGGAGCCTATGGAGACCGAGGTGAGTTTGGCGAACCATTGTTGCGCTGATCCTTTCAAGGTAGTTGGGAATGCCCTACACATAATTTCGTCTAGGACATTGTGCAGCTGCATCAAAGTTTTGTAGTTGTCGAGGTGGTCTAGTGGATCCTTTGTTCCGTCAAAGGTCTCCACGGATGGCATTTTGAACTTTTGGGGAAGGGGGTAGTTCGCCACATGAGGTTTGAAAGGTGTGTCTATCCACCTTAACAGGTAGTCCACTGTCTCGGGTCCTTGCGCTTTCATGGTGTTGAAGACATCACCCAGTTGATTTTGCACTTCCTTAATTTTCTCGTTCGAGTGATTGAGGGCTCTTCTGGAATGATCATGGAGATGACTCTCATACTCCATGCTTTGGTTCTCACCCTCATCCTCTTGGAGATGAGGGTCTTCACCATGGGAAGTAGGAGGAGGAGGCGGTGGATCATGATGGGCTCCCCTGTGTGGGGCGTCCGGACCTGCATGGATGCCCAAATGGGGAGCAGCAAGGTGTGGAGCTCCTTGATGTCCAAGGCGTGGAGCTCCTTGATGTCCAGAGCGTGGAGTTCCTTGATGTCCACGGCGTGGAGCTTCTTGAGGCACTCCATGTTGTGCACCTCCAAGTTGCGCTCCTCCTTGTCCGACGAGCATAAGTTGCAGTATCTGCCAGTTTTAGGCCACTAGCTACTGCATGGTCTCAAACATTTGCTGGGAATTTAGAGCCGGAGCATTCAGGATAGGGTTGGCAGGTGGAGGAGCAACCTCCTCCTCTCGTGGTGGATTGTCTTCGTGTTGGTTCATAGATCGCGTAGTGATCGCCGTTGGTTTAGTAGATGGAATGTTCAGGAGTGAGAATTTTGTCTCGTTTTCCACAGACGGCGCCAAACTGATGATGCACAAAATGGTTTTGCACACTACTTGTCAAGTGTAAATAATAAATGCAGTAAAAGTAAAGAGAGAATTGGAGGAGACAAGATTTATAGTGGTTCGGTCAACTCGACCTACGTACACTCTTGAATGACTTTAGTTGCCGGATATTTTATTAACTTAAGGGTGTTGAGAGCAGAGAATACAACCTTTGAGGGAGAGGAGAGAGTCGTGCCTAGGGAAAGTGTGATGCCCAGATAAATAATGTGGTGCTCATCCTGCCCCCTAAGTGTTGGTGGAGCTCACAATTTATAGTTGCCCTCCTAACAGTTTTGGGCGAGGTGTTAGCAACTACATAACTATTCCGGTGGAGCTCATGACTTCTTCTCAACGGGCTAGGCAGTTGCGGTGCTCTCCAAGGGATACGGTCAAAGATACGGTGAGGGTGGAACGTTTCCTTCGGTGGTGCAGGTAAGGCTTCTCATGCTCTCCCTCTTGATGATATGACTAAGCAAAGAGTCTGACTAGTCTTGGGCTATGTTGGGCTTGGTGGATCTTTAAATGAGGTTGGGCTCCTCAATTGGGATTTGGAGTTTCCACATAAATTGGGTTATTTGGACTTGACCCATCAGAGATTATCAAGTCTAATTTTTAAGTCTACTTTTTAAGTCCATATAACATTGTTCGTTGGTGTAAATAGTAACAAACACCATCCCTCCGGGTATATCATACTTGAACACCGTTGGATTACCATGCATGCAAGACTTGAACTCATAAAGCCTCAAAAGCATACATTTCATAATCGTGTTATCCATATGGAAAAAACATGTTCGAAAACAATAATAATAAAGCGTTATAAAACCTAGGAATGATAAAATAGAAAAATTCAAAAACAAAAAAAACAAAGGGGAATGATTGATAACTTAAAAAAATGAAAAAAAATATTAATGGAAAATATAGAGAATATGTTGTTACCCAGAAATAAATCAAAGATAATTTCCATAAGCCCAAAAAAAAAAAAGAAAAGAAAAGAGAAAGAAAACGAAGCTTACAAATCAAGGTATCTCAAGTTTCCAGTAACTCAACATAGCTGCAACCAGGCATGTTGCTAGCGGTAGTGGAGGAGGTAGAAAACCATGGAAAGTCTAAGTTTTGCGCACAAACCTCTTCATTGAAGCCTTAAAGGCCAAGCATTGGCGGGGCAAAGGCATCTCCATGCAATTTGCTGATTCCTTCAAAACCTTTCTTAGAAATCTCAAGATCCGCATATATAACTTCTTCCATCATTTCCTCTTCAGGTTCTTCTTTGATGGATTTTCCCGTATCATGATGTGTTGCATCCTTGCCTTCCATCATTTCCTCTTTGGGGTCTTCTGTTATAACTATTTTCATATCACCATAGCCTCCCAGTGTAGGTAGCAAAGAGGTTATAGGAGGAGGGAGAGGAGATGATGATGACCTTTTCTTGCTGGCAGATGAGTTCATTATGCTACTGCCGATCAGAGGGTTACGAGAGTGGGGAGGAGAGTGGATATGTTCCCCATCGTATGATACAATGAGCTTGTCCGGACTGGATAGGCTTTGTTGAATATGCCTCTTTGCTTGACACTTTCCCTCTCCATTGCTACATTTATAGTAGTTTCTGGGGTATAGTGACCCTCGGATTTGCTTCTTCCCGTACTTTCGCCAAGCCCAGAGATCAAAACGAGAGAGTTCTTCAGCATATAGTTCATATACTGTCACTTGTAGATTCTTCTTCCTCTGATAAGGGTATGGGTGAAATTTTATGGGTTTTGGTGGTGAATGTAATTTGTACACCTGTTTTAGTAGTTGTGTTGGTGGTGAGTATGGTGGTTGTGGTGGTGGTGCTAGTATTCGTGACAGTGGTTTTGGTGATTGTGATTGTGATTGCGGTTGTAGCCATTGTTCGTCATCGAAATCGTCCAGAATGTAAATGGGGGGAGTGGTGGTCGTGTTCCGGTTGATGGGTGGGGGTAATTTTGGCGGTGATCGTGGTTGCTTTGGCTGTGGTGGCTGCGGCTGGGGTTCTGCCCCTTGTTCATCACTGGAAACATCAATAACGGTGAATGAAGTGGTATTTGCATTAGTGTTGACTGGTTTGGAGTTATACGCTAAGAAACTTTCATAGATTTCCTGCAATCCTTCATAACCATGGTTTCTTTCCTCGAACGTATGGGGAAAACTGAAGAGGTGTTCACTTTTTTCAAGAGGCAAACAAGGTATACGGTCTGCTCTGGTGGTGTTTTCGTTGGTGATGGAGGCCTTGTCGGCGGTGAGATTTCTGTAACTTCTCACCACCGTCCACAAATCCCAGTCTTCATCCATGCGGAAATATAGTGGGCGTTTGCGTGAATAAATATGAATTGATGTATAATTGTGTATATAATAGCAATAATACAAAGAGTGTACCTTAGTACTTTGACAGATTTTCAGTAACAAATCATACTTATATGTGCTTATTCCTCCTTTTCCAAAGGATGAGTCTGTTTGATGAAGATCAAAAGCATTTATTTGATGAGGGGAGAGAGAGACACAAAGGACATGGGCGCAATTGACTATAGGGTTCTGATAACGATATACACAGAGAGAAAAAGGGGGGTGGGGGGGGGGGGGTGGTTTTTT